>OZ010790.1:139924364-140273753 GCA_963932465.1 Maratus speciosus
TCTAGATCATTACTTTCCTAGAGTAAACCCTTCTCATTCGTCCCATGACACAGATTAACAATAAATGTAGAGAAAAGGGGTTCTTGGTAAATTTTAAATTTTACTCCCTCTTAATAAGCTGTGCTTCTTGTTCGGCAATTCAACCCCCTATTCTAGAAAAATTAATAAAATCAAGAAAAATCCCGTTAACATCGTGATAAAAATATATATTTAAAACTTACCTTACAACTAACATTATTCATATTGGTGCTGATATTGTTCATGCTGATATTGATCTTATTGTCTTTAAAAATATGACAATTAGTGAAAAAAACTACAAATCCATAAGACAGGTGTTTTTGACCATTACTATTTTTTTTTATATTATGTTTAAAGAACCTACGTAGTATTTCCCTTATCAATTAAACTCGTGTTATCGAAAAGAAAGAATTTATTTTTCTTTCACTGTTCAAATACTACATGATGTTTATATGAGTTTCTAGAAACATTCCTTACTGTGAAATACAATTAAATGAGCTTTCTAACCCCCGGTATGCTGTTTCTTTCGGGCAGCAATTAATATGCCGTCTGCAAAAAATAACGTTACATTATATAAGACAGCCATAAAACAAAGCAGATGAATCAGTGTATGGTTAAATATGGATAATTTCTACTGGAACTTTTTTAACTTCTAAAAATCCCAGATTTTCAATTTTTTTTTCCGTTGTATAGGGAAAGGGAGTACTTTTAAATACAATTCGTTATAAAACTGCATCCCAATTCATTTTTGAGATATTGTTATTATTTTTTTTGTCGTTTTTAACGTCATTTCATTAATGTTGTCACCAGAAGTACTCCATTTCTGCAGAATGTAAAGAAAAAATAATTGGAAAATAGTAGATTATTATATGTTTTTTTTTTTTGTCACTTTGCCATAACAACTGAAAAAAAGTAATTAAAATAATTGTTATTTTGAAAAAATATAAATGAATGATTTCTGATAAAACATGGAACTATTATAAACTAAATTTCATTTTATGTATATATGGATGTTATAAACAAATGAAGGCATACTAATCCTTAGATAGCCGATTTTTGTTTTTCATGTTTTTTGAATGAAAATATCACTTTTTACCCGGCTGAAAAGAAGGGTTATATGTTTCATGCGTATCTGTGTATGTGGATTTCTTTATACATTCGAAACATCCCAACGGCTACATGGATTTTAATGAAAGAGGTCTATATCGTCTTAACGGCTCGATGGTTATAGGCTAGGTTTTGTTTTCATAAATTCAAAATGGCGGCCGTAAAATACAAAATGGCGGTAGAGACGAAAAAAAATGTATGCACCCTATTTAGTAGCATATCATTGGATAGGTCTTTCAAAATGAAGACGATGTTTCATTGACTATTTTACAGTCTGAATCTCCATTAAAATATTATACAACCTGGAAATTGTGTATGTTGGATCTCTAGCTTTACTGCAACTTTAACCATCATAGACATCTATAGACCTCATCAAAATAGTGTTTATAGATAGGAACTAACAATTAAACACAACTTAAAAGTCATCAATACAAGTAAATAAAAAAAGGTAAGTAATATAAACAAGTAATAAAAAAATAGGTAAGTAATATAAACAAGTCATAATAAAAATATTTTAAGTAGTTCATTTTAATTTATTATTTTACATGGGTACCCTCTTGTCCCTATTAACCCTCTTATAATTGACACGGGCGAAGCCGGGTAGTTCTGCTAGTATAAAATAAAAGCCTTTGTTTTAAGTCTTAAAACTTCAATATGTTTTGTTATATCTATATTTATATGTATTTTTTTTTTTTTAGATCGGCGATGACACTAAATTCTGAAAAATCAGAATTCATGTTTTTTTATTTAGATACATTTGTTTGGCAAAGTAGCTAAAAAGTTATTCTATCAAAAAAAAAATTCTATAAATGTAACCCTATATATATATATATATATTTGTTTAAATACTATTTTCTTTTGGATATAAAATAAATAGTATAAGTCAAGAACGACAGTTTTATAATGTGCAGGGTTTACATTAAAACCGGCATTTATTTTATCTTTTAGCAATTATAATTTCAATAATTCAAAAGATTGAGAAAAATACTCGTTTTTTAATCTCTGCATGTTTCAAGAAAAGAAGATATGCAGGATTCGTTCTGAATGCTTCATTTAACAGTGTCTGTAATATGATATTATAAATCGTTAATACAAAGTTTTTTTTTTGTTTGTTTGGAATTCTTAGACCATATAATATGTACAAATATAAACCATCTCCTTTTGAAGTCAAATGACATGGAAAATATTTGGTAAACGTCCAATTCATGATAATTTGCTTAAGAGTAAAGCATTTAGGCTGAACTAAGTATTCCTAAATAATAATATTTAGCTTGAAAAAAGTCTTAAAGAGATTTAATGTTTCCTATAAATAATTTATATTGTTATAAAGTTTCTAAAGCGTACAAAGAAAGTCGCAAAGACCTTTTCAAGAAGTTATAGAAAAACGTCATCAGTATACATTACATTTCTTATTTATACTGTCTTTTATTTTTATTTAAAATTTAAAATATATATATATCTATACGTAAAAATTATTTTAAAAAAAATATTATTTTACGATCATTTGATTTTTATCTTTAAAAAATGCTCATTTTCGGGACAGAAATTCACGCTCTGCAGAAAAACCATTGTGCTAGAGTACGTTGATTTTGTACAGACCTATATTTAAAAAAAAAAAAAAAAATCACTGTTTTGGTCTATGCTTATTAGATGACGCCAAATAATTAATTTATTACTAAAATTATGATTTTTGTAGTATTTAATTTTTAGAATATGACAACGGGAAAGTAAAAAATAAAATATTTAACGAGTTTAGTATTTCGAAATTGTTTTCTCTGTCTATAATCATAATATCATGAAAATTAAGCAAATTATTGATAAAGTGTAGTATTAAAAATAGATGCTTTATCTTTAATTTAATTGTCTACTATTCGATATTTAAAATATTTTGTTGCAGTTTTCACATATTTATAAATAAATTTATTACGATTTATTGATTTTTTTAAACTGATATAAAATTTATTAATCATATATGCATATTTTAATTAATGGATTGAAAGTTTAAAATTTTCAAATAAACTATGATTTTTATTATAACATATTATAATATGATATGATATTAGATTTCAATGAAATCTAGTTGACAATTTCTCATAAATTTTATGCTTAGTAAGATACATTATAGATCTAGGAAATCTTTTGATGTGGAGTTACCAGTATTTTTTAGTTCTAAATTTTGAAGTATATTTCTCTAGCAAATTTTGTCAAAATATGTGTTAAGGATTTCTGTTTTGAGAAAGTGGTGCCAGTGAGAATTAAAAAAAAACTGTGGCAGCCCTGGGAATATAAATATATATATAGTTTTAAAAAAAAATCATTCATTTTGTGTTAAACGAAAGAAAGTTTTATAAAAATAATAAAATCTGTAATAAATCTGAATGTATTAATGTAATCTTCAGAAAGTAAAATAAGTTAAGGGCACAGTTTACCATTTGAACAATTTTTATTTATTTTTAAAATTATGGTTGTAATGCATACCAATGCAACTCATTACATACCAATGTTCAACTAAAAGTACATTTTGAAAAAACAAAAAACTGCATATTTAAATAAAGTTTTTTTTTTTTTTTTTTTTTTTTTTTTTTTTTTTTTTTTTTATTAAGAAAATTTGAATTCTTAAAGATTGTTACTACTTTTTAAAAAATTAAAATTTTTGTTCAGTTATTTTTTTTCAAAAGTCTTCGCATGGATTTTTAGATACATCTAATGTTACATTTAATACAATTTTTTACTGATATTTGTTGTGTAAAATTATGAAATCTAGCACATCTTTATATAATTTTATTTTTAAAAAAAGAATAGTTACCTGAAGGGTCTTTCCATGTGCAGATTTATCACATATGTAACAAAGAGCATGTACAAAAAAGTTTAAATATCTATCACAAATACAAAAAAACCTTGTCATTTTTAAATCATGAAAGTGAAAAAAAATATGAACATCGAGAATTAACCGTTTTCATTTGAGTGGGGAATCGAGCAGGGTTTATTAACAAAATTTACAATATCTCGTGGTATAACTGCCATATTAGTAAAACTGAGGTGTCAGAATATTCAAAATTCATTTAATATTTAAAAACAAATATCGGCATTTTGATCAATTATGAGGTAAACTATCCCCTTAAATTGACAAAATTTTATGTAATAAGAAAATGTATAAACTCTTTTAATGTAAAAAAAAAAAAAAAAAAAAAAAAAGTTCAAATATAATAGAATTTGTTTTGAGCTTACATTTAATTCCTTTTTTTAATTTATATATAAATTGTCGCCCTTAATTTTTATCACACAGATGCTTACATTGTGAAAATTTATGGTTATGCCCTTGTATGCAATAAATAGAGACTTTCCCACTAATATAGGTCTGTGTTTTCTTATTTGTGAACATGTTACTATAATATTGTAAAAGTTAAATGGAATTCTTAATAATAAAATAATCTTTATAGTACAGAAGTTAATCGCCATAGTATATGCTTCTTAAACTCGAAACCAATCAAGAAATACCAATAGATATCACAACTTATCCGTGGCACTAAAACTATTTAAAAATACATCATAAAGGTATCATAAATACTGAAATGAAAAATATATCTAAGGCTACCAAAGATAAATTTTCATACCCATTGTTCACACTATAAAAATAGAAAAATGCTTTTTTAATCTGGGTAAATTCAGTCTCACCATGAACTGATACATAACGTAATTGCTTCTGAGTTATCCACGATTATGAAAATCGTTTTTTAGCTTTAGAAACATCGGAAAAATTTATTTTCGGGATTTATAAAAGTATTTTGTAAAACAAAAATTTTTTTGCTGCCACTATTATTTCGAAACGTTTTCAAATAGTTTACATAGTTTATAAACCTGTTTAATGAGCACGGAACATAGGTTTCTTTGTAATATGAATTGTAAATAAACGTTTTGGTCCTCACAATAACATTAAAATTAATATTGTGTTACTCTTCCATGTATAAATTTCTAAAACAATGTTTAATAGTGAATTAATAGCCTCTAAAACCCTAGAAAGCTACTACTTCTAAAACCCTGCGAAGTTAACAAAATTTCGGGAGTTAATATATGAAAATAATTTTGTAAAATAACCGTATTTCTATATTAGTTTTGAAAAGAAACGAAGTCTTACGTAATTCAATTCGGAACAAGATCCGAAAATGAAAGCAACCAGGAAGAAAGAAAAAAAAAAATCGAAGAAAGGAGGCTTTTGAAGAGTTAGCTATATAATAAAAAAAAATTAAATTAGCAAAATGGAAAGGATATATTTTAAAAGAACACTCAAATATGTTAAATAACTTACAGTATTCATTCAGAACTGAAGCAGCCTCTTCGTTTTGGGACTGTTCATGCAGTTCCGTATTTTTGGATTTAAAATACTTATTATATTTTAAGAAAGTTATATAAATTTGTAGGGAAACATATATATATAAAGCTTAAAATGTTATAATTATTAAAGTTTTGGAACATATTAAAAGTTTTGTTATAAAATCGATCGCCATAACCTTAACATACACTGCCATCCTTTTAAAGAGGGAATATATAACGATTAAGGTAACCTTAAAGTGTTATCTCTTTGTTGTTGTGAATAAAAATTGTTTTTTTTTATCAACGACAAATTTACCCCAATAAAAGTGGCATATTTTTAAGTGTGTTTTTCTAGTAACAGTATACTGTAGCAGAAAGAATTTGTGTCACATAGCAAAGTACAGCGTATCTTCTTTTGATAAGTCATATTCAAGTTAATATATGAATTTCCTTCCTTTAGATTTATCCGTTTTCCGCGCACGTAGTGTAACCGCAGTTCTCAAAATTACTATCGAAAATAAGTACAGTCATTCAGGGTAACTTGGATCCGCATTTTCTTTATTTTCATATGCCACACTCTTATTTTAAAAAACATTGTTGCAACTAGGAGTATAAAAGAGAAGAAATTATCCTAAATTATTGTATGACTATAAAAAATTAAGGAATAATAATGATAAAAGCTATAAAAATGAACTTTTAACCTGGTTCAAAGTTACCCAGCCATTTAGGGTAACTTTGCACCATTTGATAAATATTATCTAAAATAATTCATTATAAAAAAGTATTATAGTTAGGACAACTTTGAACTCCAAAAAATTTTTCAGATATGTAAAGACTCCAACATCACAAGATTTGTATAATTTATGATATTACAACAAATATCAGGCATAAGAAAAGTGGAAGAAGAGAACCATGAACATTTAGAAAAAAAAAAAACCTATTTATTCTGCATATAAAACATAAAAATGCAGTGGAAAACAATTTTCAGTGTTTTATATCAATAATATATCCATAGTTACAGTAATACATACTAGTACTAGTACTATTCAAACAAGAATAAAAAATGTCGAATGTATGAAATGTCACATTTGAGTAGCTCCGCATCGAATTACGTCTTTAAATGAATTTTATGTATTTTACACATATTTGTGAAAATATTTACATGTTATATCTAATGTTCACCTTCAGCATTTATATAAAATATTCGTGCAAATCTGGAAAACTTTTGACATTAGCACATACAATCAGTAAATTATAAACATCAGTATAACTTTGAGCGGCTCAATGTTATCCTAAAAATGTGGTAAAATGTTAGTGCCTTCTTATTTTACATTTTATTAACTATTAATAAATAAATTATCACAAAATATTATCACATTTACAACATTTAGACAATAATATGTCTGATAAATGAATATATTATTACTTACTATGAAAATTTACAAAAACTTCAAAACAGCATTCAAAATTAACTTGAAAACAGTACTTCACAAAAATAGTTAGATAATGCATTTAATTGCGTATAATGTTGCTAATTTATTTTCTAAAATAAAGAGTAGAAATCCCATTTTAGAACTTTGCCAACAGAGCACAGTTTTGGAGCTTATTTAGTCTTTTGGAGTGAAAAACATTGAAAATTAGGAGGTTTTGCAAAGTTACACCCCATGGTTCAAAGTTACCCTGAATGACTGTACTACATTTGATTTTGATATTTAAATATCAATACATTCGACTTCTATCAAATTCACTGAGAAATTCTATGACGTTTAATCGTGACTCCTCTTGTTTATCAAGTATTGACTGCATAAACTAATAGTACATTTCGTATATAAAACCATCTTTCAGTTATTCTTTCTTTGGAGGAAACATCCAAACTATAAAACATTATAAAAATAAAACAATGTAAATGATTCAAATGCTATCACACAGATTTGCGTTATTTATACAAAATTATGTAGAAAAAACAATATTATAGAAGTTTTTTTTATTATTATTATTTCTCTCTAAAAAGGACATTTATGTCAAAAATAAACTGCGTTTAATGGCTTATGACTTTTTTTTCTATTTTATTAGATTAGCTCTAAAAATGTCAACATTTATATTAATTAATTTTCAGTTTAAGGGTCATGAGCTTCAGTTTTATTTTTTCATTAGTTCAAATATAAGAAGTAATTTTGTGAGATATATTTTTAGCAAAGTGTTTTGATTTGATAGATGAAATTGCTTATTCAAATTCATGTGATTTCCAACCACAAACAAACATTTATGCCTGTGTACGTCTATGTGGTAAAACATACTTGTGTATGTAAATATTTAGGTCTGGATTTACATGCAAAATTTCTCAAAACACACTTCTTTTATTTTGTTTTTATTCACTGATTTGTCGTGATGAAACTTTCAAGTATCGTATATCAATAATAACCTTGAAGGCGCAGCAATTGTCCGATGCATTAAACTTCCGGTGCATCCCTGCTAGTGCAGAACAGTGCTGAACTGTTGAGCAACATTGAGGGGTTAGTTAGCTGCAATCAGCTTAACATCAAGTCTATTGTTTTAATGTCTTGTATAAATATGAGCCATTTGGGAAAAGAAAAAGTGTAGTTTTAAAACTAAATAGGAAGTAAATGAACAGAAGCCAAAATTAAAAAAAATTAAAACATATAAATAATAAGAATGTAATATTAATTCTTTAAAAATAAGTCAAAGTACAATAGTAAAAAGAGAAGTTCGAAAAATTAAATAAAAGTATAACTGTAGTTACGATGTCTTGAATTTAATAAATTATCTTCTAAATTTTTCCGGTGACAACTTCCGTGATCGGGTTTTCCGCTATCGTATCGGTCTTTATTTAAGAAGGGGGGATGGGCTCTGTTTTGTAGAAAAGTTGGTCCCGCACCCGTCGGAGCTCCTTTACGTTTTTAAACACATACCCGTGCGGTAGTGGTATACCTGATCACGGAAGGTCTGACCATAAAAATTTGGAAGCTAATTATATTAAATTCAAGACATCGACCAGCGGTCAGTGATGCGCCGTGCATTTGATACACCGGACTGCGAATTTTGGATCATTACATAATTAAAACGTAATTTACAAATTATACATATTAAAAATTCGATTTATGCTAAAATTTCCTTGATTTTTGATCATATAAAAACTTTCCCTTTAGAACGGAAAATAATTTTAAAATCTCATATGTTATTTTCGTCAAAACTAGAGTGTGACAAACATTCCCTCAATGTGTTTCAGGTCTGTATCTCAAGCAGTTTTTTGAGTTAATATGCTCGTAAACTGAAAAAAAAAATGTTTTGAGGAAAACTTCATTTAAGTCTGACCAAACGATATACTGAGATCATATCTGCTAATATTTACACTTTTTGGTTACCACTAAAATTTAATGGAGATTTCCGGCTTGTTTAATCATGAGCAGTGCTGAACAGTGAAGCATCATTGAGGGTTTTCCTAGTTGTATCAACTTAACATCCAGGCTGTAGATATGATGACTTACAGTTAATGAGCCATTGGGAAAAAGAAAGAGTCATAGTTGTTTAAATACTGCATTAAAAATTGAAAATGTATTACAGTTAGAAACTAGCATAGGTGCTTTAAACTATAGAGATAAAAATTTAAAGTTAACTTTAATAACTAAAAAGATAAGTTAAAGTTATATTTAAATCTAGGTATAGCTGTAGTTGCAAAAACTACTATAAAAAGGATTAAAAATTCGATTTATGCTAAAATTTCCTTTATTTTTGATCATATAAAAACTTTTCCTTTAGAACGAAAAATAATTTTAAAATCTCATATGTTATTTTCTTCAAAACTAGAGTGTGACAAACATTCACCTCAATGTGTTTCAGATCTGTATCTCAAGCAGTTTTTTGAGTTAATATGCTTGTAAACTGAAAAAAAAAATATTTTGAGGAAAACTCCATTTAAGTCTGACCAAACAATATACTCAGATCATATCTGCTAATATTTACGCTTTTTGGTTACCACTAAAATTTAATGGCGATTTCCGGCTTGTTTAATCATGAGCAGTACTGAACAGTGAAACATCATTGAGGGTTTTCCTAGTTGTATCAACTTAACACTCAGGCTGTAGATATGATGACTTACAGTTAATGAGCCATTGGGAAAAAGAAAGAGTCGTAGTTGTTTAAATACTACATTAAAAATTGAAAAAGTATTATAGTTAGAAACTAGCATAGGTGCTTTAAACTATAGAGATAAAAATTTAAAGTTAACTTTAATAGCTAAACAGATAAGTTAAAGTTTTATTTAAATCTAGGTATAGCTGTAGTTGCAAAAACTACTATAAAAAGGATAAAAAATGTGTAAAAGAAATAAAAGTTAGCACTAGTTCAAAGGTTACACACGCCAGGATTGGGCCAGAAAAGCGGTAAAGGGAGGCAGCAAGACCACTATTTTAAGAAAAAAGGCACTAATCAGGGCAATATACATATATTTCTTTTTTCCTATATATATATACCCAAATATATATAGATAAGGTGTTTTTAAGGGTTTTTTTTAATATAATATATAAAAAGTAAAAAGAATGAGAAAAATATAAAATATAGACAGAAGCAATCTGGTGCGGTGAACACAAAGCTCACGGGGAGTCCATAATATTGGAATATTTAGGGCGCTTTGGATGGTGGGGCCCGAAGGCGTCATAGTCAGGAAGCTCTGCCAAGATATTATTGGGAAGATCATACTATGTTGAATAGAATTTTTTAGTTAGATCTTTTATTCCTTTCCTTAAGGTGATGGTTTTGAGGTCCCTACGGACGGTAGTATTGCGCAGATATTTGGAGGCGCCGCGAACGATACGACGATTCTTATTATGCAATCTACTAAGGTTATCCATGGTGGACTTGCAGATGAAGCCCCAGACCGGACTGGCATAAGTAATGATAGGAAGGATACATAAATTATATAGAAGGAGTTTATTATAGATTGAAAGGGTTTTACTATTGATGAGAGGTTTAAGAGAGATAGAAACTCCAGAGACTTTCCCCCTGGTGGAAAGAATATATTTGCTCCATGTGAGCCTACTGTCAAGAATGACCCCCAGTTACTTGGCTTCATCAGAGTATGGGATAGAAGTACTACTGATTGTTAGTCTTGGAGGATAGATAAATTTATGAGAGAAATAGACAGCAGAAGCTTGATTTTCGTTGATAAGGATTCGCCATAGGGTGCACTAGTCAACAAAGTCCTCTAGGTGATTCTGCAGGTAACTGTACAGACTATATGGGTGGTGTGCAGAGGCGTAGATACATGTCTCGTCCGTATACAAAGCAAAGTAAGTGCGTAATGAGCGTGGGATATGTCCTTAAAAAAGTGTTAAATAACATTGGGCCCAACATGCTCCCCTGAAGGATGCCCGCTAGGATAAAAAGTATAATGGAAAGGATATTATTGATGCGGACGCGAAATGTACGGCCGCAAAGGTATGAGTATATTAAGTGTATTAGTCTGGCACAAAATTTAAGCTTAATTAATTAGTATATAAGGCCTTCGTGCCAGACTTTATCAAAGGTCTTTGCGATGTCAAGGAAAATGGCGGCAGCAGGAAACTTCGCGTTGAGCTTCGGACTAAGAAATTCAACAACGCGAAGCAGCTGGTGTTGAGTTCATAGTACAGCCAATAAGGGATTTTACTTGGCAAAATTAATGAAAGTTCTGAATAATTCGCTTACTTTATGTTTTTTGGGTCGCTGAATCCGAATCTGTAGCTTCCCACTAAAATTTCCCCCGGCAACATCCCCAAATTTTGGTAAAATGCCCCAAAAAAGGTTTTTATTAAAAAAAATCAATTTTTTATTAATTTAGAAAAAAAGTATCTAGAAATTCAGAACGTAGAAAAAATTTGCAACAAATTACATGTATGACATTATGACTTAGGATGAAAGGGAAGGGGGGATCTGCCTCTCAACATGCGTCGCGGTGCTGCGCGGATTAAGTTGCGCAATTACAGTTACCACTCACACGTTTACAATCGCCCTCCCATCTCCCCTCCAAACTTTCTATATAAGGTTATCTTTAAGTGTTTTGGGTCGTTGAATCTGAATTTTTAACTTCCCCCCAAAACTTTTCCCCCCGATTACCCCACAAAATAGTTGTTTTTAACTTAAATTTCTTATTGTTTTAGGCGAAAAGCATTACGAAATTCAGAAACTAGACAAAATTTGCAACAAATAGGATATTTGAGATTCATGACGTATGATGAACGAGGAGAGAGGGGCTGCCTCGGAACATGCACTGAGGCGCTACGTGCACTAAGTTATGAGGTCCAGGCAATAGGGGATTTTACCTGGCAAAATTAATACTAGTTCTGTATTTCGACTCACTTTATGTTTTTTGGGTCGCTAAATTCGAATTTGTAGCTTCCCACCAAAATTTTACCCGGCAACCCCCTAAAAAATTTATTTTTTGAAAAAATTTGGTTTTTGAAAAAAGCGCGCGGGGAATGTTCCGAGTCAGCACGCTCTCTCCCCGTTTAACGTACGTCATAATGACATATATCCTATTTGTTGCAAATTTTGTCTAGTTTCTGAATTTTGTAATGCTTTTCCCCTAAAATAATAAGACATTTAACTTAAAAACAACTATTTTGGGAGGTTTTCGAGAGGGGGAATTTTGGGGGCAGTTAAAATTTTGGATTCAGCGACGCAAAAAACTTAAAATAAACCTTATAGAGAAAGTTCGGAGAGGAGATGGGAGGGTGAATGTAAACGTGTGAGTGGTTAAGTGGAATTGCGCAACTTAGTCCACGCAGCACCGCGGTGCATGTTCCAAGGCAGATCCCCCTTTCCCCTTGATCTCCTTCATCCAAGACATAATGTCATATATCTAATTTGTTGAAAATTTTATCTACTTTCTGAATTTCTAGATGTTTTTTCCCTAGAACGATAAAAAATTGATTTTTTTAATAAAAACCTTTTTTGGGAGTCATTTTACCAAAATTTGGGGGGGGGGGGTGGATTTTGCTGAGAAGTTACAAATTCGGATTTGAGACCCAAAAATCATAAAATAAACCAATTTCCAGAGCTTCCATTAATTTTGCTAGGTAGCGCACCTGTACGGTCTCTATTGCCTGGACTATGAATGTTTTGGGCGAAAGCCAAACTGTTCTGGCATGAGGATGTTGTTTTGCTGAATAAAGTCTTGCAACTGGGCCCTAATGACACGTTCGATGACTTTACTGAGAGAAGAAAGGAGTGAGATGTGTCTGTAGTTAATTGGATCAGAGAGATTTGTTCCAGGTTTAGGAATGGGTGATATAATAGAAAGTTTCCATGATTTTGGAAAATAATTGAATTTAAAGATAGAGTTAGTAAGTTTTGTGATATAGATAATACAATTAGGAGGAAGATTTTTGAGAGCAATGTTAGAAATTTTATCATAACCTAGGGTCTTGCGTTTTTTAAGTTTTTAAATTATGTTATGGATAACAATGGACTGAATAGTAGGGGGGATCATCAGGGGGGATGGCTAGGAAACTGCGAACAGTTTCATTAACCTCATCAAGATGGGCCTGGCTAGCGAGGGTTGGATTAGGAGAAAATTGCAATGCGTAGGAGTTGTCAAGTAAGTTTGCATTATCTTAGTCAGTATAAGCTGTAGCATTATTGTCCGAAAGAGGGGGGGAGGTGAGTAAGTTTTGTTAAGTTTACTTTTAATAAGCCAAGGGGTATTGTCCTCGCTAGCAAAATTTTTGAGGAAGTTATTCCCTTTTATTTGTTTTTCTTTGTAAAGGCAATTTTTGATTCTATTATTAGTACTGTTAATAAGGGGTTTAAGGGAGGGACAACTGGAATTTTGAAATTACGAACCGGAGCTGATTACGTATTTTAATAAGAGTATAGATATAGCGAGGAGGGATAAAAGAGTTGTTATTTTTGAAAGTATTGAAATTAGCAAAATTTGGGGCATTAATAATTTTGGAGTTGAGAAATTCCACAGCAGCGTTAATATCAGAAGTAATCTGAATTTCAGAAAAAAGTAATATCTTGACTAGCAAGATTGTTAGTAAATTTATTCCAATCAATGGCCACGAAGGTGGGGGGGGGAGGAGAGATAGGTTTAATAATATCAATTTTAAAGCGGACCGGAAGATGTTCGGAAGAGAGACCGTTAATAGCAGTAGAGGTGATACGATAGGGAATATTTTTAGTGATAGCAAGATCAATTATGGAATCATGGTTATTAGGCGCCGTTCTGATGTGTGTAGGGGTTGAAGGTACGTGCAAGCTTAAGTTTAAGTGATGGATAAAATTATGGAGAGAGGCACCCCGATGAGAATTGACGTGACAATTCCAACACCTGCTCCTGGCATTATAATCGCCATCAAAGAAGCAGTGTTGGTGATGAGAGAAAAGTTGGGTTTAACTATTGACAGGAAACTTGCCATTTGGTGAGGCGTAAATGGGTGCTAAATTAATGTTAATGTGGGGAAGTTGTAAGACAATACTTCTGTATTCAATATCGTTATAATTATTACTATGAAAATGATAGTGAATGATATGGTGTTTAATATATATTGCGGTGCCACCTCTTGGTGTGCCGTCAGAGCGGGTTGTGTGACAGAGCTTATACCCAGAAATGTTAACATTACAGGTAGGACTGAAAGTTTCTTGGAGAAAGATAACATCAATTTGAGGGTGATCAGAAATAAAAACTTTAAGTTCATTTCTTTTATGCTGCAAAGAGTTACAATTCCAATAGAGAAAAATTAAAGAAGAAAAGAAGAGGAGGAATTACACATTATTGGTTGAGTTAAATTCCGTGGCCAAGTTGTCGAACGCGCTTATAATAATAAACATTTTTTCCATTGAATCAGTGCAATTTTTGGATAGTTTAGCTATGTTTTGAAAACATTGAATAAATTTGTTAAATTTAAATAGCCTTTCATCTCTTGGAAACTTTTAAGAATATCTTTTAGATCAGTGGAATAGTTTTAGGTGGTAGGATTTTCCGGTGTTGCATTTACGGGGTCAATTAGCTTATTCTCAGAAGAGTTAGCTTTTTAGAACGCATCTGGGGCTTTCATGATCACTTTAGGGGCCGAAGCTGGTTTAACATAATTATAGTTAGCCATGGTTTTCGCTAACATATCTGTGAATTCTTTAGGTTTTTCTTTTGGGGGAGTTTTTGAAGAAGTTTGATTTTTTGTGGAATTGGGGGGCTTTAGGGAAACCGCGGTAGGTAGCCGGGTGCGGGCTTAGAACAATTACTGCTCTCATGGGTGGTTTTTCCAACCTGGTTACACTCTGGAGTAAGGTGGCCTCCTGAACATTTAGAACAGCTGGGAGAAAAATGGCAAATCTCCGATGAACGGCCGAATTTTTGGCAACGGTAGCATTGTTTTACAATGACCGCACCTTTAAATATTTCAACAGTTACCTTTGTGTAACAAATTTCACTAATATGATAAATATCTTCAAATTTAGCCCTTGGCAATACATTTACACCGAAAGAGGCACTGGTTGGCCAGTTTTCCTACTCTTCATCATAGATGCACTGTTCGGAATGAAGTTATGCTCCTTTAAGGCATATGTGATGATCTGTGGATCAGTATAGGGGGGGGGGATTCCCTGAATTACCACTTTACGAGGGCGCTGTTCCGCACGGCTAAGGGTTGTATAAATTATTGCATTAGAATCCAGATATGATTGAGTTTTTCTAAAATACTCATCATCTTTACAATGGAGTTTGAGCAACTCTATGTCCATTTTGATCAATGGGTTGGCTTCATTTTGTTCATTATTTTTTTTAGCTAGCTCGTTCCATTTACCCTTTATTTCTATGTAGAATGGGTGGATTTTTATTTTGGGGGTGGGGGAGGCAGAGCCACCGGTTGAGTCACCTTCGTTGGAAATTGGAATGTCCATTTCATTACTTTCATTAGATTTATCCGCTAAAACAGCGTACTTGTTTTTGAGCGGTATGCTTGAATCGTCGCAATTACTTTTACGGTTCGTTTTATTAGCAGGGAGGAAATCCTCAGTAGGGTTCAACGCTATTGTTTTCAAATTAGTAAGAGTTCCAATTAAATCTAGTTTATTTCTAGATATAAAGGTTTTAAATTCAGGTAGTTTAGATAAACTAACAGGGTCGAATGGATCAGTAAAGTGGAACATCAAAGAAGATAAGAAGTTACTCACAGTCTCTTGAAGTGCTTGAAGATTGGTAGTTGTCACATTCCAACAGGAAATGTAACGATATCTCACTGCTTGGCTTCCGAAATATGCGGAAATTCGCACTATGCTGAGGCTAAATCTGGTGTTTCAACAACTTGTAAAATGTGCTTGCATTCTCATTAATGTTGAGCGGGTCTTCAGTAACCATGGTAAAAGGCCCAGTGAGCACTCACTTGTTCCTTAATATAGTATAGTAACAGTTCAGAAAAATGAGTCTTATAACACGAGATCCACCATAAATGAATACCGCTGTCATCAATACTCATAATAAATTCTAGCAAGTAAAGCACCGCTGCCTGTAAAATACAGGCGCAACGAATTGTAAATCACCTCCGAGGGAACACGTCCGATCTCTTAAAAAGCTATCCACCAAATGCTCGCTGGCTGTCTTTAATCATGCTAAACAGGTGAGCAGCATTAAGGGGTTTCCTAGCTGATATCAGCTTAAAACCCAGACTAGGAAATAATGGTATCTTATGTTATTATGAGCCATTGGAAAAAAATTAAACTGTAGTTGAGAACTACTAAAGAGAGAAATTTAATTGAATTGAGAAAAATTTATAAATTAAGATTAAACAAGTAAGAAAAATCATGCGTACAGCATAGATTATGAAACACTTTCCAACACTCCCTGAAAGCATTAACGAAACTTCGTTACTTAGGGAAATAAGATAACTGAGTAAACATTTAAAAATCTGATTTCAGTAGTTACCGCCCATAGCCAAATATGTATTCCAATTCTTTTTAACAGCCCTTTATTCGTTCTGTATGTTGATATATATATACGATATTATGGGAAATTTTTAGTTTAACAAGAAAATGCATAACAGGTTGAAATTCATCTTTCAGCAATTTATACTAATAGATGGAAACATACTTGAATACTTTTGTACAGCCCTGCAGTTTACCTAGTACATTTATTACATGGCACTATTTAGCTAACATTTAATTCAAACTAAAACACGCTTAAAACTACTGAAATTACATTTCCAGAAATTATAACCCATAGACGGCCATGCATCCAACTCTTTGCGTGGCCCTGTATATCATTTTATCTATATTCTACAAATATTTCTTAGTACACCAAATTCCGTACAGCGTAAAAATGCATAACACCTTTAAAACCCACCTTTAAGCAATTTATCCTCATACTCAGTAACCTTTATGAATTTATTTCTGTAGCTCTGTATATGAACTATAGCATTTATACGCACTTTATTGTATGCATAAATATAGTGAACAGGAGGTAAGTGTGATCACAGATCGCAAAGTGGGTTTCGTTTAATATTCCTTTCAAAACACATTATCCTTTTGAAAAATATGTTAGTTCCACATTTCACAACAAGGAGCGCACTCCATTCTAAACAAACCACTATTCGAACGAAACTCCGTTTTATATACTATCCGTAGATATATTAGTCGAGGGGATTGGGACGATAACGCCCGAGATATGTAGGTGCCCCTGGCGGTAAAAAGTGGAACTAAATATGTAAGGCTATGGTGCATAATATGAAAGAATGGTCAAAGGGGTGTCGGCAAAAGTTGGAAAAATGCCCCCCGGGTGAAAAGGGCGGAGGTCCGAAAAATTGCTTAAAATACACAAGTTGGACCCCGGAGTAGTAAAATATATGTCTTTTTGAAAATTTTATGATTTGCCGTGTGGTCTGAGGAATTCAGCTATACGTATTCAAAAATTCATGTCTCCAACTTAATTAGGGGCTCTCTTAGAAAGAATTGCTTAAAATACACAAGTTAGAGGCCAGAGGAGTAAATCATATAAGTCTTTTTGAAAATTTTATGATTTGCCGTGTGGCCTGTGGAATTCAGCTATACGTATGCAAAAATTCATGTCTCCAACTTAATTAGGGGCTCTCTTAGAAAGAATTGCTTAAAATACATATGTGGTAGCTGAAAGATTTAAACGTAAGACTTTTTCAAGATTTTAGGATTCGTCACCTGGCCTCAGGTGTTCTGCTATAAGTATGTCAAATTTCAAATATCCAATTTAATAAGGGGCTCAGTTAGAAAGAATTGCTTAAAATACGCATGTGGGAGCCCAAAGGTTTAAATGTACGATTTTTTTCCAAAATTTTATGATTTGTCGTATGATGCGTGGTGTTCAGCTATAAGTATGCAAAATTTCACGCCTCCAACCTAAATAGGGGTTCTCGTAGAAAGAATTGTTTAAAATACACATGTGGCAGCTCAAAGGGTTAAATGTAAGGCCTTTTTCAAAATTTTATGGTTTTCCTTTCCTGCGAGGTATTCAGCTATAAGTATGCAAAATTCCACGCCTCCAATCTAAATAGGGTCTCACTTAGAAAGAATTGTTTAAAATACACATGTTGGAGCCCACAGGATTAAATGTACGATTTTTTCAAAATTTTATGATTTGACATTTGATGTGAGGTGTTCATCTATAAGTATGCCAAATTTCACGCCTCCAACCTAATTAAGGACTCAATTAGAAACAATTGTTTAAAATACACATGTTGGTGCCCAAAGGGCTAAGTGTACGACTTTTTAAAAATTTTATGATTTGTCGTATGATGCGTGGTGTTCAGCTATAAGCATGCAAAATTGCACTCCTCCAACCTAATTAGGGGCTCACTTAGGAAGAATTGTTTAAAATACACATGTGGGAGCCCAAAGGGTTAAATGTACGACTTTTTCAAAATTTTATGATTTCTCGGATGATGTGTGGTGTTCAGCTATAAGTATGCAAAATTTCAAGTCTCCAATAAGTATAGTTTCTGAGAACGGGCTCTGTGACAGACGGACAGACAGAAAGACAGAGGAGCGAGACGAATAGTGTTTCGTCAGATGAACGAAACCCTAAAAAAGTGCATACCAAAATTAAAAATGCATTTCGAGCGATCATTACTAATATACAGTAATTCGGATACAATATAGTACCTGAAATCTTTTCAAATACACCGCAAACTATTTCCCCTATATCATTATGAACGGAATTCTTTTGTGTAGCCCTGTAAATGAACAATAACTATTCTTTCACCGCATATTCAACAGAATGTATATTTTAGTGGGCTTCATAAATGAATATCAATTTTTGCTATGTTTGAAAGAGTGTAACACCATTAAAAATCATTTGAAACGATTTTTTCCCATTGGCCGCAATGTAACGGAAAAGTTTTGACTGTCCCTGTAAATAAACTAAACATGCTACAAATTTCATTTGCATTAGGGAACGTGCTATGGTACAGGTCACTAACATCCAAAAATTTCAGAACAATCCGAGCATATTTACGAGAGTTAGAGCGTGGACAGACGGATAGACAAACCAAAGTCATAAACACTTTTCAACTTTGTTGAAAAAGTGTTAAAAATGGGGGGGAAATTACAAATTATGTTAAGGTTTAAGAAGAATAGAAAAGTAAATTAGAATCTTAAAAAGTTAAATAAATATTCAAGCTGTAGTTTAAAAATTGCTATAAGTTTAATCATGACATTTCGACAATTAAATAAGACATTATTTACTATAAAATTTTAGTGGTAAGATGAAAGAGTAAAAGTTTTCAGCTCTGTCAGATACATAAAAAAATCCTCTAGATGGTGATCATCCCTGAATCCCAGGATTTGATGTTCTAAGATGCACGGAACGAGTACTGCCTTTTATTGAACGTTGCACACTTTTTTAAAGGGTTTAGGACGGCATTAAAAATGTTATCATTCGTTTATTTTTTAAATTTAAGTTACAAATTGTCATGTCCATGTAAAGAAAGTTGTTTTGGTCCAGAAAGCTAAAAATTCAAAATAAAGTTTTTGAAAGTCATAAGCCCATTAATCTATATATTTAAAAGACAAGGCTGTTTTTTTAATCATGAACTCTAAGCTTTCCACTGAACCAATTTAGATAATTATAATTTTTTATTGAGAGCTGTTCAATGTGCATATGCTCATACTAGCTATTTTTTAATTTATTTCCATTTTCATTTTTAACCATTTGAAAAATGGTTATTGTCCTTGGTCAAGGTAGGAAATCAAAAACATATCTGAAGCGTTTTATTGGTTGAATCCGCATCTTATTCGTTTTCTGATTGGTCTATACAGTAATCTGTATTTTCCCTTTACTTTGAACAGAGATGGATACTTCTGTTGCCACTATGACAAAAAAGTAATGAAAACTACAAAAAAGAAAAATACTCAGAAACAAATTGAGATACAGCTTTCAAACAAATTGCATTTAAAAGTACATTTTTTGCTCTATACGACGGTGTAAAAAGTAATATTGTGAATTGTTTAGAAGTTTAAGAATGAACTTTCATTTAAAATTGGTCCAGGAATATTAATGTTTAATGCATGGCGTACGTAATGTATGACCAGCTCCGTAGAAGTTTAAAAATTTACAGTTCCGAAAAATATAATCCATGGCGTACGTAATGTATGATCAACTCCTTGCGATTTTTTATGTCTTAAATTTTAGTCTTTGAAAAAATCATTTTCCAAATGGTCGTTGTAATTTGTTAAATTACATTTTTTTTATGTTTAAATTTTTTTGTGAACTTTCTTTAAAATGGTTGCAATCGAACTGCTTACATTTTTGCACAGAAATAGGGAAAAGGGAGTTTATTTATTTTTATTCATTATATTATTATTGATATCATTTTCTCATTACAATTAAAATTAACCGAAAAATTTTATAGAGAAAATTCTGCCACGCTTTAAAAAACATGTATTTACATCATAAAACTGTTACTTTTCAATTTATTTTCGTTCTGTTGATACTAATGAGACACTAGGCGAAATGCTTCATTGAAATGAGAGAAAATGATCAGTACTGAAATTAGAAACTCAAGAGGGCAAATGTCAATTGTGCGAATGTCCATATGCAAAGTTGTAGCTGGCAAACGTGCTTTCAAGTTGGGAAAAATATTTAGTAATAATATATTGCACTTAAAAAATAGTTTTAAAATAGAGAATACGGATATGAGAGGTGGATATGTGAATTTTGAGATTTTGAAACTGACGAAGGTTTTGATTTCATACAGAAAAAATAATTCCCTGGTTGTGTCAGTGTGAAATACTTTTTGCGATTTTTCGTTACGTAATAGGTGTCATAAGAGCCTAAATTGATAAATTTCGTCATATTTATTTATCTTGATTACATTTCAATAATTACGTTAACGACAAGCTCAATTTTTCAATAATTTGGATTTGATGTTTAAGGAAAAAATATCGGGGTTTTCCATCTGTTGGTCCTTTTTTTTTTATGAAAATCGAAATTCTTTATTGAACATGGAAGTTGGGCCTATGCCATTTATTTATGGAATACAATATAGCACATGTGGCGACTGCTTCTCCGCTTACATGCCATCATCCGAGCATCAAAAATTTCGATGACTTTTCCCAGAATGAGCGAATTCATGGGCAAAATATTGGATTATGCGGGGGGGAGGGGCATTGGCGTACACTTTATCACTTTAAAAAACGGACTAAAATAACGGAGATTTTACTGGAAATCTAGACGCCAGTACTATTTCCGTATTTTTACGGAAATTATTCCCCATAAATTACAGAAAAATGTCCGTTTTCAGATTAAAAACGGAAATTCTTCTGTAATGTATTGGGAAAATTTCCGTAAAAATACGAAAATAATACTGGCATCTAGATTGCCAGTAGAATCTCCGTTTTTTAGTCCATTTTTTTACAATGTCCATTTTTCAGAGCCCCCCAAAGAAAATAATTCATTGGGGTTAAATCACACGATATTGGCGGCCAATTCACATCAGAATTCCTTAAAATTCCGCGATCTGGTAATTTCTCGTTTAATAAGTTGATGGTTTGGTGAGCAGAGTGTGCTATTGCATCATCTTGTCATACTAATGGCATGCATATTTACAAATGGCATACATTTGAGAGTTCATATAGGCATGACATATGACAGCTGACACAAATAACCTGTGAAATTGTCAGACTTCAAACGAGAACCAAAATGTGGACCACCCTTTATTATGGTGATTTTAGATTAAAGTAATATTTATTGTAAGTGTCTGACTAACCAATGTTCGATGGATTTTTCATTGCAATTAATTTTGTAGGTTTATTGTAAATCAATTTAACAGTTCTTTTTTAAGAGTTTTCTTTGATCGAAATTCGACATGTTCCTCCTCGTATGTAATTAAACAGTGAATATTAATTTACTTTAATAACAGAAATTTATACTCGCGAATTTTGCACTTTTTGATACACGCATTAATCACTAATATTTACTTCATAAAAAATAGAACATTAATTGTAATAACTACTGAAACAATTAAGGCTGAGTATATCTAAAAAGGAGTTTAATTTCAGATTTTATTTATTATATATATACTTCCAAGCAATTTATTATTAAAAACTAAAAACTTTTTTTTCACTTACATTCAGCAAAAATCCCGTCACACATTAAGTGACACTCATTTGTTCCTTTTCTATGTACATGTCATGGTCCTGTACGACAAGTTTTTTAACAGAACATTTTCGCTATTATGTCTTATACATCTAAATATAAGATCTTAAATATTCGTAAAAGCATGTTGTTTTTTTTTTTTTTTTTTTTTCTGTTAAATATGACACATTACAAAAAAGTTTAGAATATTTTTTTTTTGCTCTAACTCCATTAAAAATTAAAAGGTTTTATCTTTAAAATTGAGATTTTTTTGCAAACTATACAGATTTATTTCTTTTGCTGTTTCTGATTATTTTCATTTATTTCTTTTTTAGTTTTTTACTCTTATTTTATGTCAGACCTCTTCATTCATTAAATATTTTTCAGAGTTGTACAAATACATACCAAAAATAGTATTTACATATATTTATCGATTTTAGTACAAAAAAAAAAAAAAAACCCTCACAAGCAGGAAGCAGAATTTCTTCTTTTTCAGAATTTAGTGTCGCCCCCTTAGAAGAAAAAAAAATCTTACAAGGTGGAACCCGCCGCCGTTCGAGGAAAGAAAATGTTTAAGAAGGAACTGTTCCATTAATTTACAAGAAACAAACAAAACTAGTTACAATAAAAAATCCTTCATATAGGGGAGACCGCGGCTAGTACCCGCAGTTTTTAGTTATTGATTTTTATTAATTTTTATGAAACTTTAACAGTACTTTTAAAGAACAGGCGAAGGGCTATAAATACCCGGAGTTTTGAGTTTGTAGCTTTTGTAGTTTATGTTTAGCTGAAGCCTAAAGTGAAAGGAAAATTGTGCGCCAACTTACCCCGTCACGGGGCAAGTTGCCTATACCTATGGCGTAAGTTGGCACACGCCTTATAAAATTTTAAATAAGACACGCAGTTAAGAGAAATCAATTTCCTTATTACCAGTAGGTTTAATCAAAGTCGTTCTCGGCGTACAATGTAAATTCTAAATTATGCAGGCATAAAAATAATGAATAAAACATTAACATTGAGTAAATTCTATCATACTCGATAACATCATTAGAATTACAGTTGTCACAAATAAAAAACCGAGTGTCATCGTTTGGACAAGCCCCGTGTGCCCAAAATCTTGCATTGCAACCACTTTTTTCGGTGTTTGCTGTTTTTCAAGCGACCAGCATACACCAAACACCGAGCCATCCTGCCTCGTGTTCAATGCGCCTACTCGCCCCATAATAAATTTCTTCACAAAAGGGTCACGTAACCATCTAAGCATAAATAGTCCAAGTAAATCACATATGGGGTAGGTACAGTTAAACATACACTAAGAAAAAACGCACAAGTTAAATCGCAATTATTAAGAATTATTAATCGCAAGTATCAGTATCTGATTTCAGCTGCGTTATTTTGAAAAGTGAAGCTTTTCCACCTGTAAAAACTTTCAAATCCGCTACAGTGAAAATTATGCAGTTCTACAAAACTTATTAAGACAAAGAATTTTATCTTTGAGATCCAGTCTACAACAACATATATAGAAAAGTATGCATATGGCGTCACTATCACAGAATAATACACAAACCCAGCAAAAAGCGATGTCGAAACTTCGACAAAAAGGGAAGATCGGCTGTCTAATTATTCCCATGCCTTCATTTGTGTGTAGCATTCATATTGATACTTAAAATTAAATATAGGTTATTCTAGTTCTACGTTTTATCAGAAATAATTCATTTATATTTTACAAAATAGCACATATTTTAATAATTTTTTTCAGTTATTATGAAAACATGGAAGCAAAAAGATCTACTATTTTCATTTTCATTATACTTTCTACACAGTTGGGTACTCCATTTGCCACCATTACAGAAATGGGATTAAAAACTACAAAAAAAAAAAAATAATAATAATAAAAAAAATCAATGCCTCAAAAATAAACTGGGATGCAATTTTCAAACAAATTCCAGTTAAAAGTGCGTTTTTTTACATATACGAAGGTGTAAAAATTTAAAAAGTACAATTCTTCGAAGTTAAAAAAAAATGCGGTAGATTTTATCAGTATTTAACCATTCAATAATACATCTGATCCGTTTTACGGTTGTTTGATGTAATGGAACGTTATTTTCTAGGGACGACACTTTAATTTTTGCTGTACAGAAGTAGCATATCGGGGGCTAATAACATTAATATTATTATTATTCTATAACATTTGGATTTAAAATAGGGAGTTTTTGCTGATTTATTTGATAAAGCATGAGTAAATTGCAATTTTCAACTACACTGTAAAAAATGGACTAAAATACGGAAATACTACTGGCAATCGAGATGGCAGTAGTATTTATGCATTTTAAAGTACCTTTTTCCGTGTAAGTTACAGAAAAAATTCCGTTTTATTTTTGCATTTACGGGGGAAAACTTCCGTTAAAATGCGGAAATAGTACAGGCGTCTCGATTTCCAGTAGTATTTCCGTCTTTTAGTCCGTTTTCTTTTTACAATATAGGTGAAAATATGTCCAGGACAGGATTTGAACCAGGTCTGAAACCCCCAATTCTTTAGCAATTTTGCTATCCTAGACAAATCTGCCGGACATGCAAATCATTTTGAAATCTTATTAATTATGACTTCTGGTCTGACATCTAAACCAACTCAACAGATTAAACTGTATATATTTGAGCTGCAAGAAACGTGCTAAACGCGATTGCACATCCTTGTGAGTATAAGGGGACAAGGGACCTTTAAAACTTTAAAAATCAATTTTTTATTTTTGTAAATTTCACTTTAAATATTATTCAAGGGAATATTATATGCATTATGGTAAGCATTTATCACAAAAAAAAAAAAAAAAAATGAAAAAAAAATTTTTTGAGAAAAAAGTGGAATTTTACGCGTCATCTTAGAAATCTTCGAAATGTGGCTTGCGCGTTCCATATGAATGAAAATCCTCAATATTTTTTATAAAAGTCTGGTTTATATATATATAAATAAAACTGCGCATCGAATTTTATATATTTGAATATAAAGATTAAAAAAAATCAAAATTTTTTGAAAAAAATTCAAAATTTTTCAATTTTTTTTCTTTTATTATTTTTATATTCAAATAATATAAAATTCGATGCACAGTTTTATTTATATATATAAACCAAACTTTTTAAAAAAATATTGGGGATTTTCATTGATATTAACGCGCAAGCCGCATTTCGAAGATGACGTGTAAATTTCCATTTTTTTCTCAAAAATAATTTACTTTTTATTTTTTTGTAATAAATAGATGCCATAATGCATATAATGAACCCTTGAGTAATATTTAAAGTGAAATTTACGAAAAAAAAATTTTTAATTTTAAAAATTTTGAAATTCAAAAAGAAATTTAAATTTTAAAATTTTCGAAAAATTAAAAAAAAAATTAAACCTTTATATTCAAATATATAAAATTCGATGCACAGTTTTATTTATATATATAAACCAAACTTTTATAAAAAATATTGGGGATTTTCATTGATATGGAACGCGAAAGGGGGCATTTCGAAGATTTCTAAGCCAACGCGTAAAATTCCATTTTTTTCTGAAAAAAAAAAGAAAAAAATCATTTTTTTGTGATAAATGCTTGCCATAATGCTTATAATGTACCCTTAAATAATATTTAAAGCGAAATTTACAAAAAATAAAAAAAAAATGATTTTTAAGGTTTAAAGGTCCCTTGTCCCCATAAAAGCACAGAAAATAACGATGCGTAATTCATAACAAGTTATTAAAGTATTTTTAAAGTCAATCGTTTTGATGAAGACAAGTTTATATGTATGACGTTAATTTTTAAATGATATTATCAATTTAAATATACTATTTACTGAAATAATTCTGCTTTTACTTCCATGTGTAAATAACTACTTATTATTCGCCAAAGTTTTACACAAACTTTGAATATTTCAACTAATTAATTTTTAATCATTTAAACAATGATAAATCATTCATTGACTCTGGCACGTGGGTGTGATTTCACTCAATTTATTTTCCATAGAAATATAATTAGGAGAAACACATCAGAAAAGTTTGAGAAACTCATTTATATTTCACGAAATTTTATTTACGTCCCGTTGAAGTATTATACTCTCTCACTTTTTACTTTTGGTGGAAAACTGCTTAATTAACATTAACAGTCTACTAATTTGACGTTCATAGTTTCAAAGTATTTTGGAGAAAAGCGATAATCATTTATGTTTAAAATATAAACTTTTATTGAGACTAAATGATAATAAATAATCCTTGTGCGGTGTTTATCTGTATCATATTGTTGTTTTAACTATTTTAAATCATTTAACTTGGGTCTCAATAAACTGTGTTTTAATGTTTTACACAGTCAAGTACTCATTTTATGTATTTCTGATTTCAATTGTATTAAAATTCAAAATAAGTAAGATTTCAATTAAAGTACCTAAGTTTATATTAAAGATTTAAAATATTTAAATTTTATTTTATTTTATTTTATTTTATTTTTATAGAATCTTTTATATTTGAAAAAGATTCTTTATAATTTTCTGATAGATTTTGTAAACTAAATTTTATTAGGAATAAGTAAAATAAGTACAAAAGAAATATGGGATATTATTATTTATTATAATTTATAAAAACATGTCGTATTAGAAGAGATAAATATTTTTCAAAAGGGTATAATAGTCTAATTAACTCTAAATTATACATATCAGTGCTTTTAACTTTAGCTAAGTAATCCGGACTCTTTAACATATATAAAGGAACAAGTAAAATAATACCGGAAGTCAAGCTACACAATTATATTTCTGTTGAAAATAATCACAGCATTACATTAAATTCTTATTAATTTCTTTTGTACAACTATGTTTCTTGTGATTTGTTGTTTAATGTAGCTTTCTTTCACGGCCGCCAATTCCCCGACTTGGGCCTTGCAAAACCTGTAAATACCTGTAAATTTTCTGTTTTCTTTCAGTATGTTTGTGTAATTGTTCTTGTTAATATCAAATATACTCACTTCGATCCACGTCTTTGTGTCTGCCTTTTTATTTATTTTAACAGCAGAGAGTTGGTTCTAGCAAGTGTTGAAATGAGCTGCGAGACATACTGACGCCGTTATCTTTCTATTTTTCATTTCTGCTGGGATTTTGAATTTTTGCTGCTAAAAAATTGGAAAAATTCTTGGAAATTGAAGCGGCTCCCGACAATGCCGCCGATGTCGTTAAAGCAAAAAAGGCTTACTCTTTATTATTATCATTATTAAGTGATAATGTTCTTGCATCACTTCAAGATGAAAATACAGCTCATAAAATTTGCAATAAATTAGAACGCACTTATGATACAAAGCGTGCAGTGAATCAAATTTTAATTCGGAAGAGATTGGCAACGATTAAGAAAGATCGTACAGTTTCTATGAGAAATCACATTGATGAAATAAATAAATTAATTTCGGATCTTAAGCTGTCTGGGGCAGAAGTTAATGAAACGGATACTATTGTTTATATTTTGATGTCATTGCCTCAGGAATTTGAAAATGTTAAGATTGCTTTAGAAAACCAACCGAATTCTGTTTTGACATTAGATTTCGTGACACAAAGATTATTAGATGCTGAAGCACTTCTTTTGGATTCAAAGAAAGAAAAAGTATATACTAAGGCTGCTCATGATAATACTGCATTTGTGTCGACTCGCAAAGAACTCTTTTGTAAAATTTGCAACTCTAAAGGGCATACAGCGAAATATTGTAGAAAGAAAATTACTTGCCATTCTTGTGGAAAATTCGGACACATAAAACGTAACTGTAAAGCTGTTAAAAATTCAAATGAAGAAAAATTTGCCTCTTCAGCTGTTTCTTTCGTTGCTGGAAATGCTTCCAGGAAAAGGAATGAATTTATAGTAGATTCCGGAGCAACTTCCCATATGTGTTCTAATGAGAATTATTTCGCATCCTTAGTACCTTCTTCAAGAACTATTAAATGCGCATCAAAAACAACGAATCTAGAAATCAAAGGTATTGGAAATATTAATGGAAAACTGTCAAATGGAATGGAAATTACTTTAAATGATGTCCTTTATGTTCCAGACTTAAACGGGCAACTCATTTCCGTTAGAAAAATTGAAAGTGCAAATTATACAGTTATTTTCAAGAATCAAAAAGTATTTATCGAAAAAGGGAGAAACATTTTTTACTTCGGTGAACGGGATTTGAATGGACAATACGTAAGTGACTTTGTCCCTGTTTACGAAACCGTTCTTACTTCAAAGAAAAATCATTGTGATATCTGGCATCGCAGACTTGGTCATCCGAGTGACAAAGTATTGAAAGATATGAAGCTTCCGGTACCTGATTCTTTTTGTGATATTTGTGCTCGGGCAAAACAGAGTGCAACACCAATGGGAAGAGGACCAAGAAAAAGAGAAACCAAGCCAATGACTTTGATTCATAGTGACATTTGTGGACCTATTTTTCCGACAACCTTTTCTGGCGAGTGCTATTTTATGACTCTTATTGATGATTTTTCTCGTTTTACTGAAGTACGTTTACTGAAACATAAAAGTGAAGTCTCAGAAGAATTAAAGATGTTCTTAAAATCCAACCCTACAGTGAAGAAAATTAGATGTGATAACGGGAAGGAATATTTTTCTAATGATTTAGTGAATTTTACTAGAGATCTCGGTATAGTGATAGATCCCGCTCCTCCATACACGCAATCTTTGAATGGAGTAGCTGAACGCTGCAATAGGTCGCTGCTGAATATAGGACGTGCTTTGATTGCTGAATCAAATTTACCAAAGACTTTTTGGGGTCAAGCTATCCTTTCAGCAGCTTACTTGAAAAACCGAATGCCAAGCAGCACTATTGAGAACAAAACTCCGTACTTCCTGAAATATGGAGAAGAAGCCGATTTCAAGCACATACGTGTTTTTGGATGCAGTGCTTACATGTTAATTCCTTCCGTTCATCGAAAGAAGCTTGACGATAGGTCTAAACAAATGATCTTCATTGGTTATTCTTCAATGGGATATAGATTACTAGATCCGGAAACGAAACGCATAACTGTATCAAGAAATGTGAAATTCGACGAAGAGAAAAAGGAAAATGTTCAGTCGAAATAATACATTCTAGAAAATTCAGAACCAGTCGATAATGAAATTGATCCAGATGTTCTAGAAAATACGAGTGATGAATTAGATGATCCTGAAGAGAAAGAAGACAAAACAAGAAAATCTGAAAGATTTAAAAAGCAACCTGTACGGTATCCAGATCCTGAAGTTTACGAAGCATTACTTTGCCAACAAGAAACATTAACGTTTGATGATATCAGATCCCTCCCTAGTGATGAACAACGCTTGTGGAATGAAGCTATGGACGCGGAGATTGAAAGTATGAAAATCAACGATGTCTGGGATCTTGAAAAATTACCACCTGACAAACGACCTATTTCCTGCAAATGGGTATTTACCATCAAAAGAGATGGTCGACATAAGGCGAGACTCGTAGCTCGTGGATTTATGCAAAAAGAAGGGCTAGACTATAGTGAACCTTTTCCCCTGTAATAAGTATGCAGGCTTTACGTTTGGTTCTTATTTTGATTTTAAATGAAGACTTATATGCATCTGTGTTAGATGTTAAAACAGCGTTCCTGAATGGTAAGTTAAATGAACTTGTTTTTATGGATCAGCCGCAAGGCTATGATGCTAAAAGTGGGCGAAAGTGTAAACTTAAAAGAAGTTTATATGGTTTAAAACAAGCCCCACGACAATGGTTTGAAAGGTTTCATGAATTTATTTCAAAGTTAAATTTTAAATCTTGTGATAATGAACCTTGTGTTTTTATTCGGTATAATAATGATCATAAAATAATTATTGCTTTGTATGTAGATGATATGTTAATTGCAGGTTCAGATGTAAATGAAACTAATGTAGTTATTTCCCTATTACATAACGAGTTTCACATGTCAAAATCGGAAAGTGTTTCAGAATTTCTAGGTATTCAAATGAAATTCAATTCTGATAGTTTAATAATGGATCAAGAGTCTTACATAATTAAATTGTTAAGTAAGAATAATATGCTAGATTGTAAACCCAGTGACATTCCTATTTCTCCTAAGTCCACCCCATCTGATTTCAAAAATGGTAAACCTTTTAATGGCCCATATCGTGAACTTGTAGGTTGTTTATTATATTTAGCTTATATTTCTCGACCTGATATTTTGTATGCTATTAACTGTTTAAGTCAATTGCAAGAAAATCCTACTGAAATTGCATGGAAAGCACTTAAGAAAATCTTAAGATATTTAAAAGAAACATTGTCTTTAAAACTTGTGTATAAAAAACAAAATTCTGATCCTAAATTATCCATGTATGTTGATGCTGATTGGGGGGCTAACACAAATGACCGCAAATCAGTAACAGGTTATATTTTAATGTTTTGTAACATGCCTGTTCTGTGGTGTTGTAATAAACAAAAATCAGTTGCCTTATCGTCAACTGAAGCTGATGTCATTGCTTTAACTAAAAGATTGCAAGACTTGTTATGGTTTTAAAATATTGCTTGTAAAATTGTAAATATTAAGGATTTAGTAATTTTTGAGGATAATCAATCATGTATAAAATGTATCAGTAATGAGAGTAATTATGGTAGAATGAAACACATTGATATCAAATTGAAATTTGTTCGCAATATTATAAAAGAAAATAACATTAAAATTGAATATGTTCCTACGAATATGCAAATTGCTGATTTATTTACAAAGGCATTACCTAAAGTTAAATTTTATGAACTATTATTTCTTTGTTGTTTGTACAAGTAATGTTTAAATTGTGTCATATTATTATTAATGATTGATTTCAAGAAATTTCTTTGTTTTTCTGATGTAATGCTAGATTATGGGCGGGTGTTGAAAATAATCACAGCATTACATTAAATTCTTATTAATTTCTTTTTGTACAACTATGTTTCTTGTGATTTGTTGTTTAATGTAGCTTTCTTTCACGGCCGCCAATTCCCCGACTTGGGCCTTGCAAAATCTATAAATACCTGTAAATTTTCTGTTTTCTTTCAGTATGTTTGTGTAATTGTTCTTGTTAATATCAAATATACTCACTTCGATCCACGTCTTTATGTCTACCTTTTTATTTATTTTAACAATTTCAAATTAAAGTTCGTGTTAAACTTGTATTAAATCTTTATTCAAAAAACAAATTTTAAAAATTCATACATTAAACTTATATACTTTGAAATGGGCCAAGATTATGAAGTGCTGTTTGAAAGTGGTAAAGAATTTTTATTTGTGATGGATTCTCCAACAAATAGTTAGATTGATCAACGATCTGATGATGTTGTCAATGTGGCGTACGAAAAAAAGACTTTACTTTTGAAGAATTGCAGTTGTCATTCATGTTGTCGATGTTCTGAATAGACAATAAAGTGATCGAATGAGTAGGCTGATAAGTAATGCACACAGACTTGTAGAGCGTGAAAGAAATGACCTTCAGAAGCGCGCCTGGTGGCATATTGAAGTAACATTCCCCCTGCATACGTGTGTGCAGATTTGAAGTCGCTGAATTCATCCAGTGTGATTTGAGAACCGGAAGTATGGAGACATGGTCTATCGCTATGTCAATGCGAGTTAAACAGAGTGCTGTTATAAAATTTTTAACTGCTGAAAAAGTGACTCATGATGAGATTCTTCGTCGTTTTAAGATGGCGATGTTGTTGATAAGTCTACCGTAAATCGATTGGCACTAAAATTTTATGATTGCGAGCCTATAAAAGGCACAATTGTTGAGGGAAAATGCAGCGGACGTCCGATTACTGCCCAGATGATAAACATCGCCAACTCGTCGAAGATATTGCTTAAAATGACCGTCGAATCACTCAAAAGTGTATCTCAAACTATATTGGAATATCCATGTGTGGTCTTCATTATTGTAAAATTGGGATACCATAAAATCCGCAACTGTAAAGGCTCTGTGAAAGCTGAATTTTGTACCGATTCCACACCCTCCTTACTTCCCCGATCTTGCGCTTTGCGCTTTTTATTTTTTTCCTCTATTCAAGAGAGATCTCAAGGATAATCATTACACCTCGGACGATGAGGTAAAGGCAGCTGTGAAGTCCTGGATTCGACGAAAGTCGTAAGAAATTTTCAGTGAAAGAATTTAAAAAAAAATTGTTGCACGTTGGGAGAAATTTGTTAGCCTTAACGGAGTCTATGTTGACAAATAAACATATGATTTTGAAGATTATGAATTATACTTTAATGTACTTTTTGTCCGATCTTGCTATTTGTTTTATTCGTGTTCTACAAGCAAGAGTGCATTTCTTTTCAGCCTATCCTCTTACAATGAGTTAACCGATTGTTTTAAAGTTTGGTGATGTGTTCGTGCTAAATTATCCGTGCGTTCTTTTGTCTTCGTTAAGAGCACCCTTCCTAAAAATATTTCTGAACTACGTCTAGATCGTGAATAAATATACAAATGTATCAAGAAAGGCTAAAGTTTAATTAATCTTTTCATGACTCTTTAGTATCGGACTATCATAAATGTGTTGCCTTGCTACAATAGTTACATACATAATCATTCCTTAAAGAGAATTTGTGAAAGACTCCAGTTTTTATCCTGCTTGAACTTTAATGATGTTATCCAGGTCGAGAATTGACACGGTTGTCTCTTCGGCAAATCACGTTATTACAACATTTACAAATTTACTCTTTTTTTTTTTGTGGAAAGATGTTCTGCTATTGCTTCGAATGTAGAACAAATTTAGAATTAAAAAATGACATTTCTTTTCTTGGGGATAATACACATTGTTGCATACCGTATCCCCCTGTGTTCTGCTTCACAATCAGTTTTATAATCTTATGTAAGAAATAGTGCATTTAATTACTTTCTAATTATACGCAAAGTTCTTAAATACCAACAGTTCTTTTAAATGTTGGAAAAAAAGTATGATGGTCCATTCTTTAATAAAATGCTACTAATTTGGGTTTGCCATAAAATAACATATCGGTCTTCCACGTATACAGATAATATTATATATTGTAAATTATTTTCGTACTGTAAGACTTCATTTTTTCGCGATAGCTGTAGCCCTTTACAGAGCCAACCTGTTGATTGTCGGGCGTACCACTTGAAATAATTACCTGATAAGAATAACCATACTATCGTTCTTTTACTAAATAAAATTTTGTATACGAAATCATTTTACCTAGTAAAGCTAATATTTCCCAATATGCTAATATCTCACAATAATTTTACAAATCAATGAATAATTTTATAACCAAAGACGTCAAATACTATTTTTGAAAACACATATTTCAACGTCACTGCAGGTTATTGGACGTGGTAGCTTAAGAAAGTCTCTAGAAGATATAAAAATAGTACAAACCTAGAAAAAAAATCACCCGTTATTAAAACTCCAGGAAATCATTGCATTACAATGTGACTGGTACTAATCGATTACTAATAACGTGCACTAGTTAATGTTGTAAAACCGGTTTTTTAAGCGGTCGTCTACACATAGAAATTGTATCAAACTTTAGATCTATGAATACTAACACCTAATTGTGACATTATATTTAAATTCTTTCGATATTTTACTCGATAATACCGAATAAATAATTATTCGGGCTAGTAGTTCAGTATTTATGCAAGTATAACATTGAGAATCCTTAAAGTTAATTCAATTTTAATCGGTGTAAAACAGAATGCAAAATAGGTAGTATTTTTAAGCATAAAGTGATGTACTTCGCGTATATTTCAAATTTAGTGCAATTTATATATGTAGACGACCACCCAAGTAAAATTAATGTAGTATTAATTAGTTGATAGATTAGATTATTTATTACTAATCGATTAATACCAGTCATTTTTCCTTTTACTGTATTTTTGGCACAATTATTTGAATTTAGTGACATCTTTTCAGATCAGTACAAGCTGTGTTATGTGAATTCTGTGTATAAAATATACGTAGATAGTATAGACATTTATGTTTTAGGGTATTCTCAATAATTCTTTACGAATTGTAATATAATTTTGTTTGAATTTGTGCTACACGTTATTTATTATTATGTATTTTTTAATTCGGTTTCAATTGAAATGTCGTCTATATTTTTTAAAATGTTCATATAAATTATGCCATTAATTGCTGAAATGAGTTTATTATTATTTTCTTATAAATTTAAACCCAATTATTAAAATGTGTTTAATTACAGCTTATAAAAAGTCGGAGTCATAAAACATCCTGCAACTGCAATTTTGAAAACCAAGTATGAAAAAAAAAATTGTAATAACTATTCTAATTTATAATCATGATATTTTTGTGCTTGTACAGAACTGTACATCATGGCAAGACCTATTTTCAGATTTAGATTTCTAACTGAAGCATTTTTTTAAATATTATATTTCTGATATCACACCAAGGCTAGCATGATTTTATTCTCGAAATATTTTCGAAATATGCTGCAGATTCTGACGTATACTTTGTAATAGGGAAGTTTTTCTGTTTACATAAACTTGTAAACTTGTTCAGTTCTATATCCTCTTTGCAAAAGGTAACTGGATATGTGAGATTTCAGTTGAGAAAAAATAAATTGAAATATTCTTATCCAAAAGTACGAAAATATGTAGTTTTAAAATATGTAATATGAACTTTAAAATATGTAATATGAACTTTAGAAAATTCACCATTTTACATAAAAGGCAACTGAAATAATGAGAGATGTTACAATCTATATTAATGAAAGAGCACATATGTCTGTTTGCCACTGTCTGTGTGTCTGCGATGGCTAGCGAAATCTACCGCATGAAAAAGTTAGAAAATTTAGATGAGGATAGTCGAAGACAGGTCCTGATGAACCGGAGGCTTAGATTTTTATTTTTTAAGTGCCAGGGTCCATGGGCTCCTTTAAATTTTTATACACATAATTGTTAATAACTTGTCCTCTTTATATCCAATCTTCTTCGTTTTGTGGGAGTTTTCACCAGGAAGTTATTGCCGCCACTCTACTTTTCAGTTACGACCTTGGACCCTTGGGGCCCGGCACAGAGTCCCTTGATGTTTTTGAGCTAATAAGTTGTTATTAAATTGCTTTCTTTAAATTCGATCTTCATTTTTGGGATACTTTTTCCATTTAGTTATTCTCAAGTTTCTACATTCCAGTTAAAACCCTGGGTCCCCCTAGAGAATCACAGTGCCCAAACCGGTGTCCCTTGAACTTATTGAGCGCCAAGCATTTTTAACCTCCTAAACCTCCTAATTTTCTCCCCTTCTAAGTGCTAATTTTATAAATGTGTCTTGGGTTCTTTTTCCTGGACCAACACCCTCATATTTTTTTGAGACCCTGAGGCCCTTTTTACCCAACCTTTACGCAACCATTACCTCATTATTTACTCATATTAATCATTACCTCAACATTTACCCAATCTTTTGTTCATTTCTTTAAAATATTATTCTAACGAATAATTCATACACTATGCTTAATTTTGACTAATTGAAGTTCTAAAGCGCTAAGTACTAAGACATAACATGTTTTCATGCTAGGGTCGCTTTTTAACTATGATTAGGTCCCTTTGGGGCACCTTTTAGCTTCCTTAAAAATGTTCAGATTCACTAGCTTTTTTTTTTCTAACAAGTTCTTATGTCCTCCAGTTACTAAATGATCAACAAAAAAAATTCTCAGACTTTAGTTACCACCAATTTTGAATATTAATCGCCTTCTTGGGGCCCTTGGTGCAGATTTTTTTTAAATGATCCGAATTTCGTAAATTTTCTTTAATATAGACCTAGACCCCTCTCATCACTTTAATAACTACTAATATTATCTTTATACTCAACTATATGCCAGTTGAGCCTTGGTTCTTTGGCGTCCGGTAACGGGCCTTTGAAAATTTTGCACCTTAAATTGCTAATAAATTTCCCCCCTTATAATACAATCTTCATTTTTTTAATCCCTTTTCCATTTACTTATTCTCTCGTCTATACATTCCAGTTAAGACCTGGGGCCCCTATGGTCCGTAGGGCTCGGTCTAGGGCCCTTGAATTTTTTCTATGCCATGCATATTGCAACAACTTATTTTCTCATCTTCTCAGTGCATAATTTTAATGTTGAGTCTTGGACTCTTCTTTTATGACCAACACCTTCATATTTTTATTGGGACACTTGGACCTTTTTTAAAGCATTTACTCCTTATTTGCGCTTTTAATTAAAATATTATTCTAACGGATAATTAATACCTTATGTTTAATTTTGACTAAATGTAAATCTAAAGCGTTAAGTACTAAGACATTTTAAAATGTGTTCATGTTAGGGCCCTGCTTTTAATCAGTTGGCCCTTTTTTGGGCACTCTATTATACCCCCCCCCCCCCTTAAAAATTGTCCGATTCACTAGTTTTTTTTCTAACAACAACTTAGGTCCTCCAACTACTACATGAACGACAAAATTTTTTTCAGTCTTCAGCTACCGCTAATTTTGAGTATTAATCGCTTTCTTGGGTCCTTGGTGCAGCTTCTTTAAAAATGGTTTTGAATTGCTTGCAATTTTCTTTAAGTTTTAGCATCCTCTGATTACTTTAAATACTACTAAAAAGTATTTTTATACCAAACTACATGCCACTTAAGCCCCTAACCACTTGAGGGCGGTACATGTCCCTTTGAAGCTTTTGCACTATAAATTGTCAATAAATTGCCCCTCTTAATCCGATCTTCATTTTTGGAACCATTTTTACATTTAGTTATTCACCCGTTTCTACAGGGTGTTTCAGTTAAACGTTACAGAACTTCTAAGAGGGGTAGGGTACATCCTGACAACTCGAAATAATATGGCAATGTGGGGTCGGAAATGCTTTTCTGAAGCGGTGTTGTACACAGAAGCACCATAAAGAAAAGAGACCGTAAGTGAGAAATCGTTTTAATAATACATGGAAAGAAGCAAAAGGAACATGGATTAAAGTAAGAGTTCGAAGTTGCTCCCACGGGCCACTCACGCCTCACATCTCCGACGCATGGACATCCGAACATTCTGGAATACTCCAGGCGAATTTCGAATTTCTCCGACAGCTACTGCGATTCTTGCAAAAAGCTCCTCGTCATTGTCAACAGGGGTGTCATAAACTAGCGATTTCATATGACCCCAGAAATAAAAATCAAGACATGATAGGTCGGGTGACCGAGCAGGCCAATGCACGGGACCACCACGTCCGATCCACTGTTGACCAAATGTGATATCCAGGTAGTTACGAACAGCTCCGCTATAATGGGCAGGGGCTCCATCGTGTTGAAACCACATTGTCTGTTGCGTCGATGCAGAAATCTGTTCATCTCTCAAAAGTTGTGGCAATACTTGCTGCAGAAAGAGCAAGTTGTTATCTCCAGTTAGACGACACGGTAACAGGTAAATTCCGATGAGGTGATCTCCCATAATACCGGCCCATACATTGACCGAAAATCGAATATGTGCTGCACGACGTCGTATTGCATGCTGGTTCTCGACCGCCCAGATATGGTTGTTATGCGAGTTGAAAATTCCTTCCCTTGTGAAGGATGCCTCATAGGAAAAAAAACACTTCAGCAGGAAAAGTGGGATTTGTAGCACATTTTCCAAGGTACCACTGTGCGAAAGCAATACGAGGTGCATAATCATCCGGTTGCTGTGCCTGGACACGCAACATGTGAAACGGATGCATGTCTCGTTCTCGGAGAATCCTCCAGATGCTGCAAGGGGGACCCCGACTACGTTTGCCAGAGTTCGTGTACTCGTTCTTGGATTCCTCTGTACATGTTGCAGCACATTCTGTTCGACGGCTGGAGTCTGTGCTGTTCTTACCCTGACCCTGTCAGCACATTCAAATGAACCTGTCTCAGCTAATCTCTGGTGAAGTCTTGCAAATAAATTATGGCTGTGAATACGCCTTGTCAGATATCGTTCCGCGTACAAACGCTGTGCGGCTGGCCCACTACAATTTGCAGCCCCGTATACCAAATGCTAATTATGCATCCTACTAACTTGGCGTTCTTGTGCGAAAGGAAGATACCCTGCACGAAAGCTCGGAACCTTCGCACAACGCCATCTACCGCGTCAGGAAAGCATTTCTGACTGCCCATTGGTATATGATTTTGGTTCGTCAGGATGTACCCTACCCCTCTTAGAAGTTCTGAAACGTTTTACTGAAATACCCTGTATATTCCAGTTAAAATCTTTGGGCAACCTAGGATCCCGTAGGTCCCGAACCGGGGCTCTTGGACTTTTTGTATGCCATGCATTTTTCACTCCCTAATTTTATCACCTTCTCATTGCATAAATTTTAAATTGAGTGTTTGTCTCTTCTCCCTAGACCAACACACTCATATTTTTATTGGGCCACTAGAGCCCTTTTTTAAGCATTTAACCAATTTTTTGTTTATTTTTTTAAAATTTTATTCTAATGTTTAAATCATACCCTATGCTTAATTTTGACTAACTGGAGATCTAAAACGCTAATAACTAAAATATTTAAACATGTTTTCATGTTAGGGCCCCACTCTCAACTATCAGTTGGTTTCCCTTTCAGGCCCGTGTTACAGCTCCTCTAAAAATGGTCTGATTCACAACCTTTTTTTCTAACAATTTCTTAGGCTCCCCAGCTACTGCATGGACGACAAAAAAAGTTTCCTGCTACCACGAATTTTGAATATTATTTGCCTTCTTCGGACCTTTGTTGCAGCTTCTTTAAAAACTATCCGATTCTATTGCAATTTTCTTTAACATAGTTTTAGCGTCTTCCATCTATTTCAAAACGACTAAAACCTTATACCCAACTATATTCCAGTTAAGACCCTGGCTTCTAGGGCTCGGTCTTTGTTTATATCTCAGCTACCAACATCCTCGAACATTAATCTCCTTTTTCAGCTTCAACTTACGTCTACTCACTACAGCCGTAAATTTAAAATCGCGTTACTTTAAAGTAGCTTTAGATTAGGAATTTCATCCGTTTTATTTAACATCGTGTTAATATTAAAGTAATTCATGAAATTTACAAGAGGGGGGAGCATCTTCCACCACTTGGGGACGCATTCTTTATTCGGGTTATAAGGGCCCAATTTCAATTGGAGTTGGTTCATTCAACTTAGATTACAATTCAGCTACTCTCTGTTTTACGAAATTTTATCCTTAGACTTCAGTTACCAGCATTAACATTAATGGTGCGTTCTTTTTTTGATTCAATCGGCTTGGTTACTACGAGGTTTGGCTCACTCAACTTGGTTTTTGATTGTCTCCGACACGTGTGGGGCATTTCCGATAAATGCTGCCATAAGTAGCGGGGACCCAGGCTACAGGTTCGTTCGGCAAGAAGTTTGTTGGGAACACACTAGACGCTGCGGAAGGCAATGAGGAATCCGAAATTAGGTTCATTTAAAAGAATTTCAAAAGATATAAAATCATACACACTTGAGTTTTATTTAAGGTTATTATTTACAAACCCCGGGCAAAGCCGGTGGGTCTGCTACTTTAAAAATATATTTTTCATTTAAACATTTTTTAGTACTTTCGGGCATTACCAAATCCTTCATCAGTGAATATTACAATAATCAATTGCTATTTATTAATCCAAATACTTCACTTCATTTTGAAAACGAGAAAGTCAAGGATTATTACTGTTGACAATAGAAGAAGCAGTTTCTTGGATTGAACTGAATTAGAGAAACTACTATATATTACTATAAACTGCAGTTCCATTTATTTTATTACATCACTTTTTCCTCATACGGCATTTTCATTTTAATTGTGCAGCTGGACAGTCGAAATAGCACTGAACTTAAACTTACACTATGTGTAAAACTACTTAAAAGATGAGACAATATTTAAAAACATGTTAAAATACTTTAATATCTTAGTACTTTCAACTATAAAAGCATAGTCTCCGTCAGAGAAATATAAGAAATACTACTGTTATTAACGTCTAATTTTCGTCTAATCCACGTACATTAGACAAATTAGACGTTAATAACAGTAGTATTTCTTGTATTTCTCTGACGAAGACAATATTTTTATAATTGAAAGTACTAAGATATTAAAGTAATTTAACAAATTTTTAAATATTGTCTCATCTTTTAAGTAGTTTTGCACAAAGTTTAAGTTTAACTTTTCAAAGATGAATTAAGCATTTCTATTCATTTATTCACTGAAATAGCAGTATTTCTGATTAAATTTGTGTAGAAGAAATATTTAACTGCCGTACCACAAAGTTTAATACGTAACTTTGCTTAAGATATCCGAATTTATTTTCAGGATATTGAACCATAAATTGGATATTGTACGATAGAGCGTTTTATTGCATACATATTTAAAATGAAAACGACGTATGATAATTATAATATCCTGTGATGAAGAGCTTGGTAAAGCCTGAGAGTACTAAGAAGTTTTTAAATGAAATTTCAAATTTCAAATTGTAACATTACTTTTATTATTTTAGTTGCCACTTCACCGTTTGCCTCGAGATAAGTCGGAGGTAAAAGCACTGTTTCATCATACCTATCGCCGGTGAAGTGCTTAAGTAAAACAGTAAACTTTTAAAAGTTCATATTACATATTTAATGTTTGAATGCAGGTGACATATTGCGTTCGTCTTATGACATTATATGTTGTTTGTGTGTACGTAAAAGGGAAGAGAAATGAAAGAGGAGAAATTTCTAAACTTTCTTCCGTTTCATCAAAATTTACAGAGATAATGTTATATATTGCAGTAACCGGAAGATTGAATATTCAGATCGTCAGGGTATTGTAATTACATTAGATCTCACAGAAATCTGTTACAGTAATAAACATATGCACACATTCCTTTACTGCAATGTCAGAAAAATAATTCTTAATCTATCAAAGGGTTTAAGAAAATATGATATATCCCTTTTCCGAGTTATCCAGGAATGTAAAAGGGTTGGGTTGGGTTGATTTTTGACGGCCAATTATCTACACGAGGGATATAGGCCCTAGGAGTAGTGCCTTCCGTGGAGGTCTTTCTAAAGGAACCTATCCGTATTAACGTATGGAAATCCATGGTTCGAAGAAAACCACGAAAACTCCGAACGATATGACGACGGGCGCGATTGGGTTCGAACCCAGCACCTTCCGTCTACCAGCTTCGAGAGCAGAACCTCTCAGCCACTGAATGTAAAAGGGATTATTTTATCTTCAGAAAATCTGAAACCAATAGTTCTCTAAGATTTAATGAAGAAATTCTTAAACAAAAGTTTCTATTGATGCCACTAATTTTCAGACGTGTTTGCGAGTAACTCTCTCAATATGTTTCAATGTTTTCTAAACCGGAGATCTATTTTTTCGGATGGTACAAATTCTTACGTAAATATATTTAGCTGTGTAATATTTTTTAGTTTAGAATTTATAGTATACAAACGGATAGAAACCGGTAACTTGTGCTGAGAAAAAACAATTGTGAAATTGCCAAACACATCCAAAATTCACCAGCATCAAAAGGAACTTATATTTTAAAAGTGTTTCTTTTAATCTTAGAAAACTGGTTTATGGAATCTAAAAAGATAAAAGAGCCCTTTTAGGAATCGTTGGTAACACGAAAGATGTTACATTATATTTTTAAATCTCCTTGAGTGAATTAGAAACATTTCTCTATATTGCGGTGTAATGCAAATATATTTGCACTATAGTTTGTAGATTTAAGATTAACGCAGCAGCTTGTGCTCTAAATAACAAAGTTATTGGATTATTTTTTTTTATTCTTATTATAAAAGATCAGAAAACATTATTTTTTCTCCTATCAGTGATTCTTAGACACGGTTTATCTCTATTATTTTCTGAAACAATTATTTATGTGGTTTCTATCATTAGTATTACTATTATTTCCGTATTACAATCATTATTTGTGTTTTCTTTTCAGATTATAAATGTTTCTGAATATGGGATAAAGATGCAAATGTGTTGATTTTTTATATGAAAAAGAAGATTAAACATATATGTGTGTAGCATTCCATTCATTATATAATGAAGGCGTATGTGAAAGAAACAGTATTATGTGAGTCAATAAAGGAACACAAATACAAAGTTTTCGAGTTGGCGAAGAATTTTTGCTGGAAAAGAAATTATATGATATAGGTCAGTCACTGTACGAATATAAGACTGACCGTTGTGTCTATTTATATACTTATTGGCGTGTTATTTTTATTTAACCGTGGATATGTATTTATATATAAATTATTTTCTTTAATTGCTTACTCAAAATTATTGTCATTCATGAAATTTTAACATTTTGTATGTAAAGTACTATTTAAAATAAAAATCAGACAACGAACTTTAACCATAATAGCTATATCAAGCAACGTTGTAACTTTTGTAAGCCTTTTAATTTATTCATATTTAGTTCATTTGAAAATTTTTCTTTATGAAACCTATGCTGTAAATTTCGCGTTAGAATTATTATTGTTAAAAGGAATTCCAGCTTTTGTGGTATACCATGTAATATTCATGTTCAACGTCGTTTTATTTAAAACGCTTAGTTTTGTAAAATTCCCGCAAGATTGCCTGTAAAACAGGGTAAGCAGCTTTTAAATGTTAGCATTTTCTGCAGAAAGTGAATATACACAAAACGACCCTACATTCTTAACACTGAGATAATAATCATAAAAGTTCGTTTGTTTACTTTTCTAAATGGTTTTATAACAACTTTTATTAAATAACCTTTTTTATTTGCAGTTTTTTGGTTTAAATTAGAGTTGTATTAAATATTTTTCTACTTTTAATATAATTTTAGCTTATACTGTTAAATTAACAGAAGGGTGTCCTACACAGTGTAAAAGGAATGCATCGATAAATTACTTAATGAAATATATACATATATATATATATATATATATACATAATTATTTTCTTTACAAAATATTCAAAACATTAGGGTTGTTTAAATATTCTTTTAAACGTTTGCGTAAATGGTTATAATAATATGTCACACAACAAATTATAAAATGTCACTAATATTTCACATTTCAAAAGCCCTAGACCCGCTACAGCATTTACATGTTTCTAAGCGTGTGTTGTCAGTTATTTATCCAAAGTAGCATCCATAGCAAAACGTAAGACAGTAGGGGAGACCGGGGCTAGTTGGCTACAGGGGTAAGTAGTCGCAGTCCTCATAAATCGGCTATTTAGGGCTAGATTGCGCAACCAAACACAGAGTACCTTTTTTCTTGCTTTTTACAATCCTCATTGTAGTTTTGCAGCGTTACCTACGTGCAGTGGACATTTATTACAATTTTTCTGTTTTTTGCACTCATAAGTAATTTTTTGTTGCTTCATTCTTTTTCTAATTTCTAATACTTATCTCAATAAATGCGATTTAACTGGTGCAGTTTTTCTTAGTGTATGAATAACTGTACCTACCCCATATGTGATTTACTTGGATTATTTATGCTTAGATGATTACATGTCCCTTTTGTGAAGAAATTTATCACGGGGCTGGTAGGCGCATTGAACACGGGGCAAGTTGACTCGGTATCTGGTGTGTACTGGTAGCTTTAGAAATAGCAAACACTGATAAAAGTGATTACAATGCAAGATTTTGGGCACACGAGGCTTGCACAAACGGAGACACTCGATTTTTTATTTGTGGCAACTGTAACTCTGATGAAGATATCGAGTAGAATAGAAGTTACCCAATGTTAATGTTTTATTCATTATTTTTAAATCTGTATAATTTAGAATCGCATTGTACGCGGATAATGCCCTTGTTTAAACTTACTGGTAATAATGAAATTGATTTCTCTTAACTGCGTATTTTATTTGATTTTCATTTAAACTTTTATAAAGCGTGTGCCAACTTACCCCATAGGTATAGACAACTTGCCCCGTGACGAGGTAGGTTTGGGACACAATTTTCTTTTTACTTTAGGCTTCTGCTAAACATAAACTATAAAAGCTATAAACTCAAAACTCCGGATATTTATAGCCCAATGCTTGTTCTTTAAAAGTACAGTCAAAATTTTATAAAAAAGTTTAAACAAAAACTTAATAAAAATCAATAACTAAAAACTGCGCCTACTAGCCCCGGTGTCCTCTACCTATTACAGCCGTTCGGATGGAGGCAATTCCGGATTATTTCGGTATATTTCCAACGATCATGACTATTGTCCATGATGAATTTCATTGTGTTTTTAAGTTAAAGAAAATTCTATTAAGAGCATACAAATGTATTCGTCTTAAAGAGATGAATATAATTTTAACATAAATCTATCTACATGAATACATATACATTCATAAATATATTTAATTACTAATTACGAGGGCAAGTCAGTAAGTAGGTCAAAAAAGCCAATAAAAAATGGGAAACCAAGATATTTACTTAAAAGTCACGTTTATTTATCTATATAATAGTAATTTACATTGATACATTTGTCCAATCTCTTTATGAGATTTCTAATTCCTGCTGCATAAAAGTCTTTGGACCGCACTCTCAGACAGTTGTGTAACTCACATTCAACGTCTGCATCAGTCAGCTGTAGACAAAACCAAATGAACATCCTGTCACAGTTGCTAATGTTGTCTATTGTTGTTCGCCTGTAGACTCTAACCATTTTCTCAATCTTCCGCACTGTTTCTTCTGTCCCAATCTCAACAGGACGATCACCTCGTTCTTCGTCAACAACTTTTGTACACCCCTGCTCATCTTGCACAACTGTTGTCTCATAAATTCGTAATTAACATCATACAGTTGGACAGTGCTGCCACCTATTGGCATATTTGGAAACAATTATACTAATTCCCGACCCCTTATATCGGATATTGTGACGTAGTTGCTGACTTTCCCTCGTGTTATTCGAAATCAAATCGTTCAGTTTATTCAAAGACTTATACATAGAACATTTTCATACTTTAATAAGCATTGATATTCTCTATTAAAAAACGAATGATTTATTTATTTATTTATTTATTTATTTTTTTACCGAATGAAATACTACCTTATCAATTAATAAATCCATTTAACGTTTCTAATACGTAGACAAACAAGATTAAAGCTTCTCAGTATTAATGTGCATTTATTGATTAAAGTTAGAGTTTTTCCCTAAATAGGACATTATTTAATCAAGTTCTTTGTTTACTGGCAAATTTACATTATCTTAGGAATTGTATCTAACGAATTTTACATGATTGATTGAATTGCATTTGTAGTGCGATTATTTAACATTATATCGTATTGCAAACTAAACTATTTCTAATAATTGGATTTTCAACAAATTTGTATTTCATCGTTTAGAAAGATTAGTCATCATGATATTTTCCTGATCCATTCGCAAGTTAAATATTGAATTTTGTGTTCTGAAGATTTCCCAAATAATACTGATAATTTGGATTATTTTTGATTGATATATTTAAGCTACACATTTTTGTTACTTTTTCAAGCACACTATTTCGTTTTTTTAGTTTCAATATTTATTTAATGGTAAATTTGACATATGAATAATGATGAAAATTACATCCAGACATTGAAATGAATGAAAATTAATGATGAAAATTACATCTTGGTAATTACATCCAGAAAGATATTCCGTAGAAGTGGAAGTTCGAATATTTCCATACTTTATACTTGAGTACTAGAGCTCCAGCTTCTAATGAAAGAAAGGGTATATTGCAGCGTTGAATAGAGTAGAAGATTTAATTATAAAGACTGACTAATCACTAGCAAAGATTAATACACTGTAAAAAAACCACTGTAAATTTGCCAGAACAAACTCGATCACAGTGAATGTACTGTATTTTAATTTGGTTTCCTGACTATATAAACATGGAAAATACAGTAGTTGTGTAAAATTAACAGCACAATTTGCTGGCAATTTTACGCAACTACTATATTTTCCGTGTTTATATATTCAGGAAAGCAAAGAAAGATACAGAACATTTACTGTGATCGAGTTTGTGCGCGAGATGAACAGTACTTTGTACTGTAAAAATGTCGTTTTTTTTTACAGTGTAGAAATACGTCCTTAAATATTGATTAGTTTTCTGAACTTCTTAATTTCATATTCTATACTTCAGTACTAGAGCTCCAGCTCCTAACGTAAGAAAGGGTAAATTGCGGTGTTGAATAGTTTAGGAGGTTTAATTATGAAGAGTGACTAATCACTAGAAAAGATTAATTAAAATACGTTATTGAATACTGATTAGTTTTCTCAACTTCTGAATTTCATACTCTATACTTGAGTACTAGAGCTCGTGCTCCTAATGAAAGAAAGGGGTAAATTACGGCGTTAAATAGTGTAGAAGCTTTAATTATGAAGACTGACTAGTTACAGTAAAACCTCCATAACGGACACTACCGAATAGCGGACACCCCTATTTAAGGGACAGTTTTCAAATCCCCACTCCCAAAATCTAACTTTTTGTATGTTTAACCTCTGAATAACGGGCATTCCGAATAGCGGACAGTAATTTTGGCGATAAAGAACAACAAAAAAAAATTTAACGACGAAAAAAAAAAAAGGAAAAAGCCTCTAAGTTTATCAAGGCAATGTGTCACAAATTATGTGATCACAGAAAAATGTAGGCTGTTGGTTGGGGAAATTCCCCCTGCCACGTCTAGTGTTGAATTCAAGGGACGGCCGGGGAGGGACATTCCCCCCGAGAGCATTGAATGCGATAATTAAAGGCGTCAAGAAAGCGACGAGAGCAGGGAAAGAACTATTACGCAACGTCGATTACTGTTTGATACTTGTTTGTGATTAATATTTCCAGAATGGCCTCAAAAAGAAAACGATTAACTTTAAAAGAAAAATTTGAAACTGTAAGCTTATCTGAGAAAGAGAAATTGAGTTTACGGATACTTGCTGAAAATTTTAAAATTGGTAAAACACAGGTGGGAGAGATTTTACGAAATAAAGAAGAAAGATATTTGCGGATTACTGACTCTAACGAGAGCACCAAAAATGTGAAATTGAGGGAGACTAATCCCGTTGAAAATGATTCTATAATTCTGAATTGGTTTACTTCAGTTCGTTCAAAAAAAACTTTCCCATCAGTGGGCTTTTGATTCAGGAAAAGGCTTTGGATGTTGCAAGATCTTGAATTACGCGATTTTAAGGCTTCTTGTGCGTGGCTGGAAAAGTTCAGATTTCAGCACAACATCGTTTTGAAAACAATATGTGGAGAAGCAAAATCTGTACATCTTAAAGAAATGGAGGATTGGCCAATTTGTGAAGGTTATGAGCAGGGAAACATTTTTAATGCCGATAAAACCGGACACTTTTTCAGAATTTTTCCGAATAAGACTGTGTTTTAAAAAGGTTGAGTGTATCCGCGGAAAAAATGTCAAAAGGATGACTCACTATTTTATTATGTTGCGATGTGTTAGTAGAATTTGAAATCCCTCTTATTATTGAAAAATCTCTGAAACCCAGGTGTTTCCCAAAGAACATTGAATTTAATAAATTTGGTATTGTGTGGGGAGCGAATAAGAAAGTGTGGATGACCAGTCCTTTAATGATCGAATGATTAACTTCATTTGATAATAGGATGAAAAAAACAACAAATTTCTCTTGTTTTTGGACAATGCAAGTTCTCATCTAAAACGTTTGAATCTCGACAATGTTAAAATTATGTGTTTCCCCCCCAAAACAACTTCAGTATGCCAGCCCCTTGATCAAACCGTAATACACAATTTTAAAGTCTGGAACAGAAAGGTTTCATTACGCCACATTCTTTCAAAGTTAGATTCTATGAATACATTAGACATTAATTAATGCTCTCGATGCTATAATTTGTATTTCCTTAGTTGTAAAAAAAAAAAAAAAAAAAAAAAAAAAAAAGCTTTTCATCAAATTACAACGACCATTTGGAAAACGATTTTTTTGAAGACTAAAATTTAAGACATAAAAAATCGCACGGAGTTCATCATACATTACGTATGCCATGAATTAAACATTAATAGTGTTATTACACGTAAAAATTGCAAGCCAAAAATATCGCCTGCGACCCGTCAGATTTCATGAAACTTAAGTATTATCCACTTGAAACTTACGTAAATATCCAAGCATTTCATTGGCTGTTTGGGAAAAGACTTTTCCATCGTCAGATTTCCAAGAAATCTGACGGCCAATTTTAAATGAAATTTCATTCTTAAACTTCTAAACATCCGACATATTACTTTTTACACCGTCGGATAGAGAAAAAAAAATGTACTTTTAAATGCAATTTGTTTGAAAGCTGTATCTCAATTTGTTTCTCAGTTATTATTTTTTTGTAGTTTTTATTACTTTTTTGTCATAGTGGCAACAGAAGGTATCCATCGTTGTTGAAATTAAAGGAAAATTCAGATTACTGTATAGACCAATCATAAAACGAATAAAATGCGGATTAAACCACTGAAAACCTTCAGATATGCTTTTAATTTTCCATCCTGACGAGAACAATAATCATTTTTCCAAATGGTAAAAAAAAAAAACAAAAAAAAAACAAAAAAAATCATATAATTGGAAAAAGTACGATAATGTTTCAGAAAAGCAGTCTTTATATTAAAGGAAAATTAAGCACACATTTCCGACTTAAATGAAGAATTAAGCGAAATAAGTGAATTAATGGAATGTATCAGGAGTGTAGAAAGTGCTGAAAATTTCATTAATATAGATGATGAGTTAACTAAAGAAGAATCAATTGATGTGTGCGATCATATTCCTTCAGAACTTTCAACAAAAGCTGACTCTATTAGTGATGATGAAACAGACACTAAAACTGGAGATCCTTTCCTGCAATATCGAGAATTTCCATGAAGCAGTAAATTAAATTAAGCAGTTACACAAATTTTTTTGTAAAAAAAGATGATTCAGAAGGATTAAAACTACTGACATAGTTAAAACTTCACATTAAAAACAAATTTCATGAAATCGCAAGCAAACGTAAACTTTTGTAACAGATTTTTTTGGTAAGAATGTAATAAACAGTAGATAAAGGTATGAACAATGTTATTTCATTTTTACTGTTTAAAAAAATAATTTTAATTTCAGATTAATCATATAACAGAGGTTTTAGGACATATAAAAGTCAATTAATATAACAATAAGCATTTCTTAGCAATTTTTGAATCTGCGGTTTTCCCAATAGCGGACACCTCCGAATAGCGGACAGTTTCCGCGCTCCCGAGGTGTCCGTTATTTAGAGGTTTTACTGCACTAGAAAATATTAATTAAAATACGTTACTGAAAATGATTAGTTTTCCCAACTTCTTAATTCCATACTCTATATTTGAGTACTAGAGCTCCAACTCCTAATGAAAGAAAGGATAAATAGCTGCGTTGAATAATTTAGAAGCTTTAATTATGAAGATTGACAAATCACTAACAAATATTAATTAAAATACGTTCTTAAATATTGATTAATTTTCTCAACTTCTTAATTTCTTTTTATTCTATGGTGAGGGCTGCGTGGTCTGATAATCATATATATTATAAAGCAGTAAGCTCTAAAAGTTCCGCTCGAGTATTTTCAAAAACTACCCGGTCGATTTTTTCCAAATTGAATCATTCGATAAAGAATATTCGCGCGGTGGTTTATGCGTCAAATATACAGGATAACTATGATTTTTGGTAATGAATTTCGTATTTTATTGTTTTTTTTTTGCACAAGGGTTACCAGTAATTATTTTTGGCAACATTTTATTGTTGGTTAAAGAAATGAAATGGCTATATCAGGTAGAAAATAATGAAAACAACTCGCAAATTAAAAGAAAATAACTGTTGTTCGTTTAATAATAATAAAAAAAAGAATCAAAAACCCTTTTAATGAGAGATAAATTTATGAAACGAAAATATTTAATTTAAACACGAAGGAATGTTTATAAAACTTAAAAAAATAAATTAGTATGAAAGAAGCAATTGATACAATATTTAGCAATTTTTCGCTTGCGTCATGTTAATAAAAATGTGCCTGAAAAAAATTGAAGAAAAAAATTTAAGAAACATTCTTTTAGACTTTTTTGTGTTGTTTTGTTTTTCAATATAATTAACATTTTTATGTAATTCACCCATCGTATGTCTAAGAGGAAAAACTAGAAGAAGTAATTGTAAAAATGGCTGTATTAGTGAGTTACATGCTATTTTATTATTACTTTTGTCGCCAAACAATGCAATTTAAAGCCACAAAGGCAGCAGCGTGAAATAAGTCAAGCGAAGGTCGCAATAATTTTTTTGTTTAAGTGTAGGAGAAGATTTTAGAGTACATTTTTATATTCAAATGTAAACCAAGTAAAAAGAAGTTAATTTATAATTATGTATCAAATACTTAAAATTTAGTGTAAATGTCTGCCAAATACACACATATGCTAAAATAATTTAATTTCAGAGATTTAAAATATTTTTTATGATAGTATGGAATACCATTACTATGGAAACATGCTGTTTTGTTTTCTTCAAACATGTGATTTTTATATCCTGGAACTCAAATCATTACTTATTAATTGAACATTATGTTTTTTTAAGATGTTTGCCAGTTTTACTTATAGGGATAACCACTGCTTTAAAAGTTAGGATGTAAGAAGATTCTTAAGAAGATTTCTGCAATTATGCGTTATTTTTATTGTAAAAAAAAAACCCGCAATATTTTGCAATAAAAATTGCTTGCTGAATTTAGTATCAGATATTTTTTTGTAATTCGTCGCTTGAGCTAAACAAATCAAGAGTTATTTTCATAATCTGGGTTATTTACAAAATAGACGGTAGATTAATTTACTCTTGACTATAAAGAAATTTGCAGGCCTATTTGTTTGTCCGTGTTATTATGATCTTTAGAAAAATGCAAAATAAATCTTCGGTTCAAGTATTCACCAAAATGCTTATTGCTAAAATACTTTGTATAACTATCTTTATTTATCATTGCCAGTTCTATTTAAGACATGAATATTTATTTATAAAAAATCTATAATTGACTCGACAACAATTTGATATTATTTATTGGATCGTAATTTGGAGCGCAATTAAGTTCGTTTTGTCATTAACTCTGTAAAAATGTGTAACAAAATTGTTGCATCAGTCTTAATGTTTGACGTCAACCATCACAATGGAGATTTTATTGGATGCAAAAGGTTTATTTTTCTACAAGATTAATTTATCGAATTTTTTAACGTGTAAACGGTTACATGATTGTAAATGGTCTACAAAATGAAAAGGCAGTGAAAATGACGGCATTTTAATTTTATTCAAGCAATTCAGCTTTAAAAACACACTTTTTTATATTCCGCTTTTCCTTTAAATATGAAATTTAGACATTCTTTTTTGACTGCAAATTATTCAATACATTTTTTTACAATATTTACTCTGCTGGAATCCAAGGAGAGAAAACAGTAGTAGTAGATCTGTCACAAGAGGATGTTTATTAAGAAATATAACGTAACATTCAGTGAGATTATATTTAAGGTACCAGAATCACATATTGCGCGAACTGAGATTCCAGGAGTTCAAGAACTATCAAATGAAAATGAACCACCTGAACATTATTCATGTTCAGTGGTTAATCTGTGCAATCATTCTAATGGATTCTAATTTAGTAATGTCAGATCAGAGATCATTTTAATTCCTGATGTCATAAGGGTCTCGTTACCCTACCGAAGGTGCACTGTTGATATTCAACTAAAAGAATTGCTGGTTAATAGCTAAATTTTGTCCAACGCTTAAGATAATGTAATATTGCAATGGCGTTCACATCGTTTTCAGCAATGAGCAAAGTCCAGCTGAAGGTCCACATTGTTTAAAATGCAAGTACATTTTTTTTTCGTTTAATGCAAGGTTCATTTGGAAATACTCACCAGCGCAGCGTTCAAAGCCTGCTAGTTAAATTATAAATAAATAATAAATATGTATTACTGCAAATATGTTTCTGGTTTATATTTAATACAGTTGCATTTTAAAAACCAGAAAAGCTTTTATACATGCACACGTTTTGGTTAGTTATATATTAAACGATACGTATATACATTGATATCTATTTATACATTTTCTTATAATGCATACCAAAATGAAGTAGTATCATTTAATTCGAGCATGTACATTTTCGAGAATGATTCCATTTTTCATTTATTTTTTGTTTTCGACATTCAGTGCATGTTGTTCTTGACAAGGTTTATTTTGAGTTTACGTTGTTTAATAAAACAAAATTTCAAAAATATCGAAAAATCTAAAATAAATACAAAAAGTAGGAAATTGCACGTCAAACGTGGCAAATGGTAAAATAACTAGTACAATAGCTAGTTTTATAAATATTCAGATCTTGATGCAATAGCTGTTGTACTCTTACACAATAACGCATAAATGCATAAACTTTTACGACTATATATGGGGCATTCTCACAATCATTTGACTTTTGGGAAAAAAATCTGACAAAATTAAACTTGTTAAAATGACATTTTAATCTGATAGACGAATGCCTTAATGATTCAAAATAAAAATAAAATAGTCAGAAGCGATTTTTTTTAATTATTTATCTGAGGTTTAATTGAACTTACGAGTTTAATTTTCCTTACCATTTTACCCCTATAACTTTTTATTTTCTTATAAATTTTTACTTATAATGAATTTGCATAGTACCCTCAGGACATTCAAATACGAAATAATAACAATGTAGTACTTTTAATACAGGATTTTTGTACAACAATGTTTTAAAGGGGCGTTAAAGAAGGAACGGTAAGGTAAAAAATGGGGATGGTATTCGAAAAAAATGGACGAAATGGTGAAAAGGGGGACGGTAAGGATGTAACGTTAAGGAAAATTACCACCGATTTATAGGAAAATCACGTTAAGACTAAGTGATAGCCACAATGTTCATTGATTTTTAGAAACAGTTGTTAACAATGGATTAAATTATTATTATTATTATTACATTTTATTTACCTCGAAAAGTGCAGGAATAAACCTTGGGGACAGTGAGACTACCAATAAAGCCACGATGCTTGAAATTCATATTTAAATACTGATTTAAATTCTACAGTAAATTTCCTGCCAAATAATTTTAGACATTATTTCTCTAGCATACTTCTGCATGAGAAAAAACTTGAAAAAAATTCCGTGGCTGCATCTGAAATGATTTTCTGTATAATTTTAGAAGAGAGATGGTAAGGAATCTAAAATCCAGGGATAGAGTTTAAAGAATAATAGCAACCCTAAAAATGTATGCAGGTTAATTTTTAGCTACATATTTATATAAAACAATAGTTCCAGTTTCAGAAAAAAATTACATCGAATTATTTTTATTGAAACAATTTTATCCAGACAGATCCAAACTTCAAAATCAGCATCAGGGGCACCGGGACGGTATAATAGTTTTCCAGGTGTTTGGACCCCAACATCGTCCAAAACTTATTTATCTCATTAATATTGTTGTGCAATTCTTCAATGGGATGTTCCCCATTATATGAAATAAAAAAACACAAAAAAGTGTATTAAAATAAAAATTATTATTCAGGGACATGAAAGTCAAACGATTGTGAGAATGCCCCATATATTAAATTCAGTAATACGGAAAAAATATGACTCTCTCTTAAATATGACATAATCACCACGGCAACCTTGAACCATGACCTTCACGGGATACGTATGATAGGATTTAATAGGATAATCACCCTGGCAATTTAGAATCATTACATATCATGAGTTTTCATTGCATTGATTACGTATGATAGTATTTAACAGAATTATCACCATGGCAACTTAGAATCATTACCTATCGTCAGATATCATTGAACTAATTACGTGTGATAGGGTTTAATAGAATGAAGAAAAATTTATTAATGTCTTTAAAAGTTTTGATTCGATTTTCATAAAATTTGAAATTACTCTACAAAATTCTGCAACGGTTATTTATATTAAAATTCAAACCGTGTGGTTGGGTAGTTTTTGCGTTGTTACATGCGAAGAGGCGGAGATATAGAACTTCGTACCAGAAGACGACAATAGGTGCTACGTATTTATATAAATACGTATTCTTCAATGGAAATATTGATTTTATCACAGCAATGATCAATTTAAGATCAGTATTATGCTGTGCCATAAGAAACAATAAAAACAATTTGTTTATTATTAATAAATAATTGCTTCCTTCGTTGGTAAAAGTATTAAAAAAGAAAATACTATATTTAATTATCAGAAGGTTGTTAAAGTGATTGGCATGGAGATTTTAATTAAGTATAAATGAGGCATCGATATAGATTGACAAAGCTTCGGGAAATAAAGTCACTCTAATGTCGCTGCTTCGCAATATCAATATTTTAATCTAAATCAGAAAGAAGAAATCATAGCAAATAATTATTCTATAATAATGTAAAATAAATCAGGATTGAAATTTAATTAAAAAAATTAATTATAAAAAAGTTTAATTATATTTTGAATGATTTATATACTAAATAATTTACATAAATCTTTCCTTTTTTTCTTGTTTATTAATGACAAATTATTTATGCTAGTGTGGAATTTAGATATTCCCAAAACAAATTTTTCGGCAGTCGCAACATAATTCTATAAATGTAATTTTTCTTTTGCTTTACAAATATTTTGAACATAAGGATAACCTGATCATTCACGTCTCTACAAATTAATGATGAAATTACTTTCAGTTTTAAAGTTCCTTTTTATATTTTTCTCGAGCTGTGATTAAGTTGACCATTTGTTGCAGAAAACATTATGTGAAATTCTGCGCAAAATGTTTAAAATTTTCGCGCGGAAAAAAGATTCAGTTTTGCTGAAGGTAAAACTTCACTTTTCAATTTTCAACATTTTCGTTTAAAATATTATATTTTTACGCTCTCAAAAATTTTGTACATTCGTGCACGTTTTTAAAAAGAAAAATTCTATACTTGCCTAGAAAAATAATTTGTTAATTTCTATGGGTATTTATCAGCTACAATGTCAGTTTATAAAATATATGATAAATATAGTCAAAATTTATTTAACATTGTTAACATTGAAAAATCAAATGCGAGTTTTAACCGTTGTATTATTCGCATGAATATACACGAAGTGTCTTTTCGTTCTAAATCGATGATGCTCTACAACTTTGTAAATCTTTTTCCACCTATTTCTTTCTGTTTTCGATATAGGAATGCTATTTCCGCAGTTTTCCGCCAGGTTGCGCCGTAGGCCGTTTCATTCAGTAGGGCATGACTACGTTGCTATACCTAGACGCAAACTTTTATGACTATAGCCGCAGATTTTCCGAAGTTAAGAGTGCGGTAAGGGACTTTAGTGGGCATATTGTACATTACTATTTATAAATTTTATTCATTTGTAACTGATGCAGTATTATACAGTCGTGGCCAAAAGTTTAGGATCACCGTTCAGAAACTAGTGTTTTGACAATTGAAACCACTGCTAACATCATAAATCAAATCGATTGCGTCAGATGACATCATTCCGTCTGGCAGTGGAGTACTGTATTCTCTTTTTGTTTGATCTTTGAGTAATAAGCGTCGCAGACGAAATTGTTGCTTCTTTTACAAGTTTTGAAAACCTATGAAAATGGGTCGAAAATCATCAGTTTCTGAAGCTCAGCTTGCACAAATTGTTATTCTTCATAATGAAGATTATTCTGAACAACTAATTAGTGAACTAGTAAGACGTAGTAAGAATGCAGTTCACAATGCGATCAAGAAAATTAAAGAAACAGGGACTTATGTTGAGGCCAAAAGGTGTGGTCGACCTCGTAAAACCACACTATGTCATTAGGAGAGTAGCAGTTCGTCCTCCAATGAGTTCCGCAAGCAAAATACGGTCATCACTGCTTGCAAAAGGTGCGGATGTCAATCGTAGAACAATAAGTCGACAACTTTCATTTAAAATCCCATAAACCTGCGAAAAAACCCAGGTTAACAGCGGCCATGAGAGCTAAGCGCTTGGACTTTGCCAAGAAACATGCCAAATGGACAATTCGTCAGTGGCACCTGGTATTTTTTCGGACGAATCTACAATGCAGCAGTTCTCTACACACACGTACTGTGTTCGTAGACCTCCTGGAAAGCGATTCGATGAACCTTACATTTTACAGACTGTTAAACACTCCCCAAGTGTCATGATTTGGGTTGGAATGTAAATGAACGGAACGGCTGCATTGTTCTTCTTACCACCAGGAATCACTATGAATGGAAAAAAAAATACTTGGATTTGTTGCAGGAAAAGTTAGAATTACACATGACCGTTCATAAATGCACAATATTTATGCATGATGGTGCACCATGTCATCGCTCTAAAATTGTTACTCAGTTCTTGAAGACAAAGAAAATTCAAATCCTTGACTGACCTGGAAAAAGCAATTAAGGAAGTTTGGGTGAAAGAATTACCAACTCCATACTGCCGAAGTCTGGTAGAGAGCATGCCAAAACGTTTGCATGATGTAATAAAAGCTAACGGCAGACCAACAAAATATTGATTTTTCTGTAAAGTTTGTGTTTAATGAATCTAATTTATATGCGTAGAAATGTAATATTCATGTAATAAACGGAGTTTATAATTTTACTAACGAGTGAGTATTCAATTTATTGTCTGGATCATAATTTTCAGTGGTGGTCCTAAACTTATGGCCACGACTGTATATCATGCATTTGAGCAAGTTTTCTTCCGCATACTAAGCAAAAAATAGTGTTTCATATTTATTATTTATTTTAATCGAAACATCCATCAGAAATTTAGAAAATGTAACTAATGATATATTTAATTATGTAATGCCTTTCATTTAAAAAATCATTAATTACAAGAAACAAATAATATTTTTCAAGATTCTGATCTATCGTTCGAAAAAAACCTCAAGCTGAGTCACTAACAGTAGTAAAAATATCGCTCACCTGCAAGAACAGTGGCACATCTCTAAAAATCCATTTTCGTTTTATTCCACTAATAGGTTTGTCATAGGTGTGTCTTGTTACACAAAATGTTTCATGAGTGTAGTTATACGGAAAATCACTTTATTATGCTATATGTCCGTTTGTGACCACAGAAGAGGGGTGGATTGTGTGGGGAGGTAAAATTATTCAATCCTCTAAATCTCATCCTACGTCTTCATTCTTAAGCATTTAATGATTTTATACACGTTTTTCTTCCTGCATTCAGTGCTAAGTGGTATAATTTTGTGTTATAGTAAAATCATGCAAATTTTCTTTTGCCTCTCCTCTGAAATTTACTTTTGTATCACTTCATACTTTTGTACTACTTCATAGCTCCATTACTCCCTATTGCATTGAGATAGTATTCAAACTATTTTTATTTTTTTTCCCGAAAATACAGAAATGTAAACAGTACAGCGTTTCTGTGTTAGAAGTATTTTCTAATTCAAATACTTTATGAAGTATTTTTTAAATAATGCGGAATTTAAAAGTATTTTAATAATAAATGTTAACAGGAAAATGAACTAAATACAGGACTTAATTGTTACAGCAGAATCTGTATTTTACTAGTCACAATGTTTCAAAAATTAAGATCTATAGCTACAAATACATTATGTGCTGATTATATCATGAACAATATATTTCAAAAATTTGACTAAACAATTAAATTATTATTTATTTTAAAATTTTCGCTTTTCGTATTGTATCAATGTTTCTTTTCGTAAAAAATACAGTGTTTTAACAATACAAGGTTCCATAAAGAGTTAATAAAGATTTTTATTATTAACTATTAGCATTTAGTTTAGAGAGGTAAATAAAAGCAAATTAAACGGAAATATCACTTTGAATAATTGGGAGAAAAATAAGAACTGAACATCCGTAAAGAAAAAAGCTTTACAGGAACTATAAAATAAGATGTATTCTCCTTCAATTTTTTGGAAGATGTCCAATGCTTCATGCATTTTTTGAAGATGAATATTTTATTTTATTTTTTTAGATTTTTATGAAATCATAAAAAAGACTCAGATTATGTTTATGGATTTTTTGGGAAAAATAATACTTAAATGAAAAGGACAAATAAGCTTACTGAAGCTTTTGTAATGCTTATCATATATTTGTGATAAACTTTTTATTACACCCCCCCCCCCCCCCGCCCCTGTCAAATTATTTGGGTATAATAAGGGTAATTTTGTAAAATTTAGCAATACATTTTTTTCGAATTAATTAATTAGTACCATATGTCACATATATGGTAATACAGCATATTTTGTTACAAAATATGTTTTATTAAATAAACAAGGTTTTAAAATCATATTTTAACAAACCAATCATGCGGTTTCTATTAGACAGCACACAACTGCTCTACGGTTAAACACCAGTCAAAACATAATTTCAAAAGTCCTTTTCTTGAAAAAGTGCCCATTTTCGTTAGCTGAACTCCATTTTTTCTGAAGGCATTCTGCCTGTAATTTTATAAATGTTGGGTAATTAAGATATAATTTCCAATTTAAGAACAAAAACATCAACTAATCTATTTTATTCTCCTCGAAAAATGCCTTACACGTATTAAAATAAGAGCCATTTGAGATCGTATAGGAATGATTTCAGAATAGCTGTAGATTTAATGATTATCGAACAGACCTATTCTGGACAAATCTGAAATGTCCAGGACAGATCAGTGTGCACGGCATTTACAGCTTAAGCAAAAGGTCCCTGGTTCAAACCCTGGCTTGTATGCTTTATCAATCATTTAGAAAATTGCAATTCATGTGAATTATTTGCAAATGCGAATAATTTTCTTTAAATTAATAAAAGTTTTCTAGCTTTATTTCTAACTTACGCATGGAGAGTTAGCTGGTTAAACTATATTAAGTATGCTTTTGATGTCAAACAATTGTTGTCGGTTTAAAATAAGTTATTAGCAAGCAAATTAAAAACACTAAATACGAACAATAAACAGTTGCAGAAAAGACTTTATTCAATCATGACGAAATACCCTCTTACCAAAATTTTTGTACTCTCTGACCTAAAGTATGGCAGTAATTTCTAGTCAGCTGATGTAGGCGATATTCAACATATAGTTATACATATTAGGTGATATTACAATCCTCTCTAATCAAAGTTTAATCACATCTTTACAAACTGCAGAGTGACCTAATTAATTTAAAGCTGCATCAATAACAGAAAACTGCAGATTAAAGTATATACAGAATCTGTTTGCAAACCTAAAGGAAAGTCACGGACAGATAACACTTTCAAGCACACGTATTAGTGACGGACAAAGACGCACGAACTGACAAACCAGACTGCTGTTCTAAAGAGCAACCGCTTCCTACTGCAGACGTACAGTTAATCTGATTTTTAAAAATGCAATTTAACAAATTACAACGACCATTTGAAACATGATTTTTTCAAAGACTAAAATTTAAGACATAAAAAATAGCACGGAGTTGATCATACATTACGTACGCCATGTATTAAACATTAATAGTGTTATTACACGTAAAAATTGCAAGCGACAGAAATCGCCTGCGATTCGCACGCGTTATCCACCAGAAACTTACGTATTATCCAAGCATTTCATCGGCTGTTCGGGAAAAGGCTTTTCCATCGTCAGATTTCCAAGAAATCTGACGGCCAATTTTAAATGAAATATATTTCTTAAACTTCTAAACATCCCACAATGTTACTTTTTATATCGTCGCATAGAAAAAAAATGTACTTTTAAATGCAATTTCTTTGAAAGCTGTATCTCAATTTGTTTCTGAGTTGTTATTTTTTTTTTGTAGTTTTTATTACTTTTTTCCAAATGGTTAAAAAAAAAAAAAAAATCTTAAAATTGTCGTTGCTCAAGCCATAGACGGTGAGCTGTGCAGACGAGCGATATTTGTGTAAGACAAACTCATTTATCTCGAAGCAATGTTTTCCAGCGTATTAGCCACGATAACTTCTAAATAGTTTAACGTATTTACACATTTCTGTTATTTTAAAGTAAAGGGTTTTTTATCCATTACAAACTATGTATAAAAAATAGACAAAACAGTCATCCCCTACCGTTGTTTACACATTATAACAAATTGTGTCTTCTGTTTTCATAAATTTTGAAATTTTTATTATAACTTTAAAACTATTTAAATTTTCAATTGTTAGATATAATCGAGTTGCAATAAATCAAGCAGGTTAAAATAATAAATAAAAAAAGAGATACTAAACTAAAGAACTTTGACTTCTTGAATCGTGGCAAAACTAGTTTTGAATGATTAATTTTGCATAAAATGTTAAAATTTTTGTTTTAGTGTTTCTTAATATAACCAAGATCTTTTATATACACGAAACATAAATATCAAAAAATCAAATTAAAAAAGTAGTCTAATTTATTTACAGGCTTCCTAATGCACGATTATACTTCAGTCATTTATATACATATAAAAAAAATCTGGTTCTTTAACAATCCATCTTTTTTCTGTTTCTGTTTCTTTTTTTTTTTTAACTACTGTACAACTTGTTCATATTTAAAGAGTGCACTAAAATCCTAATTATTTTATTTATATTCATGATTAGAAAACACTCTCTTTGAATTAAAAAGTAATTATTTTTAAAGCAGGACATAAGTTCGCATATTTATAAAAGCACTCTCGTTAAAACACTTTTTATGTTCTTAGATAATTTTAATACATACTTTTAATACATTGATTTTAATTAAATGTATATCTGGAAGAAAGCAGTTAATATGTAAGACGCAACGACCTTTTTATTATATTAAAATTATATTTCTCGACTTCCTAAACATAAATATTAATCTAATCTTCTATTCTGTTTGTAACTTTTTAAACAAGATAAAACGAAAATATAAAAACATCGTAGTTGTAAACAGTCGCCTCGCTGTTAAAAATAAACTTTTTTTCTACAGTTTGAAAAGATAGATAATGGTATTAAAATTCCAATGTATATGGGAATTAAAGCTTATAATACAAGTATTACAGTAAAATATGAGAATGTCAAAAACACATAATTTTTAAATTGCTCTTAGCTACAAAACAATTTACAGTTTTAGTACTCGGATATTGCATACCCATGCGATGCTTTTCTTTCTTCATGGATTAGGAGCTGCCTTTAACGATATTCGTTAAGTGTGAAACTTCGCGCGAGCTAAAAGATAATAAAGAATTCATGAACTTTAAAGCAATTGGATTCATACTAAAGTTCGTATTCTTTAAAGAATTCTGTTTTGATATGTTTGAGAATTTTCCATTCCTCTTTAAATGGTTGAAAACATTTTTTTTGCTTAATTTGTTTACTAATTATTTTATTGATTTGTAGCTCTTTCTTTATGTTCTGTGATGTCTAATTTGTGCTTTTTTGATATTATATATATAAAAAAAAAACTTTTAATATAAAAGATTATTTCTATGGCGAATATACACATACCTGTGGAAAAAAATATATAATTTATTTATTTATTTATTTTTTAAACAGCATCTTCAAACAGCTATTAATAATGAGATATAAAATGTTTTAAATTTAGAGGTAAAATTATATACATTATATACGTTTTTAATGTCATATTATAGAAATTTAATGTAGCCGCATATAAAAGATAAGTAATTTAAGTACACTCACACACACATTCATACATACACATATATATATATATATATATATATATATATACATACACACACATACGTATATAATATAATATAATATAATATAATATAATATAATATAATATAATAAAAAAAGGTTAAATTGCATTTGCGCAGTTGAATGAAATGAATTGATATGAATGAAATTTCCATTTATACTGTCATTTGCAATGACGTTCAATAAGTCACAAGGACAAACATTTTCTACAGTTGGACGCTACTTCAAAGAACAGTTTTTTTCTCATGGGCAATTATATGTAAGTATTTCAAGACGTAAAGGGGAATAGCAATTAAAAATTTAAGTCGAAGATAGAGAAGAACAAGGTCAGCATTTAAATAATGAAAGAGTTTAAAAAATAAAACTCATATCCTGAAGTTTTGTGGTAGAATTTTAATTCATCCTTAAGTAGCATTTTCAATGTATTCATGACATATATAATTTTTCATAAATGAGTTTATTTTTTAAAAAGTGTTATTTTCATCTATCACTGCGAAGCAAGCTAGAAAAAGTTTTCATTCATCATCATTCGATCTTTCTAGTTAAGAGATAAAAAAATAATTATTTGTAATTTAAAAAAAAGACAAAGACTTTTAACATTAAGTAACCGGAAAACGACTGATGTTGACGCTAAATGAATACCGCAAGTTAAATTTAGGTAACAATTTCAACTTGCATTTACCTCGCCTCCTTCAGGAAATAGAGTAGCAAAATTTAAGTAAAAGGGTTTTTTTTTTCCTTTTTTACGTTTTAAAGTGTAACAGCTATACTGTTGTTATAATATTAAGCAGTTAAGGTTTAATGATATTTTTGCATTCATAGCGTACCAGAGTGGAAAATGGTGTAACTAAAATTGTGAATAATTGTTTGTTTTTTATGTTTTTATTAAAGATTTTTCATGCTCATACTGTTTTTACAAACAAAGTTATGCACAAAGTTTTTGTCCAAACTTTACAGTACTGCACTAATGAAACATTTTTGATTAAATATCGGTAAATAAACCACAAATTCTGATGCTATACCTTGTAGATCAAACCTAATGCTGATAAATTCAGTTAATTTTTAAATGAGTTCTTCTGAATGCAGTAGTTATTAAAAAACTCGACACATTAAACAAAAACATAATTTACCAAACAAATTAAAAAAAACAAATTTTTTTCCTGCATTATTTAAGCCCGAGAAGAGACAGATATTTAGATATTTCATTCAGTTACTAATTTTTGTAACAAATTGGTTAAATCAAGTGAACGTTACAAAATAAAAATGAAATTCAAACAATATGATACTTAAACACCCTTAAAACTCAAACGAAATCGAAATAAATCTTAGATTTTTTTTTTTTTAAGTTTTGTATTCTAGATGCGCCTAATCATTTGTTTTCACCTACCGTAAACATAATACAAAATTACCAATACAAATATTTGCAACTTAAATTTGGAAAAAAAGGTCTAAAATTTATTTAGATTTCGTTTCAACGGAATCTGTGTTTTTAAGGTGTTTAAGCACCATACAGTTTGAATTTCATTTTTATTTTTTAATTTTCACTTGGTTTAACCAATTTGTTACAAAATTTAACTTTAAATGTAGAACTAACTGAATGAGATACCTAAATATCTGTCTCTTCTCGGGCTTAAATAATGTAGGAAGTAATATATTTTTTTTTTATTTGTTCGGCAAATTATGTTTTTGTTTAATATACAATATATATATATACCCTATATATATATAAAATCCTAATGAATCGAATTGAAACGAATTTATGTAACGATTCTATGAAACGACTGATTAAACAACTGATTACCTTTCACGGCGATTTCTCCTAAAATATGGAATACTTTGCTATGAAATTAACACCAAAAATCCGTATTGATCCACAAATCTCAAAATTGGTATTAGAATTTTAAAATTAGAATCAGTTTTCGAAATATTAATTTTTTTCTAATTTTAAATACTTTTTTTCTAATGACGGCAACTCAAATTTTAATCATAACAGATATTTTTTTTCCTATTTTAGAAAAGGTTATTTTAAATTAATTTGGCGACGAGTTTGGCCTCCCTTAAATGTATGCTAAGAAATGCATCATGTTACTTTTATTCAGAATTCAATTTGTATTTCATTATCATTTTATTTAATACAAAACATTCAGTTAAAATTGAAACCTTTTAAATAAATGACTTTTACTTCATTCTTTTTTTTAAAACGAAACGAAAAGAAAAATATTAGACACAGATGTCATATACGTAACGGGGTACCTAATTGGCGCCAAAATGGCGTTATTTTGCCTGACATGGTAACCCGGCTATTGTTGCTTATTTATTAATAAATGTTTATTTGAATTTATTTTCTTTTTATTTACATGAAATATTATAAATTGTTTTGTTCTATAGTTATTAATTATTTTTTTATTTATTTATTGTTATTTCCTTTTAAAAATAACAGAAAATAATTTAAAAATACATATGTAATAGGTATTTGAAAACGGAGTTTTCGCCAAATTGTTGTAAAAAGGAAAAAAAAAAAAAAAAAAAAAAAAAAAAAAAAAAAAAATCACGCCAAACCCGATGCGTATGTGACAATGCAACAAATCATGACATTTAATTTTCACTTCAAAGCAACGTTTTAATGTTATTACTTCTCCCGTCGAACAATTTCGCCAAAATACAGATTGACATTTTTTTTAATAACAAAAGAACAAATAAGTTAGCATAACATTAATAAAATGCAAATAAAACGTCGAAATAAAAATCACTTGTTGGCGTGAACATGTGAAACTTCCTTAAAGTCATGTGAATGTGACATTTACGATCAACCATTATTGGCATTTAATCTTAAAGTTTGGCGACAGATTTTTGGTCGAATGGATAACCAAGTAGCACCGTTTTAATTTACCACTCGAAAAATAAAAAAAATGCTAACTGGCGAGTTAAAAAAAAAAAAGCTATTGGCGAGATTTTCACCCGGCTAAAATAAAAGTACCAGGAATTCTTTGTGATCATGGCAACTTTTATGTAGTTTTATTCAAAAAAATAATTTTGATTATTTAATCAAAATGGAAACCTTTCTTATAAAAAGCGAAGGAATCAGCCCGTTGTTTATGGCAGTTACATGACTTGAACTATTATAATATAAACGCAATAATGGGGATAGAATAATATTCGGCGACTTATCACACCTGTGGCTGGCTAACATTAAAGTACCAAAATGACCGCCTAGAATATAAAAAGCGAAGGGATCCGCCTGGAGCTGTTGATGATAGTCACATGACTTAGGCTATTATTATAGAGATTGTTTTCAATTTTAAAAACAGCGCAAAGAATAATATTTCCTAACGATTAAAAATTAATTTTCACGTGACTATTAAAAACAGAAAAAAAAACCCCTTTAAAATTACTATTAAAGGAGTATGTGTTAAAGGCAGGAAAATATTGAAAATTATGTCCTGAAAATTGTATTTAAAAGTGAATATTAAAAGGGAAAGGAAACTTTAAAATAATAAATACATTAATATGTTTTTAACCTTTTCACGGACAAGGCACTTTTATTCGTGAAGTCTTGAAATCAGTGAATGGCACCAGAATTTACAAACAAATTTCGAAATACAAAAATGCTTTTGTTCACTTACTTAATAAAAGGGAAATTTTCATCCCAATATTCTGATGCCAATGTGGCATTTAAGAATTAAAATTAAGTGGTCCAAAAATGAACCACCGCCCTTGAAAGGGTTAAAGCAGCAAATTTTAGTAATTGTATTATGTCAATCGTTTTATAACGCTGTTAAAAAATACCGAGAGACAAAGACTCTGTTTACTTAATTCATTTTATTTTGGCTTCTTTTCAAATGTTTAAAAGGTCTTTTTTAACCAAACACGAAAACAACCGTTGGATGTCTTAACAGCAACTGATTCTACCTTAAGTTTTTGCAATCAAAGGGGATTGAATGGAAACCCGTTTACAGAGAGATCGCTACAGGTTTTTTCAGTATAATTCAATCTTCTCTAATCTTTTTAAAACCGATCAGATTAGCGTGCTTTTAGATTCTACAGTGTCTGAACGGGGGTTGGCGAGCGTAGATTGCAGGGGGCAGATCCCCTAGTAGATATATATATATATATATATAGAATCATTATAAACCAATAGACAATAAATGACCATGTACAAAAGTGAATATATAAATTACTTAAAGTTTTTGCAAATAAAATGTTATCTTTTATAATATATACCGGGTGTCCTAGAAAAGACTGACTGGATGTAAAATTCAATTAAACGGTATCCACTCAATACAAATTTAATCTCCTTTTTTGGCATGAGTGAAGAGAAAGGCCAAAAAGGCCAGATGAATTTAGCGCCTATTACTTGCAGCGCCATCTATGGTTTGTAATTCGAACTAAATTCGAGAACCAGAGTAAAAAAAAAAAACTCCTGACATCATTCATAACCCTCCATTAAGAATTTTTTAAACAGCTATTACCGTTTGCGAGTTACTGAATTTTAAAATCATTCAGTCCTTCATAGAACACTTGGTATGTATATATGAGGACGTGAGTTTCAAAACTCGCCTTATCCAAAGAATCAAATTTTGGGAAATCGTGAAAAACCTGTAACTGCGACCCCGTGCATCGAATACCTCCAAGTTTTTGTATACTTATAGCTAGTTGCTCTGTGATATCATTGTGTTAAGTTGGAAAATCTACTTTAATTCATTTAATTAATTAAATGGAAAAATTTTCGGATAACAAGAGTTTTGTTGCCAACCTGTGGATAAGAAGAGTTTTGTTGCGTCTATCATACTTGCTGAAAGAAATTAATAGTTTCTATTTTCGGTCATCGGATGATAATATTTTGGATTAAACAATAAACCTTATGAGAGCAATAAGTATGATTAAAATTTAGTATTGCGTTTTATTATAAAAAAAGCAAACATATCAATAATCAAATAAAACTTATCATAAATAGCTTATAATTAAAATAACTTTTGTTTAAAGTATGTAATATAATATAATCTGTATAACACATAATATTATATATATATAAGCCATCTCCTTCTATTCTGTTCCTTAGAAATAATATTTTTATAGAAAGTAAGCACCTCCATTTCTGACTAGTTTTCATCAAAATATTTTTTTAATAATCTGTGGACATCCTTAAGTTTATCTTACTTCACGGGGACTCCCTCCCCTTCTTTTTAAAAATAAAGTCCAGTTTTTACATGCCTCTAGCACAACTTTTACACTCTTAATTTTGATATACCAAGGATCTTCCGAAATACACTTCCACAAATTTGAAGATGGTTCTTATTCTTTATATAGTACCTTATCGTAATGCCTTTGAAAGCGCACTGAGATGCACTTTTAAAATCTTTCAAGGCGAAAATTTTACTTTTCTGGATGTTTCATGGCAGGAAAGAAACCTGGACGGTTCCTTGAAGGAGATGTTTGAGATGTGAACTTCAAAATAAAGTTATATTATGCAAGTATGTCTTTGCTTGAAAAAAAATGCTTGGTGGAAGCGTCATACATCTTGTATTGAAACAGTTGAATACTTGAGGTTCTCTTTCTGGTGAGTGCACTTTGAAAGGACCGGAAATGCTTTAGATTTATACCTGAGAATAAAAATTAAATCTTTTAACACCTTCTGACAGTAAGAAATATAGTAAGCGATTCTCCATTTTGAACTTTCATTTTAATCTTTTTTTGCGTGTATTTTTTACTAGCCCATGTGTTCGTATTTCGTTTTCTTTTCTCCCCCCTTCCCCCAACAAATGCAAGAGATTATTCACTGTCCATTATACATAAGACATGCTCTAAAATTTATTTAATTAGTTTGTATGAGTAGAAAAGGTAAACACTTTAAACGAAAATAGCAACTGGTCGCAGAGAAATGAAGGAAAATTACTGTGATTGCAGCTGATAAGCTAGTCGCCCCTGGTCTTACGCATGCGCATGGATAAAGCTAGTTTTGTTGCCAACTCCTAGTCGATAAGGCGAGATTTGAAACCAAACCAGTATTTTAAGAACCCAAAAATAAAGAATAAAAATATTTTTTTTACAGATTATAGTGTTTTTTCCGTGCAGGTTTACCAATATAATAGATTAGTAGAGAAAACTCGATTTTTTAAATTTTGGACAAGGCGAGTTTTGAAATTCACGTCCTCATATATATAATACCTTTGAATCAAAATTTACTTTACAAGTTCATTATTCAAATATATAAATATTACAGTAACATATATGAGCATCTAGAAAGTACGTACATTTGACTTCGGGAGAAACAACCTTCCTTGCATTTACTTTTATGCCTTTTAATTTTGAAATAATCCTAATTTTACATTCAAACATAAAACATAGGTATCTGGAGTGTTGAAAGTAAAACTCAAGAATTTGGACTGAAAGAAAAAAATATCTGAAATTAAATACATTGGCGTTCAATTATTTTTAAAAAATATTTATGTGAAGGGCTATATTCCGTAATGAATGTGACATAGTGACTAATATCTAATGGGAGCCTTTGTACTCGAAATGAACTTAATATTTCATAACGTAATTTTCTTCTGTATCACAAATAGCTACAACAAGAATATTTACACTACAATATTAGAATTGATAAAAAAATATATTTAATATAAAATATTTTTTTAAAGGAAATATAACATTTTTAATAGGCTCAGCTTTTATTTGGTATATTGAAGTGAAAATTTTTCTCAGAATAAAAAATCTGCTTGTTAACTTTTTATAAAATATAATTAAAATTGCCTTTTTTAGAATTCTATAAGGAGTTTGATTTCCATGAAATCCTTAATGCTTACGGCGCTTTATTTAGTAAGCGTTAGTGCCTTTTTAGAGTCTTTCCAGAAAAGCTTTTTAGGTAGATTTCGTAACAAACACTAGCTATTACTATCTCCCCTATTTTGGAATTTCTGAAACATTTTTGCAGATCTACGCCGGTTATGATTCCTAGAATCCAAAACAATTCCAAGTTCAAAATCTATCTATATGTCTATCTATCTTTCTATCTACCTCTCTGTCTATCTATATGTACATATATATCACTTTTTTATGGACACGATAACTTCAATAATTCTGCACAAACAAGTTTTTGATAAAAGCAACTGTTACAGCGAATAATAATAATAATAATAATAATAATAATAATAATAATAGTAATAATAATTAAAAACAAGAAAGAAAGGGGGTATAGAAGAAGAACAAAAAATCACAACTTTGTCAAATCACCAGACATCGAATCCATTTAAATTTATTATAAATCTTCCTAATATTATCTATAACTTTTATATTGATAAGGTTTTGATAGGATCAGCTCTTTCCGCAAAAGAAAAAAAAAAGGATTGTGGCGTGCGGCAGAAAACAATCACATCTCCGTTAATCCTCCACTAAGGCGATAAGAAAGTATAATTGGTGTGATGAAAATTTTTTACAACACTCAGAGATGCTGTATATATGGTTTCTATTAGTTTTTGTTTTCAGTTTTTATTTTTTGATGGTAAAATTAGTTCTTAATTTCGAAATCTACCTGTGCCTGTAGGTCGAGCCGGCAGGGAATTTTTTATTTATTCATTAATCTTATATTTTTATTTCCATATTAAGGATGCCCAAACATTAAAATCCACTTATTTATTATCTAAATGTAATCTAAAAATATTAATAATCTAAATATATTAATAAATTTAATCATGAAAAAATAGACATTTCACTAGTATAGATCACAACTTTCCTATACAGTTATCTATATAATAATAAGGAAAAGTGTTTGTCTGTGTGCCTGGCTGCTCTGTTCTTAAACGACCTTACGCAGAGCTACAAAATTTGGCACGAAAATAACTCCATGCATATAGTCATGCACCTCAGAACCCGCTTTTGAATATCTTTATTCTATTTTTTAAATATGTTTGATGAAAGTTTTAGCGTTGTTTCTCGTTCTGCAGAGAATTTTTGACATTAGAAAAAAAAAAAAAAAGAATTGCTTTTCGAACTTTTAAACTAATATCGTAAATTTTGTCCTATTTCCAATAAAGTTTATTAGGGATCCTCACAACGACTATTGAATATATTTCGATTTCAATTTTCGTGGCGTTTATTCAACATTCGTAATAGAAATTAGCTTTCAAATTTTCAGCCTACTATAGAAAAATTGTGCTCCCAATATTTTAATTTTTTTTATTTATTTATTTATTTATTTATTTATTTTTTTAAAATTTTCATCGTTTTTTTACATTATGCTTTGATTTTTTGAAGTTTTATAAATGAACTGCGGCCAAGGTGGTTCATTTCAGTATACTAAATTTTGTCCGCTGCGATTTTTAGTGTTTTAATTATTTTGTTCTTCGTCGATTTTTTTTTTACATTTGTGGAAAAATTCCGGTTACAAAATCTCACTTCAAGATATTAAATTTTGTTCTCTTTTCAATAAAGTTTATTCGGAATTCGTTTAGCGATTTTTGGATTTGTTTAACATTTAGTGCCAATTTTTGAATTTCTTGAGAACATTTTATGCGATTATTAGTGGATTCTTTTCGGATTGCGCGGCTTTCCCCTCCTCCCTTTAGTCGAATGAATCCGTTTTCAAACTTTAAGCCAAATGCAGTAGATTTTGTTATTGTCGATATTTGAAATTTACCTGTTTTCCGAGTTCTGCTTCGATGTTTTTGATATTTCGAAAAGCACCCCTATCACAGTAGTACAGTTTGGTACACTACATTTGTCCCTTTTGGTTTTTGAATTTTTAGTGATTATTAAAGCGTTTATCCGCGATTTTTGGACATTTGTGAAATAACTCCAGTTACAGTGGTTATAAAATTCACTGTAGTAAATTTTATCCTCTTTTCGGTAAAGTTTATTGAGAAATTGAACAGTGATTATTGAGTTTTCTCGAATTTGTTTTGTGATATTTAAAATGATTATTTTATTTTTTTATTTTTATTTTTTCAGAAAAGAAATGCAGTATTTTTTTTTTTTTACATTTGTAAACGGAATTCGTTTTAAACTTCTATTCTAATACACTAAATTTTGGTTCTTCGATTTTTGAGATTTTAGCAATTTTTGATAAGAATTTTGGCTGTTTTTAATTCGATTTTTAGTAATTTTTAATGTAATTTTAGCGTTTTTTTCCGTGCTATGCAAAAATTTCAAATTTAATAAAATGAATTTGGTTTTCAATTTTTAACCTAATATGGTAAAATTTGCACGCCGCAATTTTTAAAATTTTAGCAAAAGTTTTAATCCGGTTTTTATCATTTTTTCATATTCCGTTGAGATTTGTTGCCTTTGATCAAAGGGATTCAACATGAAATACTTTCCCTAATACAGTAAATTTTCCCCGCCGCGATTTTTTAATTTTTAGTTATTCTTAATGCAATTCTTAGCGTTTTTCATCCTTTTCAGGCGATTTTTCCCTATTGTCGACTGAATTTTAATTAGAATGCTTAAGTCGAGTATAGAAAATTTTTGTTGCGATTGTTGAGTTTTTAGCTTTTTTTAGCGCTTCACTGCAGTTTTTTGATATTCATAATAGAAATTCGGTTTCAAACTTTTAACCTTATAAGGGAAATTTTTTTCAGCGAGATTTTTGAATTTTTAGTTATTTTTAACCTGATTTTCAACGTAAATTTCAGCTTTTTAACGTGTTACGCTGAGATAATTGAACATTCATAAAAATAATTTGGTGTACATTTTTTAAACTATTAAAGTAAAATTCTTCTGTTGCGATATTAAAATTTTTAGTGATCCTTAATGCGATTTTCAATTGACTTTTAAGCGTTCTTTGATGTTCCGTAATGATGTTTTGTAAATTTGATAAAGAAATTCATACTAAAACTTTTAATGTAATATAGTTTTAATCTAATTTTTTTCCTCTGCGATTTTTGATTTTTGTGATTTTTAGCATTTTTTCCTTTCCACGTCGATTTTTTTTTATTTGTGAAAAGAATTCTGATACAAACGTTTTGTTTAATGTAGTCAATTTTGTTTTCTGCAATTTTCGAATTTTTAGCGATTTTTAATGCGATTTCAATGCGGCTTATATCATTTGTTTGCGTTCCTCGGCGATTTCTTGATAGTCATAAACGGAATCATTTTTTACTGTTTTAGTCCATTTCATTAAATGTTGTCCTCTGCGATTTGTTTGCGCTTTATTTGTGGAATTTTTTTACACATATTTTTTTCTTTCCTATTACTCTGCGATTCGTTCACATAAATAAAAGAAATCAGTTCTATATCTTCAGGTGGATATAGTTAATTTTCTTAACTCTTTCGTTCAGTGGTTTTTAAATTTTTCGCTATTTTATTTTTTGCGAATTTTAGAGATTTTTTTCGTTATTTCCTTCTTTTTGACTAGTTCTGGCACGCTCAGCGTCTCATATAGTTCAACAATGTTGTTAATATTTAGTCAATATAAAAAAATTAAAGAATGGTTTTGTTTATCTTTCAGATGGTAAACATAATTTAAAATTTAAAAATATTTAAGCTTTGATTCAGAAATTCGCTTTTGCTTGTGCGTTAGTGAAGGTTGTTCCAGCCCACCGCCATTTATTGACAAAATGTTGTTCAAATTTTTAAATTATATAAACCATATGAGTTTCCTTATAACTTTTCTTAGATTTCTTCTTTATATTTATTATCATAAATTGTTGAAATATAAATTTCGAATGTAAGTTTTTTTATACATAATGTATGCTCATTTATTGTACATTATTTTTATATAGATATGTTGTCACTGACATGTAATGAACATTTAGGCATGAATGCATATATCTCAATAATATAATATTCGTATTCCTTGTAATAATGATATACAAGCAGAAAAATGTTTCTTATACGTCAACAGCGAAATCAGAAATATTACATTTAACCACAATCGTTTATTATTTATTCCATGTTATTCGGTATATTTATTCCGATCACGTATTGCGGAATGGAAGAATATGTATCTGCAATTCCTGAATATGTTTCGTGATAAATTATTCATATTAGAACTAAACTTTTAGAATATCTTTGTTTGTATTATTTGAAACATTCAAAATTACAACGGATATTTGTATGCTCATTTCAGAGCAAGGTGTTACAGATGCCCAGGAGGAAACTGAAATATTGACTTTTAATAGAGACTTTAATCACGAGTTAAAACACTCATATTCTTCCCATTTTTCTTATTAATATATATCATAAGCTTTTACTTCCTTTTACATGAAATAGATGCGTTATAATGCTTATAGTTAATATTTGTTAATAAACAATAAAATTTAAAAAATCAAAAAACCCGACTGCGTAAAAAGCGAACTAATTAATTATTTCTCATCAATGTGAAACTATTTTTTTTTCAATTCCTACTATTAGCTCACACTCTCGCTATATATATCTTGTTCAAATTTTCAATCGTTAATAAAATACTTATTATTCATCCAATTAAGCTCAAATAAATGTTTTTAAACTTGTAATGGATGACACTTGATGTTAATACAGTTTTTTTTCAAATATTAATTCATTAATTTAATTAATTTAATTAATTTTCAATAATCGAGAGAGCCCTCTTCTTGATCAAGGCATTTTAAGCGCCACTCAAGAGGAAAGAAGAATGGGAAAAAATTCCCTTATTGACCTAAGTAGGAATTGACTTAAAATATATTTTTTTATATTACTTGTTTATATTACTTATCTATTTTTTTTATTTATTTTTATTTCAAATGTATTATTTGTGTATTACTTGACTTTTAAGTTGTGTTTAATTGTTAGTTCCTATCTACAAACACTGTTTTGTTGAGGTCTATAGATGTCTATGATGGTTAGAGTGGTAGTAAAGCTGGAGATCCTACATACGCAACTTCCAGGCTGTATAATATTTTAACGGAGCTTCTGACTGTAAAATAGTCAATGAAACATCGTCTTCATTTTGAAAGTCCTATCCAATGATATGCCACCCAATAGGGTGCGGATTTTTTTTTTCGTCTCTACCGCCATTTTGTATTTTACGGCTGCCATTTTGAATTTATAAAAACAAAACCTAGCCTATAATCATCAGGCCGTTAAAAAAATTGGCAGAGACCTCAATCATTAAAATCCATCCAGCCGTTGGAATGTTTCGAGTTTATAAAGAAATCCACATACACAGATACGCGTGAAACACATAACTCTTCTTTTCAGTCGGATAAAAATCATTTAAAAGAAGTAATTTCGTGATTTTTTTTTTCAATCAGTAGATCTTGAAAAAATAGTAAAATAAAACATTGTTATATTTAAAAAATATTTTTCTTCCTTTCGAGTTCTAAGCAGCCTTTCGTGAAACAGAAATACCGCATTTACTCATGCATGCAACATACACAACACCGAGTCTCAGTACTTTTTTTTGGTACTTTTGTGTTAGCTGTGTTCAAATCTTTTTAATAACTTTTTTTTTTTTTTTTTTTTTTTTTTTTTTTGATAGGAACTTTAATTTTTAGTTTGTGTAAATAAGATAAAATGCTTCAATTTTAAAATAAAATTTCTTGGTTTATGTTATTGTTTCTTATTTATATATTTAAAGGAAATGAGAGAAAGACATATAGTATATCTTAAAGGAAATCACGTATATTAAATTAATTGAATGGAATAATTATTAATTGAAATGAACACGATACAAATGTTGCTTATAAAATCCAATATGTATTGATATTTTCATTATGTAGCCCTTATAAAATTTGTAAAACAATATATTGCAATACTTAATTATTTTTTCAGTTCTAAACAGCTTTCCATGTAATAAAAATACCATAATTTGCCTGTGTATGAAGCTCTTTTACGTAACAAGCTTAAATCCGAGCCTTAATTTTGGGGGGTACTTTTATGTTAGTCGGGCTCATATCTTGCCAATAGTACATTTTTCTTATCTCGCCAATAACAACTTAAATTTTTAGTATGTGTAAATAAGACAAATCCTTTAATTTTGAAAGAAAATGTTTTGTTTTGCGACAGTTCTTCCAATTTGTTTATTTTAAATGAAATGAGTGAAATACATGCATTATAAATGAATGTAATAAATATATTTTAAATTCAAAATATGTATTTTTAAAAAAGGAATGGAAGTTTTTTACTTTTAATTGAAATCAGGATACGAATGATGTAGAGTGGGAAACTTTTTTGCCTTTAACCTCCTGCGCCTCACAAACAGAAAAAAAAAAAAAAAAAACTTTTAACACTTTCCGAAATACAGTATAACTTCAAAAATCCAGCATCATTGGGACCGAGAGTATGCCGGATTTTTTAAGGAATATCAAAAGTAATATTATATTCTTAATGGTGCCTTTAGTCATAGTTTAATTCATTATTAAGTGATAATTATGTAAGAAATAGAGAAAATTAAATATAATTGATACTTTCTACGTTACAGAAAAAAGGTCTTTTAAAGAGTGAAATTATTTCTTCTCTTGCAATTTTGGAAACATTGATACAAACTTTATTTGTTTAAACCTTTTTGGTCGTTCTTTAACGAGTATTTTTTTTTTTTGGCATTTTATAGACATGAAGAATGTTTATTTCGGAAATACACTCTTATTCCTCGAAAGCATATATTAATTCTACAGAAAAATTTATGAATTTTTCTAGCGACACATTTTCTTCTGCCGGCTATTCATCCCCATCTTCTAAGGTGCTACTAGCGTTGTCGTCGGTTCTATTTAGCTTAGCGTCAGCGATCTCGATGCCCATTCAATTGTTCGTTGTTGATGTATTTTCGTCATTGCTTATCCAATCATCTATATTCCTTTTTTCGACACTTAATGCATATTCAGATTACGCGTATTCAATGAGCTCATAAATTGTGGTCTTTTCACGGGAAATGTAAAATCCTGAAAATTCTTCCACATCATTGTTGTCGCTGTTGCCTAAAATTCATTCCGGTCATATATTGCGCCATGCATTCGCTAAAGTTGTCCTCAAAGTTGTTCCAGTTGCTAAGCAGCTCCCAGAAAATAATTGCCTCTGACAAATGAAAAGTATGTCAAATACACTGTAAAAAAAAATCTGTGAAGTTACTAAAGTTTTTCTAGGAAACTGGGATTCCAGGAACTTTTTATGTAACGGCAACAAGAAAAATTCCTGTAACAGCGTCTGTTACAGGAATTTTTGTTGTTGCCGTTACATAAAAAGTTCCTGGAATCCCAGTTTCCTAGAAAAACTTTAGTAACTTTACAAATTTTTTTTTTTACAGTGTATTCTTTTTTCATTTTTACTTTCGACTTTGAAGTTTTTAATTCATAAAGAACTGCTATTTTTTTTTCTACCGTAACTTGAAAGCGTAAAAGAATCAAGAAGAGAAAATTGGTTTTGATGCCGGATTTTTGAAGTCACACTCTAGTTCAAAAGTGTTTATGAGTTCTGTTTGTCTGTCTGTTCGAGCTCTAACCCGAGTAAATTTACTCGTATTTCGAAATAATTGATTTATGTTATTGAGATGTAGTAAGGCATGTTCGGTTTGAAGTTGGGGTGCAGGCTCCGAAGCAGGACTTCGGAGTCGGTGGGAAAATGGATGCCTCCGACTCCGGGAATTTCTACAAATCCGACTCCGACTTCGAAACTTTCGCTCAAAAAAGGGACTAACTCCGACTCCGATTCAACAGCCCTGCGTGAAAAATGGACGACTATGGAATTTTAACAGATCCGACTCCGACGCACTGATATGTATAAATTATATATATAATATACAGGGCTGCACAAAAGATTTCGAATACTTTCCCAATCGAATTAAATTTTGACATACTGTGTAGTATACAGGGTGATTAAAAAATGCTTACAAAATATCATGGCAAATCAGCTATACAACAAGGATGAAAAACCAATTAGGAACACAGGGTCGCAAACTACTTATTTACTCACAAATACAGGGTGTTTCATCGTAATTCAATTTGGGTTCACGGTAATAACATTCAGAAAACAGAATTATGTTATAATAAAATATTTAATTGACATTCTCACATTTGTTGTCGATGTGATAACGCCAAACAAAAGTGGTAGTAGTTTGCATTATACGTGCCAGCAATATGCACTCGACGCCCCACTTATTGGACAGTAGTTACCAGCTCATACCATATCATCGATTGCTTGAACAACGTGTTTTTCGAGATCTTTTCGTGATGTTATCACATTTCACACAAAACAAGGTACATATCGTTGCATTTTCATTACAATGTTTTTATTTTTCTCGAAATTATTACGTCAGCACGGGTTCAGTTAAGATGAAACACCTGTATTTGCGACATACAAATCCATAGGTAAAGAAATTGGACATTTTTCCGTCTAAAGAGCGTCATTGATGAAATTGGGTTTTCAAATGAATTGCATGTTTTAAAAATTGCTTACTTAGGCATCATCTTTCGCAATATTGCATGGTGAAGCTGTGTTAGATTGTTCTGAATCTTTCGGAATATGTTACATAATCTAAGATTGAAGATTGATTTTTTCTTTCTTGTTTGAAACAATATATAAAAAAAAAATATGAAAAAGTATTTTATAATGTTAAATAATTATATTTACTGAATGGTTATGTACATTGAAAAGGAAAATACATGTTAAAGAATTGTATAAACGCAGTCAGGAATTAGTGTTACCAACTATTAAAAAAAAAAATACACGATTTTTTTTTTCAATAGATTTACGGAAAGATATATCGTGTTTAAGTTCGTTGAAACTTCTCTTTTAGTAAATGACCGAATTTAAATACCAGATCTTTGAACGTTACCTGCAACTCCGTCTTTTAAGTAAGTTTTAAGTAGAAGAACCGCGACATATACACGAGTGAAAACAGTAATAAATTATTAATTAAAAAATTGTGAACCTGACGTTCTACGTTAATTAAGTCATAGAAAATAAAAAACTAATTTTATTTTAACAAAGTTCTTTTAACGATTCAGAAAATAAACTAATCTATTTTCTCCGAGAGAATGAGCTTCATAATTATGTTCGTACAGGCGTACGTCTCTGCTCTCTTGGAGAAACAAATTATTATGTTTAGTGAAGCTTGGAATATGATAAAAGAAGCAATGGAATTTTAAGTGAATCGCCTCTAAAACTATTGCCTGAAAGGCACTTCTGTAAAAATAAAACACTGAAAGGAGAAAATTTAATATAGTGTGTGCTAATTCAGAAACAATAATAAAATTTTCTAAAAATGGTTTCAATCGCCCTTTGCATATACAGTAGGATACCGCTAATCCAAACTAACTGGGACCGATGCTAGTTCGAATTACAAAAATTTCGGATTACTTGAAATTCTAATATAAAATAGAAAGGATAAAGATGCATGCTATAAAAATGTAAGTTATAAGTACTCATTAGTTTTGTAAAAAACTGAATATTCCGTCACGCGTTTTGGAAAAAAAAAATGTATTCCTGTTTAATCACTCCCGGTGTTTATAATAATCCAATGGTACATCAGAAAGAGAAATTACGTAATAACCCATTATAAATGGTTCAAAATCGCGAATATATAAATAGCTCGATCACCAAGTCGACGAGTGGTGAAGAAAAAAGTCCTTCCGGCAAGTGCCGGGAGGAAGAGGTAGCTTTCAAATACCTTATTTTAAAAAAGACAACTTATATTATTCAAACACACGAAGCTCAATTTAGTGGAAACCGAATATAGGAGATTCAATACTAATTTTTATCAATACTAAATCATTATGAATGAGAATTTCACGAAATTAGTCAGCTTTATCCAAGCTGCTTTTATTTAAATTAACTTATATTTGGATGAGATGTTGATGTATACTATCCACATGCTTTCTCACATGGAAATAGGCGAATATGTGTGTTATCGCGTGACAAATACAAGATCGTTTCAAAATGTTAGCCATACTAGAAATTCAAAGTGCTATAATTCAATCATTTTTTAAGATATAAACAAAAGAACAAATTTTCAGAAACAAAATCTGCTCCGGAATCTTTGTATCAAGGTCAAACACATAAAAAAATCTTTTTCATTTTCCAATTTTTTAATACCTCATTTTAAATTTTAAATTTAATTTTTTTTTAATGGCAACCCTTTTGAAACAAGATGGCGAATGAAGCTGGCCAACGAACTCGGTCGAGACATTGGTATGTACTATGTACAGACCAAGTAACATCCAAATCGGTTCATAAATACGCTTGTTATCGCGTGACAAAAATCAGGTCGTTTTAAAATGTCAGCCACAATAGAAATTCAAAACGCTATAACTCAGCCATTTTTTTAGATATAGATGAAACGAAAACTGTTCCTGGATCTTTGTATTAAGATCAAACACATACAAAAAAAATCTTTTTCATTTTCTAATATTTTGGTATCTCATTTTAAATTTAATTTTTTTTTAATTTTTTTTTTTTAATGGCCGCCATTTTGAAACAAGATGGCGGATGAAGCTGGCCAACGAACTCGGTCGAGATATTTGTATGTGCTATGTACACACCAAAGTACATCCAAATGGATTTTTAAATACGCCTGTTATCAAGTGACAAATATCAGGACGTTTCAAAATGTCAACCACGCTAGAAATTCAAAATGCTATAACTCAGCCATTTTTTGAGAAATAGGCGAAACAAAAACTGCTCCCGAATCTTTGTATCAAGGTCAAATACATAAAAAAAAATATTTTTTCAATTTTCAATTTTTTGGTACCACATTTCAAATTTAAATTTTTCTTAAAATTTTAAATGGCTGCCATTTTTATACAAGATGGCGGATGAAGCTGGCCAACGAACTCGGTCGAGACATTGGTATGTACTATGTACAAACGAAGTTACATCCAAATCGGTTCATAAATACGCCTTTTATCGCGTGACAAAATTCAGGACGTTTCAAAATGTCAGCCACGCTAGAAATTCAAAATGCTATAACTCAGCCATTTTTTAAGATATAGACGAAACAAAAACTGCTCCGGAATCTTTGTATAAAGGTCAAATACATAAGAAAAAAATATTTTTCCATTTTCAATTCCTTGGTACCACATATCAAATTTAAAATTTAAAAAAAATTTTAAATGGCCGCCATTTTGAAAGAAAATGGCGGATGAAGCTGGCCAACGAACTCGGCTGAGACATTGGTATGTACTATGTACATACCGAATTACATCCAAATCGGTTCATAAATTCGAGAGTTACAGTATGACAAAGTCAGATATATATATATATATATATATATATATATATATCAACTTTTGAACGGAGGGTGGTTTCGGGGTCTGGGGGTCATGATCGGTGAAAATATACCAAAATTTTTTGAAATCGCTTTCCTCCGAACGGCTGCAATAGGTAGCTTTTTGTAATGAAAGCTACCTAAAAACATTTAGGAAAATGATTTAAGAAATCAAACTGTTGAAAGGGAAAATAAATTTTTATCATCTGAATTACATACGTTTTGCATTTTAGAAAATAATTGTATCGTGACTGGTAAACAACCAGATATTCGAGATTTTCTTAAGATGCCTTCTACGAGTAGACATACAGTGCACGTTTTCATTTTATATTCGTGTACAGTGTTTTACATGATTGAGTACTTTTTAATCCGGTTTTTTTAATCTGTTCAAGTACAATTTTCGAAAATAAAATCGGTTCGGATGAACCGGAATTGCGGAACAGCGGGGTTCGGAATAGCGGTGTTCTACTATATATGAAATATTGTAGCTATTTCGAAGATAAAAAAGCATGCATATGTTAATACATTTTGTACCACATACATTACATGATAAAATATGATTTATTTAGTAATTTTTCAATAGTTTTCCTCATAATTTCATGCGATCATTACGATGAGTTTAAGCTAACATTAGAATTAAATTCCAATTAAACTCACAATTGTATGCGATCACTATGTTTAGTTTAAGCTAATATTAGAATTCTTTAACAATTAACCTCACAATATCAATTTGAACCCAAACTTTTTAATTACAAATTAAAATAAATTTCTCTGTCTCGTCTAAATCCCTAAGAATTTTAACCGAGTTCTTTTCGATGTTTTCTTCGTGTTATTCTCTGACGTAAATATTTCTAATAGAAATTCTAAAATTTGTGACATTCAGCGTTCTTTTAAAATAAAACTTTTTCTTTTAATTCGTGTGAAGATGTAGTTTTACCAGTAAGTATTTAAAAATATTTCTTGTCATACAAAGCACTTAGGTAAAGTGTATGGAATGGGACAGATTTTAAATTTTTCACAAACCGAGTTATCCTTCTTCTGTCAAAATGAAATTGCTGAAGATTTCATTCTTTACTTTGGATAGCAAATAATAACAACGTTACGTGACATTTATTATTATTGAATGGATGCAATAATGCCTTCTGGGGTACATAGATTAACCAGATATCTTTAATCGCAATTGAAAATATCTCTAGTAAAAATTGAATTTAAAGTTTTCGAAATCCACGCATCATAAAACGTTTCCTCCACATTAACACTGGTAGAAATAGTAAAAATTATTCCAAATGTGCCAAATTTTAGAGTAAAAATCTCACTTGTTTTATCTAATTCTATCTTAAAGAGAAAATAATCTTTCTTGTAGAAGAAGGGAACTGCCCGTTTATGCACATGACAAATAAGATAGTAATATGATATTAGATTATGCTGAGCGCAGTTTGCACACTTTTTCAGCAAAGGATGGATCCCTAGTAGCAAATTGTGTCTGGCCCTTGAATGGCCTCTCATCGAAATCCGATTACACGATAAGTGGCCGATTATCGTATTCTCATCGGACAGGGATGATTTTCATCGGCAATTACTCAGAAATGTCTCATTGGCTTTAGATCTATGGATGATCGCAACCTGATGAATTTTAGAAAAAAATATGATGAATCCTCGAGGAGTACGATTTCATGATGATGAATGTCCGATGACTTTTAGATGAGCTATCAAGCAAATTTTGATGAGAAAGCGATGAATTATAGATTGGTTGGTTGGGTGTATAAATGAAAGCGATTTCAGAATATTTATTTTCAGATTTTGCGAAATATACATACATTAAAATTTTAGGAGTTAGAAATTTAAATATGCTCACTTTAAATTTCTATTAGCTTTACTACAATCATTTGAAACAAAATATTTAAACAAAAATATCCAAATTTTGTTTTATTTTTTGAGGGGGGAGGGGGGCTGAATTAAATTTCCATATTTTCTTAGTTTATTTCTGAACAAATACTACTCCTTCATTTAAATAATCCTATTAAATTCTATTATTTATCCTCTTCCTAGAGCCTTTTATTTTAAATAAAGTTTGCTTGCTGAACTCAAACTGATTTATATAAAAAAAAAGGCTCTAAAAAAGGGATTTTCCAATATTAATACTTAAAAAAGGGATTTTTTAAGTATTAATATTGGACTAACAATTACCACTGTTATTGTTTATCATTTTGTTTGATAAAAATATTTTAAAAGAATTTTGTTAATTCTAAATTATTGTTCTGCTTTGATAAGTTTTTGCCCTTTAAATTTTTCATTTTAAAATGTGAAAGGTTATTTCTTTCATTTTATTCGACTTTAAGAGATGAAAAATGCATTGGGCCTTTTTTCTACCAAGGTACATATGAATAATTCAGTAAGTTATACTATTGTATAAACACTCATAACTCACAAGAGTGCATATTTTTAAATAAGCATTTTTTGGAGGGGGGGGGAGGGTTAAGGTGGGATTCAGGTGTCTAATTAGGTACAATTTAGGTCTGTTCGGAGATCCTTGACAAGAGGCATACAAAAGAAAAAGGCCCTCACACCCTCCTCGTTTAAATAAAGACCATTTTTTATCACACAAACTGTCCCAAACACATACCCATATTTGCCAATAAGCCGTTTTTTCCAAAAATAAATACTTTGAACCAGAAAATTTATTTAATTAAATGTGTCTTGCCTCTATGTGGTAGAGATTTGAAATATACTTTATTTCATTAAATAAAATTTCTGGTTTAAAGTTTTTTTCTTCTTTCATTACGTGGGAAGGTGGTAATAAGTATGCTTATTTTTTTTTTCTTAAATATTTCATAATTCATATCTGTAAAGTATAAAAAATAAAACTCTTGAAGAAGCACACCGTAATAACAGATTATATTTCTAAAACAAATGTATGAATTAGGTTCAGCTTTGCAAGTCCCATTTTTAATTCAAATCCATTTCATTTAACCCCTTGAGAAAGTGATTGTGTTCCTGTAATATTAAATTCACACCGGATCTTTGAAAATTTTTGTTTCAAAATAAGGAAAAGCAATTTTACAAGTTTTTTCCATCAAAGTTACAAAAATAAAATTTATTTAAAAGTTTCCGGTGCAAATCTTGATTAAACTTAGGTGAGATAAAATATATCCCATCGCCTCTCAAGGGGTTAATATTCACAACTTTCACATCTACGGTTAATTTCTTTCCTATTAGTACTACCTAGATGTTTAAGGAAAAATCTTATGTCACGCTGATACTTCAAGACTGTATTGTCTGTGAAAACTTCTGTAAAGTAGGTCTTTCCCCCTCTGAAATATTTGTATCTTTAATATGATTTAAGAAAAATAGATAGAAAAACTATTTTAATTAATATTTTAATAATTATTGATCAATCTAATTGTCCAATTTATTTGAAAATAACTTTTTGAGCCTTTCTGATAATTTTTTTCCCAAAACACTGCTGCGATGATTTTTTTCATTCAAAAAATTTACATAAATTTATATTCATTATGGAATTGGGCTTCAGGAGCACATGATCAACATTATCTGGAAGTGTAGGAAAAAAAATTTTCAACACCTAAACTTACGCATCCAGATGCATAGGTCACAATAGTTGAATGCGAACAAATCCACACAACGTGGAATAAGGAAAGGCTTTAATGCTCGTGATATTATTTAAAATGTTTAACTGTTTTTGTTTATTAATCCATAAATTTCATGACTGAAACAAAATTTAAAATACTACTGTAGTAGTTATACAGTCAAACCTCGTTAACATAAATTTCAAGGCAAATTAAAAGTTTTTCCCTCATGTTATCATCAATAGTTTATATTATTAGTAACAAAATCGTTGTATTAATTTTGACAGGCATTGTAGGAACAATTCATATTAAAAGTATACCAGGTTAATTCTGTACATGTTAATGAGGTTTGAATGTACTTTTTGTTGTTTAATAGCAACATCCATCTCCTGTTAGTTTCTGTTTCATAGCTGCCAACTTGTACGTATTTTTCTTACCACTAAAATTTTATAGAACTTTTTTATTTATTTAAACGTTAAAATTGCTTGAATTGCGGTGATTAAATTAACTAAAATTTTCTGTTACATTTTAGTGGTATGAAAAATCCGTACAAGTTGGCAGCTATGCTGTTTAGATATTAGGGCAGATGACTGAGAAAATACATTATCTTAATTCATTTTTTTTTCAGTTTTATATCTCTATGCCTACATAAAACATCACATTAATGTTAGCTATTTTATCTTATTGTTTCTAAACTTGAAGTGTTGTTTTAAGAATCTACATATACTATCTGCATTTTTTAATTACTACATTAATAAAATACCCCAATTTCTAGTGCATACTCTGCTGATCAAACAAACATGTTTAGATCCAGAAATGTTAATAAATAAGATTTATCTTATTTCTATTTTCTACATATTATGCAACATATTTAAAGAAACTTTCTTGATGTAAAATTTATTGGATCGGCTGCAAACTATGTACATCTGAAATTAGAGTACACAAAAAGTACTTAAATTCTGTTCAATTAACTTGCTCATTTCATATAAATGTACTATTTGAAAGTTTTATTAAGGTTAAACAATGGCAGAAAAAAAAAAATTGTTGCTTCTTCCCGTAACTCTTCATAGAAATCTAAACACAAATCTTCTAAGTTAAATAAGTTTCTGAAGCAATTTATTGTCACAGAATGATTCAAACGTGGCTGTGTACATTCACATCCCATAAAAAATTAGAAGTAATAAAATATTTATTGAATATTCATGCATAAGAATTAAATGAGGACGTCAGTTTCAAAACTTGTCTTATCTAAAAGTTAAAAAATCGAGTTTTCTCTGTCATTCTATTCTACTGGTACTGGTGGACATGAATTGAGAAAACAATACAATCTGCAAAACACTAGCTTTACTGTGTATTTCTGGCATTGTAAAATCTTGGTTTAGAATGAAGACCAATGGACGTGATCAGAGGTTTTTCACGATTTCTGAAAATTTGATTTTCTGGATAAGGCGAATTTTGAAACTCGTGTCCTCAAATATAGCTAATAATTTCAAAAGCAAACTTTAATTAACTCTGATATAAATTTAAGATTTATTTATTTTTAAATAACACATAATATAACATACACATCAAAAGAAATTCAAGGTAAGTTTAAATATATAAGTGCATCAATTACACTGTTTATAATTAATGTTCCAACAGGAACAAACAAAAACTAATGCATTTAAAATAACTTCGGAAAAAAATCGCAAGGGAAGGTTGATCTGTATTTTCCATTTGAAGTCTGTCATCTGGGTAATTACATGAAGTATCTTGTTTTAGGAGTGTTCTAGCCAAATTATCAGGACGGAATGCCATCTTTTCTTAAATGTAGCTAACAAAACTGCTGACAATATTTCATTTTCTGCAGTGTAGAGAGGGGATATCATGAATGTCATCAGATGTAAAATGCAGTTCACAAAGCTAGACAAAAAGAGAAAAAAATAGTAAATTTTTGTGCATAATCCTGTGTTGTGTATATACATATAAAACTGTGGTTTATTTCAGTAAGCTTTATTTAGTACACTTGTATTTTATTTCAATGAGAGATATATGGGGTCATTCAAAAAAGTCCATTTTGAAATTTTTAAGAAAGAAAAAATATCTTTTGAAAAGGATTGAATACTTATTCAAAAAAGAAACTGAAGGTGAATTTAGGATTTTGGCCCCAGCTTAGCATTTTTTTTTAAATCTTGGATTTATTGGGTCTGCACAATTTGAAATAACAGCAAAATTGTAAAAATTTTAAGCCAAGATAGAATTTGTTAAGGCCAAACCTGAAAATTTTAGTCTGTGCAGACCTTTAATGTCTACTGTTATTTCAGTTAATTTTTCTATATACAAGTTAAAATTAACAAACATAAAACTTTCCAAATAGGAACCGGCAAATTTGCAAAGAAAAAAAATAAGACTTCATATACAAAATTACACTTTGTTTCTATAAACAGTTTCAGTGTTTAAATAACCATTTTACAAAGAGCCAATTTTGGAGATTTTCTTCAGATTGAAACCTGGTACTTATCAAGTATACCCTACAGATTTCACCCAAAATCTTATTCCAAACAACAAAAACCAGCTTTTTGCTATGAAGAAAAGGTGGTTTTATGATTTCATGGAATCCTCTATAATTTTCTTTAAAGGCAGGATACCATTCATTGAGCCGAAAAAGTAGGTCAATTTCATCCCCCCTCATAGAAAGAATAAAGTACCACAAAAACTGAATTTAACCAGTTATTATTCATAGTTTGTAGTATAACAGATATTTTTTATTATACAACAACCCCAGTAGCAGAAAATTCTCCATGTGCCTGAGACAGATACTTCAGGGACAAAAAATAATCTGCAGGTAAAATATTTTTACAATTGAAGCGTTAATTAATCAAACAATCACTTACATGTAACGTTTTTAGACATTTTAAAATATTTTATTAATAACAATATTAACTTTTTGTATTAAGTAATAAAGAAAGAGCTAAACATAATACTATGAAGCAAAATAAAGGTCTGACGAAGAAGAATCTGCAAAAGAGAAAAGAAAATCTGCGAAGCTCGTCTCCTGTTTCGAACATTCTGCTACCGGGACAACAACTATTAAAACTGATGGCAATATTGTCAGTTGCATATACAACATTTTTAGCATGACATGTAAAATACAGTTTAAATGGATCACCCAATCATGTTTTTCTTTTTGGAAATAGCAGAATATTTTGCGGGCCCATCAGCCTTTTACATATGTAATTATAATATATTCTTTGAGCTACACTGAAGTTAAGAGATAAAAGTTTTCAGAAAAAAGATGACACTTTTTTTCTGAAAACAATTTCGCCCCCCCCCCCCAAAAAAAAAAAAATTAAATTTCAATGAACTGCTGTAAAATTTGTAAAAAGTTTACACCACCATCGTTATTTTATGTCACACAGACCTTTCGATTTGAGACAGACTGCACGCAGATTGAAGAGAAAATTTACCATTTTGTCTTTATTTTCAGTCACACAGATAATTTTACAACATCTGTTTTATTTTAGGTCCAAGGTGCATAAAACCAAGCAAAAAAAAAAAATATATACAATTTTGTATAATTTTTATTCTTGGAAACCTGAGGAGAAAAAAAAAAAAGCCAAATTTTCACAATTGGGGGGGGGGGGGGGGAGGAGTTTCCAATTTCGAAATTATTTATGTTTCCACAGACATGAGGGAGAAGAGGGGGAAAAAAGGGAGGGGTGAAAAAAAATAACAACAATTTAAAAAACAATTTATAAGCATTCAACGTTTATCTTTAAAAATCACACCTTTCAAAACTGCAAGTTTATGTAGTTAAAAAAATTTTTCATTACAACACGTTAATTTGGTATGGGCCCGATTATTGAAAATTCATCCTTTTGATTGACACTTGGATAAAAAACATGAAATGGTCCTTAAAAATAGACTTCTACACGGTTTTCTTGATGTGTAATCATAATTATATTTATTAAACCATTTGAAAATTTTAAATGATAAAAAGAGTAGGCATATAAATTTTTAAATACATTATTTTTTTTTATCTTTTCTACTTTTTAGTGTTTAAATATTTTGTTGTTGCAGATTCACAGTCAGTTGGTATATTTTCGAAGAAATGATTTGACACATTATCTTCATTGTTTTTGTACTCATAAACAATTATAACTACACTTCTTCTAAACTGTTTACTCAATGTGTAATCATAATTATATTAATATTAAACTATTTGAAAATTTGAAATGATAAAAAAGTAATATTTTTAAATACATTTTTTATTTATTTATATTTTCTACTTTTTAGTGCTTAAAATATTTTGTTACTGCAGATTCGCAGTCAGTTGGCATATTTTGGCAGAAATCATTTGACACATTATCTTCGTTGTTTTTGTACTCATAAATAATTACAACTGCAAAAATTATTTGGCAATTTATCAACATTTTCATAATCACTTTGTGGCAACCTTTATTTACATTTTAAAAACATTCACAGATTGAAATATCTTTATAAAATAGTTATCAATGTATCAAACGCACAAACAATTATTTGTTTTATATTGATACCATTTAATATACACATTAAAAAACTATTAGTTTAATTTATGCATAAATAAAACATAACAATTAATACAATATATATATATATATATATATATATATATATATAATAAGAAATAAGCCATATATAGTTAGACATTTTTTATTGGTCGCAATTTCACTTTCACGACAGTTTATAATATTTGCCAAGAAATCACACTTTCTTAATCTTAACTCGGTCATGGCCTTAGTTATGTCATAGCCCCTATAATAAAGAAGTATTTGTTACGTTAGTGTATAACTTAACATACTCTTTGAAGTAGCAAGAGACGTCAAGTTACGTCTGGTAACTCAAAAACATTAACGTTTAACATGGATCAGTTTATACCAACCAAAACACGAATTTTCTGCTTAAAATCAATACGAATCCAACAACAAAAAAATTCTACAAACTGAAGAGAAAGGAAAGTAATACATATTTTAATACAATTATGGAAAAAAGTCTATAATTAAATGTTTCATATAAATACTGTCTTTTTTGCTTTGAACAGTTTGAACACATACAAATTTATTAATATTTAAATACAGTCCATAGGCGTAACCAGCCTTTTGAACGGGGGGGTGCCCAGACTTTTTAACCTGAATATGTTGGATATAAACAATATCTTATATAATAAAACCTGCTAAAACGGAACCCCATTAAACCGGTCAAAATTTCCGTTTTAGACAGGATTTCCTTTTAGAATTCATAATTGTGTGGTATTTCTTTTAAAAAGGGCTCAAATGCAATTTTTGTTTGCGTGAGGGGGTGTGAGAAGGGGTTCAAAACATCAAAACTAAATGTAATGGTAAAAAAAAAGTTATGTAAATCTCCTTGCAGCAGTGAAATAAGACAGTGACTAAGTGTGGTCACAAGTATAAAACCTTTTGGCACCCTAACTTCTTATAAAGATTGAAAAAAGGCCTTTAATCATGCTGGAAACTTCTATAGGCACAGGGGCATTGCATGAGACCTAACCTTATATATGTGAAAGGCTTGTAGATGAAATTTTGCCGGATGATAAATCTCAGATAATACATGCGGTACACCAGTACATACCCACGAAAGTTTTTCAGAATGTGACTCCATGACTTCTTAGGGATCACCGCGGGGGATACCCAAGAAATTTTGGAGGAAAGTGCATATAAATAATTATTATAATATTATAAATAATTACAATATTCATTAATAATTCATGTTTTTACCTCAGAACGTGTCCAATGTATTAGGTAAAGCATGTCATGATAATACACTAAATTTTGTCAAAGTGATAAAAATGATATAATCATGATGCAACTGTAATAATAAAGATAGGTGCTTGTCTGTCTCTGGGTGTGTGTGTGTGTACGTGTACGCGCACGCTGAACTCTGAAAAACAATGCAGTCCTCACAGCCGCAAGATTTGACAGGAAAGTACCTGTTTGCCTGAAGTCAAGCATATCGAAGACAATTTCTGGAATTTTTCAATAAATTTTTTTATGCGAATTTTTTCAAATTGGTAAAAAAGAATCCGATTTATATATTTTATCCAGTAAACTTTGTCTTCTTTTCAATAAAGTTTTTTCAAGATTCTTACAGCGATTTTTCAATTTGCAACAATTTTTAATGTTATTTTTAGAGGGTTTTTTTTCACGTTCCTAAAAGGAATCCGGTGTAAATATTTCACCCAATTAGTTAATTTCGTTCTCTGATGTTTTTTAATATTTTCCGGATTTTTAACGCGATTTTTAGCGGGTTTTTTTTGCCCTTTCTGGCGCTTTTTTGACTTGTTTTTTAAGCAAAAAACTGTCTGGTAATTTTTGCAATTGCCGTGATTAAATTCTAATTAGAAGAATGTCAAATCAGTTCTTATAAGAAAGCTGAAAATTTAATTTGGCTCGAAATAAAAAAAAAAATCGCGATAATTCAGGATTTGTTTGTTTCGAGACGGAAGCGGTAGTAACTTGGTCTGGGGTACGTTGCCGAAGGCACCCCCCCCCCCAAAAAAAAAAAAAAAGAAAATCCTAGATTCCTTTAATTCTAAGTTCGTTTTAAAAAAAATCAACCAGCGAAACTCTACTAGTAATGAAGTTTTCTTAGAGGCGCAGGATTTGAAATAACTTGCGGGATCGCGCGATTTGTGCACAGAAAAGGAAAGTCCCGCATAATAAAAATGCTGTGCAGTATTTCCGCCCTCAAAATTCTTTCACATTTATGTGAATTTTCAGTGAGTATTTTAAAATGTTTTTGAAGTCCGCGATTTTTATTTCTTTTGTGGAATTCGAGACTTGGTCCCGGAAAAATTTGAGAATTTCTTCAAACGTTCGGGAAAAATATCGTGAATTTCGATAAAAGAGTGCAGAAAGAAATCGCGAATTTCGTCAAAGATTGCGCAAAAAATAAAGAATTTCGATAAATGATTGACGAGAAAATGTTGCAAATTTCGTCAAAAAATCGTGGAAAAGAGTAGAGGATTTTGATAATTGGTACGGAAAGATATCGAGAATTTTCCCGATCGGTCGCGCAAAACTATCGCGAATTTCGACAAATGACCCCTGTAAAAAAATCAGTATCATAAATAGGTTGTCAAAAAAAAAAAAAAAAAAAAAAAACTTCGTCAAAGGATCCCGGTGAAAACGAGAATTCCATCAAAGGATCGCGATGAAAATGAGAATTCCGTCAAAGGATCGCGGTGAAAACGAGAATTCCGTCAAAGGATCGCAGAAAATTCCATCGAAGGATCGAGTTAAAGAAATCCCAATTTCGTCAAATATTGCGGTACAAAAATGCGAATTTCGTCAAAGGACCACGGTGAAAAACACGAATTTTGTCAATGGTTAGTGGTGAAGAGTGCGGATAGCGACAAAAAATCGCGACGTGAATTTCGTCAAATTATTTTGGGGGAAATTGTAAATATCATGAAATGATCGCAGATTAAAATCGCGAATTTCGTTAAAATTTACTGCACTGGGCTAAAACATTGAAACCGGGTCCTTTTTCTAGTTTTAAAAGAACTCCGCGAAACGAGAAGAAACTCCATAAAGCGCATAAAAATTTTCAGAGGAAAAAAATTACTATATTGACTTGAAAGACTGTAACCATATTCCTTTTACGAATGTCAAAATATGGTCGCGAAACACGAAATTCAACCAACCAACCAACTCCAGATTACTTTTAATTTTCTGTGCTATTATTTCTCATTTTCAAAGGAGGCAGGGTCTGTGCACCCCCCACCTTTACCCCGGCTAATCGCATTTTACAATTACTGTTTCACATCTGCATTTCCTTTTAAAAAAAATTTTCTCCTTTCTAGATTTTAGACTGCGAAATCAAAGAGACAAAAATAATTTCCCTTTCTATCATCATCAAGAACTTGCGTTAATTTCTCATGAAATTGCAGAAACATGCAATAGAAAGAACGGTGTTAAGAAAAATCTCCCACAACAAAAAAAAGGTGAAAGTGGGATTATAAAACCTCATTTTTGACTTACTGTGACTAATACAGATTCCTGTGAATACAGTAGAACCTCTTTTATCTGAAACTCTTTTAACCGAAACTCTCGGTTAACCGAAATCCATTTTTAAAGCTCCCGCCTCTTTTTTTTTTTTTTTTTACTATCACAATTTCTGTGTGGAAAATACATTTTGAAAGTTTTTTTTTTTTTTTTTTTTTTTTTTTTTTTTTTTTTTTTTTAACTAACATCTTCCTTGTGTGCAAGCGGTCCTTTATGAACTATGAGTACATATATTTTCGATCCCCTTTCTTAGAGTTCCTTTGAATTTAACTTGAGCTCCCGTAAGCTGCGGAGTGGAACGAAGAAAACGAACAAATTAGTAATTTTGAAGCTTTTAAATGTTTTGCAAAAGGTTTGCAATGGCTGGAGCAGCAGTAAGACTGTGATACTGGTGAACTAATAACATTAAAAAACTCTGTGATAGAGCTTCAAAGCAAAGGCAATCGAAACTGCGACAATCAAATATTTTTTCAAACCCTTTTGATGTATGTAAAAGGTACGTAATTTCAAAATTAACATTCAGGTAATTTATTCTTGTTTCTATTTTGCTATTGCTTTATTTTTCTTAAGCATATGTTACCATAATAAGAAATATTGCATATATTATTTCTCCTTAATCTTAAAATTGACGCATTCTCGATTATCCGAAAATTTCGATTTTCCGAAATATGGTCGTTCCCAATTACTTCGGTTAATCGAGGTTCCACTGTATTCTAGTTTTTAAAAAAGATAAAAGAACATAATTTAAAAAAAAGAACGTGGAATTCTTTTTTTTTTTTTTTTTTATCAGAGTTCAAAACTTACAAGGAAGGTCTCCATACGGGCATAATAAGAAAAATCTGAAAAAAATACAGAATGTTCTTCTCCCATGGGTATATATGTTTATGAAAAAAAATTTTGCGGAACATCGGTAGAACATCCGTAAAAAAATAATGAAAATTTCGCTTATTTGGCGACTTATCACTGTTTGGCGAAGAAATTAAGTTTAAAAAAATACGCTTGTCGAATACTCTTTAAGGAAAAAACTTTTTATGTTGAATTTGTTTAAATAAGTTTAATTTAAATAACTTTAGCTTTATCATTTTTAGTTTGTTTTAACTATAGTTTTGTCATATATATTTATATGTACTTATAACGAACTTTAACTATCATATTTTACGATTTAAAACAAAATTTAAATTGATTAAAATTGTTCCAAACTCAAAAATATGCCCCATCGAGCACTGTCGATTCAACTTTGTTGCTATGGAAACAACTTCTTCGGTATGGAAATGTGTTGCGGCAGCATTATTCATCTGGCGTTAAAAGTTATTTTTATAACCGATAAAGCCGTTTAAATTAAAAAAATTGTGGATTGGAGAATAAAACAATGGCAAAATTTCGTTCAAATCAGCAACAAGCAACAAGTATAATACAAAATGTAATAATAATAAAAAATTCTTTCATGGTTTACGTTTAAATTCATTAAATACCGCATATTCTCAAAATCAATTAACAAACAATTTTCAGATTCATTAAAATCGTTTGTTTTGGCGAGGAAAAGTGCTGCTTGCCAAATTGCGTGCCGTTTTCGTCTTTTCACGCCAATTATTCGAAAGTATTTTATTTTTTTTACAGATTTTCTACTGTAATTCCGCCACTAATTTTAACTGATCCTTTATTACATACATGAGTACTTTCACTAGCATTTTTTTCAACATTTTCTGAGTATGCCCAGTATGGAGACCTTCCTTGTTAGGCTGTTAGTTTTTTGAAATAAACTAATTTGCTAAACTAATTGAACTCTGCTTTCACTTCTTTTTTCTTTTGTAGATTTCGATTTTTTAAAATAATTGTGCTTGCGTCTGCGCAAGCGGGGGGGTGCCCGGGCACCCAGGGCACCCCCCCTGGTTACGCCTATGCAGTAGAACCTCGATCCATCGTTTTTCAAGGTGTGTGTGGAAAAAACGATAAATGCAGGAAAACGATGAATGTGGTTTAACGTCAAAACACGAAAAAAAAAAAAAAAAAAGTTTAAGCATTACTTACTAATACATGCAATGTATACAGTATATTAATAAATACTAATTTGTTACAGACCAAACTGTAAAATTGTTGAAAATAATCACAGCATTACATTAAATTCTTATTAATTTCTTTTTGTACAACTATGTTTCTTGTGATTGGTTGTTTAATGTAGCTTTCTTTCACGGCCGCCAATTCCCCGACTTGGGCCTTGCAAAATCTATAAATACCTGTAAATTTTCTGTTTTCTTTCAGTATGTTTGTATAATTGTTCTTGTTAATATCAAATATACTCACTTCGATCCACGTCTTTATGTCTACCTTTTTATTTATTTTAATAGCAAAGCGTGGTTCTAGCAAGTGTTGAAATGAGCTGCAAGACATACTGACGCCGTAACTTTCTGTTTTTCATTTCTGCTGGGATTTTGAGTGAAAAAGATTTTATCTTTCTTTTTATATATTTTATTGAGCAGAATGGATTCTTCAAAAGATGTTTACGATATCCCTCTTTTTGAAGGTGATGGAAAAGTTTTTTCGGTATGGAAACGAAGAGTAACGGCAATTTTTGCTGCTAAAGAATTGGAAAAATTCTTAGAAATTGAAGCGGCTCCCGACAATGCCGCCGATGTCGTGAAAGCAAAAAAGGCTTACGCTTTATTATTATCATTATTAAGTGATAATGTTCTTGCATCACTTCAAGATGAAAATACAGCTCATAAAATTTGGAATAAATTAGAACGCACTTATGATACAAAGCGTGCAGTGAATCAAATTTTAATTCGGAAGAGATTGGCAACGATTAAGAAAGATCGTACAGTTTCTATGAGAAATCACATTGATGAAATAAATAAATTAATTTCGGATCTTAAGCTGTCTGGGGCAGAAGTTAATGAAGCGGATACTATTGTTTACATTTTGATGTCATTGCCTCAGGAATTTGAAAATGTTAAGATTGCTTTAGAAAACAAACCGAATTCTGTTTTGACATTAGATTTCGTGACACAAAGATTATTAGATGCTGAAGCACTTCTTTTGGATTCAAAGAAAGAAAAAGTATATACTAAGGCTGCTCAAGATAATACTGCATTTGTGTCGACTCGCAAAGAATTCTTTTGTAAAATTTGCAACTCTAAAGGGCATGCAGCGAAATATTGTAGAAAGAAAATTACTTGCCATTCTTGTGGAAAATTCGGACACATAAAACGTAACTGTAAAGCTGTTAAAAATTCAAATGAAGAAAAATTTGCCTCTTCAGCTGTTTCTTTCGTTGCTGGAAATGCTTCCAGGAAAAGGAATGAATTTATAGTAGATTCCGGAGCAACTTCCCATATGTGTTCTAATGAGATTTATTTCGCATCCTTAGTACCTTCTTCAGGAACTATTAAATGCGCATCAAAAACAACGAATCTAGAAATCAAAGGTATTGGAAATATTAATGGAAAACTGTCAAATGGAATGGAAATTACTTTAAAGGATGTCCTTTATGTTCCAGACTTAAACGGGCAACTCATTTCCGTTAGGAAAATTGAAAGTGCAAATTATACAGTTATTTTCAAGAATCAAAAAGTATTTATCGAAAAAGGGAGAAACCGTTTTTACTTCGGTGAACGGGATTTGAATGGGGAATACGTAAGTGACTTTGTCCCTGTTTACGAAACCGTTCTTACTTCAAAGAAAAATCATTGTGATATCTGGCATCGCAGACTTGGTCATCCGAGTGACAAAGTATTGAAAGATATGAAGCTTCCGGTACCTGATTCTTTTTGTGATATTTGTGCTCGGGCAAAACAGAGTGCAACACCAATGGGAAGAGGACCAAGAAAAAGAGAAACCAAGCCAATGACTTTGATTCATAGTGACATTTGTGGACCTATTTTTCCGACAACCTTTTCTGGCGAGTGCTATTTTATGACTCTTATCGATGATTTTTCTCGTTTTACTGAAGTACGTTTACTGAAACATAAAAGTGAAGTCTCAGAAGAATTAAAAATGTTCTTAAAATCCAACCCTACAGTGAAGAAAATTAGATGTGATAACGGGAAGGAATATTTTTCTAATGATTTAGTGAATTTTACTAGAGATCTTGGTATAGTGATAGATCCCGCTCCTCCATACATGCAATCTTTGAATGGAGTAGCTTAACGCTGCAATAGGTCGCTTCTGAATATAGGACGTGCTTTGATTGCTGAATCAAATTTACCAAAGACTTTTTGGGGTCAAGCTATCCTTTCAGCAGCTTACTTGAAAACCCGAATGCCAAGCAGCACTATTGAGAACAAAACTCCGTACTTCCTGAAATATGGAGAAGAAGCCGATTTCAAGCACATACGTGTTTTTGGATGCAGTGCTTACATGTTAATTCCTTCCGTTCATCGAAAGAAGCTTGACGATAGGTCTAAACAAATGATCTTCATTGGTTATTCTTCAATGGGATATAGATTATTAGATCCTGAAACGAAACGCATAACTGTATCAAGAAATGTGAAATTCGACGAAGAGAAAAAAGAAAATGTTCAGTCGAAACAATACATTCTAGAAAATTCAGAACCAGTCGATAATGAAATTGATCCAGATGTTCTAGAAAATACGAGTGATGAATTAGATGATCCCGAAGAGAAAGAAGACAAAACAAGAAAATCTGAAAGATTTAAAAAGCAACCTGTACGGTATCCAGATCCTGAATTTTACGAAGCATTACTTTGCCAACAAGAAACATTAACGTTTGATGATATCAAATCCCTCCCTAGTGATGAACAACGCTTGTGGAAAGAAGCTATGGACGCGGAGATTAAAAGTATGAAAATCAACGATGTCTGGGATCTTGAAAAATTACCACCTGACAAACGACCTATTTCCTGCAAATGGGTATTTACCATCAAAAGAGATGGTCGACATAAGGCGAGACTCGTAGCTCGTGGATTTATGCAAAAAGAAGGGCTAGACTATAGTGAAACCTTTTCCCCTGTAATAAGTATGCCAGCTTTACGTTTGGTTCTTATTTTGATTTTAAATGAAGACTTATATGCATCTGTGTTAGATGTTAAAACAGCGTTCCTGAATGGTAAGTTAAATGAACTTGTTTTTATGGATCAGCCGCAAGGCTATGATGATAAAAGTGGGCGAAAGTGTAAACTTAAAAGAAGTTTATATGGTTTAAAACAAGCCCCACGACAATGGTTTGAAAGGTTTCATGATTTTATTTCAAAGTTAAATTTTAAATCTTGTGATAATGAACCTTGTATTTTTATTCGGTATAATAATGATCATAAAATAATTATTGCTTTGTATGTAGATGATATGTTAATTGCAGGTTCAGATGTAAATGAAACTAATGTAGTTATTTCCCTATTACATAACGAGTTTCACATGTCAAAATCGGAAAGTGTTTCAGAATTTCTAGGTATTCAAATGAAATTCAATTCTGATAGTTTAATAATGGATCAAGAGTCTTACATAATTAAATTGTTAAGTAAGTTTAATATGCTAGATTGTAAACCCAGTGACATTCCTATTTCTCCTAAGTCCACCCCATCTGATTTCAAAAATGGTAAACCTTTTAATGGCCCATATCGTGAACTTGTAGGTTGTTTATTATATTTAGCTTATATTTCTCGACCTGATATTTTGTATGCTATTAACTGTTTAAGTCAATTGCAAGAAAATCCTACTGAAATTGCATGGAAAGCACTTAAGAAAATCTTAAGATATTTAAAAGAAACATTGTCTTTAAAACTTGTGTATAAAAAGCAAAATTCTGATCCTAAATTATCCATGTATGTTGATGCTGATTGGGGGGCTAACACAAATGACCGCAAATCAGTAACAGGTTATATTTTAATGTTTTGTAACATGCCTGTTCTGTGGTGTTGTAATAAACAAAAATCAGTTGCTTTATCGTCAACTGAAGCTGAAGTCATTGCTTTAACTAAAAGTTTGCAAGACTTGTTATGGTTTAAAAATATTGCTAGTGAAATTGTAAATATTAAGGATTTAGTAATTTTTGAGGATAATCAATCATGTATAAAATGTATCAGTAATGAGAGTAATTATGGTAGAATGAAACACATTGATATCAAATTGAAATTTGTTCGCAATATTATAAAAGAAAATAACATCAAAATTGAATATGTTCTTACGAATATGCAAATTGCTGATTTATTTACAAAGGCATTACCTAAAGTTAAATTTTATGAACTATCATTTCTTTGTTGTTTGTACAAGTAATGTTTAAATCGTGTCATATTATTATTAATGATTGATTTCAAGAAATTTCTTTGTTTTCTGATGTAATGCTAGATTATGGGCGGGTGTTGAAAATAATCACAGCATTACATTAAATTCTTATTAATTTCTTTTTGTACAACTATGTTTCTTGTGATTGGTTGTTTAATGTAGCTTTCTTTCACGGCCGCCAATTCCCCGACTTGGGCCTTGCAAAATCTATAAATAGGGTAGATGCTCCAGTTGTGGCCACTGTACCAGTTGTGGCCACATTGGATAAGTTTGTCCAATATTTAAGCTGTGAATTGATGCAGACAAATAATATGCATTTTTACACCTTAAGCAAACACCCTTTTATCATTTACAATCTCATTTGTTTATTTTTTGATAAAATGTGACTTACAAAAAAAATAAATGTGTGAAACTGTAGTGTGTGCTCACATGTATTAAGATTTTTGCTTAGCTGTCAAGTTTTCCAAATCTTTCAATATTAGGCACTTATTGAGTTCTGTTTGTCCTGAAACAAATTACTATTAGGTTTTATGAGGTAAGCTTCCTCTCTAATGCAATTTCACATTTAAATTAATTATTTTAACAGTTTAATGGGGGGTGGCCAAAACTGGTGCTTTAAATTTGCTATTGTACCACTTGTGGCCATGTTAGTTGGAAGTGGCAAAAAAGGTACAACTTATGTTCCACTTTTGGCCACATGATTCCTTATAGTGAGAATTTTAGCCATTAAATAAATTTTAAGAACATCAGGATAAAACAAAATTTAGTTTTGTTTTATATATAATGGCTTCAATAATTAAAAAAAAGCAAGGCTAATAGCAGTTCTATCAAAGAGATTTTGTTTTCTCTGTCCAATAGATAATTTACTTTAGAAAGGTCACTGTGCTAGTAACTAAAAAATGATATATTGCTAAAGAAAATATAGTATATTGTGTTTAGTATTGATAAAGCCAAAGGGGAGGAGCTATATGTCCTATATGATAAATAAATTAAAACATAAATTTTGAAAAATTTTACAAATTATAAATTAAAAAGTTCAATAAAATTACAGCATGATTTCTTGTATTTTTCCTAAAGAAATGAAGAAGTTCCATAATTTTTGCCAGATTTCGAGCAAACGGATTTAGAAATACTAAATATTGCAAAAATCTTAACTAGAGATATCTAAATACAAGCAAGAATGTATTTCCCATTATTTAAAAAGAACAGCATTAATTTTACCAAGTTTAAAAAACACAGAATTCTGTTCTCTTAAGAAATGGCCAAGAGGGAACACTGTTCTAGGATAAGAAGTAAAATTAAGGCCATTCAAAATGCATAATGCACTACAAGCTAGCAAAGTTTTGGAGCACCAGAAATATAACTCTTTGGTGACGATTCACGTGTTTTAATCAATCCACAATCCATTGGATAATTATAAAACTGATTTAAATAGTTAATCTTGAGTTCCTACAGGCACTGTTGTCCCTTTTATGGATCAAATTAAATATATTTATTGTTTTTTTAATTGAAATTTTCAGTTAAAATCAACATAAGTACATTTTACTTTTATCAATGTTTTTATCAATTAATGTTTTTATCAATTTATAAAAAAAAAATGCAAAATTCTATTAATATATTAACAAATATATGTGTGGTAAAATAGACGTTGCATAAAAATGTTTTATTTTTACTTATTATCAATTAAAATGTTTGTTAAACTACATGATATTGGAGTGGCCACAAATGGTGCATAGAGATGGCCAAAACTGGTGCTGGGGTGGCCACAACTGGTACAAATTGATATAAATTATTTAATGAGTTATTACTCACAATCTAAAATATTCTGTAGAAAATCATTATAATTCATAGAAAGACAATTAAATTTCCTAAATAATGATGTTATTATGATTTAATATGCTTCAATCGGTTAATAACTGTAAAATTTCTATTTCAAATTTTCTCTAAAGGTGGCCACAACTGGAGCATCTACCCTACCTGTAAATTTTCTGTTTTCTTTCAGTATGTTTGTGTAATTGTTCTTGTTAATATCAAATATACTCACTTCGATCCACGTCTTTATGTCTGCCTTTTTATTTATTTTAACAAAAATAAATAAATCAAAGTTGTAGAAAATGGATATTTATTCTAAAAATGAGTAATTTTATATTCAGTTTTTCGTTCATTTTTTAAATTAAACAACAAATTTTCAAGATGTACAACATATTTCTGGTCATTTTCTGTAATTTCATGTACATATAAAAAAGTTCGTATAGTTTCAAATGCTGTAATTAAATCAGACAGACTTTGCGCTGGTGTAGGCTTAGCTTCATCGGCATGAACATTATCCTCTGCTTCTTCGCCATTATTTTCATTTTTTGCATCATCACACATTTCTTCTATGCTTAGGACACCACATGTCGCAACATCCCGATCAATAGAAATATATCGTTAAATTTTGTAACAGAGACATCCTCTTTTACACGCAACCACTCTTCATTTGCATTATCGTCAGCATACTCATTATTTTCTTTCCCTTCTGTTGAGAATTCTTCATGAGTTTTTCGCAAAAAAACTGCATTTCACGAAACACTTCTGGATGGAATGAAGAAGTTACTCCATGCCAAGCTGAAAGTACAAAATGAATAGCCTGCAGAAGCTCTATTTTTGGAGTACGTTCTTTTGCTTATTCCATGAAACAAAGGTATTTCACTAGCTTTCTCCTGTAAAATTGCTTAAAACAATTGATTATTCTGGCATCAAGAAGATGTACGACCTCTTGATAATCTCTGCCCCCCCCCTCCCGAAACAGCTCAAATGAGTTATTTTAGGATAAAAGAAGTAATTCCAGTTTGTATGTCATATGGATCCACTTGACCTTCAATTTCATTTCGGTGGGGAGAAAAATTTTACAACGATGAATGCGGGAAAAAGATTTCTTGACGAACGATGAATGCGGGTTTCGTTAACATTATTTAAATATAATTTGTGCAGGGACCATAGAAGTAAAACGATCAATGTGGGAAAACGATGGATGCTGGAACGATAGATCGGGGGTTTCACTGTATGGTATAGATGCTGCTTAATGTGATTACTTCGAGACCACAAGTTTTTGATAACAATATACAGGGTTTTAAAACACACAGCACACTGGTCTAAAACTCGGGGTTTTCTTAAAAAAAAAGGGTGTTGGTGGTGGTGGTGGGGGGGGGGGACTTTATTGAGTTTTTTTTGCAGAACACTTTAAACTTCTACATAATACATATACATTTATCAGTGAAACCTGGGTATAATTTTGCATTAATTAAGTATGATTTAGCAAAATATATATATAAAAAATTAAGTTAATTTAAAAAGTACATTTGTATCTCATGGGACTGGTTTGCTGCATTAAGAATATATTGAACCAACTACAACTGAATTTTTTTATATAATTCTTAATATAATTCAAAATATTTTTCACACAAAGCGATGCTTTTAGCATGATGCATTAGGTCGAGACATGATGATTTTGAAAACACTAACAGGCTGATATTACACATAATCACATTAAGCAGCATCTACTGCAAAAAGTAGTTTCTTTAGCATAAACATAATTATAATTACCGTTAAACAGATTTTTCTAAAAAGTCACGCTGCAAGGGGAACACTGTTTGCATTCTCAGAGTGGACTCTCAGGAATTCTAGGTATATCCTAAGGATTAAAAAAAAAAAAAAAGTAATTGAAATGTAAAAAAAATATTGGATTTCATTAAAGTACTGATACACAAAAACAAGTTGGAAATTGCACGTCAAACGTAGCTAATGAGGTGCGTTCGTACTATAGCTAGTTTTATAAATATTTTTTGCACCGCATATTGTACTCACTGAATGTATATTTTAGTACGGTTCAATAAGTGCATATCCATTTCATTCTGTTCGAAAGGCTGTAACATCATTAAAATGCACTTGAATTTTTTTTCCCCATTGGCCGTAATGTAATGGAAAACTTTAGACTATCCCTGTCATTAAACTATAGATCTGATTTTCATAAAATTTGAAATGACTCAACAAAATATTGCAATAATTATATATTTAAAATTTCAGAACATTCGGTTGGGTAGTTTTCCTCAGTTATATGCAGAGTGACAGACAGACAGACGTACTGACTGAATGACAACTATAGCTACATATTTATATTAGGGATTGACCGAATACCGAATAGTTGATTCGGTATTCGGTGGTTCGGCATGTAAACCGAATATTCGGCTCCGGCCGAATACTTAAAAGTATTCGGCCGAATAATTGCAGATAAGTGTTTTTTTAGAATTAGAAGAATTCTCATTTACTTAGCAGTAGAATAGGCTAAACAATGAGGTTTAATATTATATGCATGAGTTCAGAATTCAGCTTGCACTACAAAAAACAAGTCAAAGGCCATTTTTTATTTAAAAAAAACTTTTTCCTTCCTAAAATAGTCTACATAGGGGTGAAATCAAAACAACTGCCAACTAGAGAAGAAGAAAAAAGTAAAGAAGATGCATCCCTTATCATTTAATTTTAATTACTTCTACATTAGTTTTTTTTAATTTAAATTTATTTAATATGTATTTTTTTAATATACACATCAAATAAGTATATTAGAGTTCCTATCTGTGTATCTAAGTTTATTAAAGAAAATACACACATCCAATAAGTATACACCAATGCTTATCCTATAGCTTTTATAACCGTTATATCAAAAACATTCAAATTTGTAATCTTCATCACCACAGTGTTAACATATTAATCAAAATATAAATATCTATCAATAATTTGATAGAAAATAGTTAAATGTACAAATTGATATGATACGTTTTGTATTTTGAGAACATTCCTATTCAATATGTTTATAATTAGACAATCAGTAAATCAGCTTAATAACAACATTGTTTCTTTTTATTTGAATGAACTTTTGTTTTTCTGGTAGTCCTTATCCTTAATAATAACCTGCATAGTTTAATACTTTCATAGGTTATTTTTGGGTATTGACTAGTGATAAAATAATAAAAAGTGATGGGTAAATAAATTTGTGAGTGGAAAGAAGTCATTAAATTTTTTGTTAATTAGATTTAAGAATAAAAATGTGACTGAATTAAATTATTGAGAATTTCATTTCAATTAAAGTTTATTAAAAAAGCTAGTATATGCAAAAATGCATATTAAAAATTTTCAAGTATTCGGTCGCCGAATACCGAATATTCGGCGTACACTTCGACCGAAGCTTCGGTATTCGGTATTCGGCAAAATTGCTGCTTCGGTCAATCCCTAATTTATATAATTACGAATGCACCTAAAAAGGAATTTTGGTAATGTAAAAATAGTATTGACTATGGGCTTATTTGTCAGGGCATAAAGCCCGGCGGCCCTACTACTAACTACTTTATGCACCCAGGGGTCCTTACTGCTTTTTTTGATTCACCCTTTTATTTAATTTAATCGAAAAATACATCAATCAGCTGCAAAAAAAAATCTGAATTTCACTAATTGGCCGAAGGAGAAAAAAACCCAGCTAAATTCATCGAATAGGCAAGGGAAATGCAAAATTTGTTAATTGATTGTAAAGAGGGGGGAAAAAATCAAGAAATATGTCAACTCCACACAAGAAAAAAACTGCAAAATCTTTTAATTGTGATCGATTAATGGGAAAAAATATCAAATTGTCTACTCATCTCAGAAAAAAAAACATGCAATTTTTCAATTCAACAGAGGAAAAACAGTAAATTTTGTCAATCAATCGTAAAATGAAATGGCAGGATTTATCAATCGTCGCAAAAATTTTATAACCGCTGAAGACAGGGCTTGAAATTCAATTTTTAGGTTTTCGTTCATCTGATGAAACCCTATTCGTCTCGCTCCTCTGACAGTCTGTCACAGAGCCCGTTCTAGTCTTTTCTGCGAACCATTCACAAAATTTGAACTTTTCCGTGCCCTATGATGAAATTTGCATCCCCCCCCCCCCATGATCCTTCGATGAAATTCACGATTTTTCAGCAGCCATTCGACGAAATTTGAGTTTTCGTGATCCTTCGAAGAAATTGGAGTTTTCGCGATCCTTCGAAGAAATTGGAGTTTTCGCGATCCTTCGAAAAAATTGGAGTTTTCGCGAACCTTCGAAGAAATTGAGTTTTCGCAATCCTTCCAAGAAATTGGAGTTTTTGTGATCCTACGAAGATATTGAGTTTTCGCGATCCTTCGAAGAAATTGAGTTTCCACGATCCTTCGAAGAAATTGGAGTTTTCACGATCCTTCGAAGAAATTGGAGTTTTCACGATCCTTCAAAGAAATTGGAGTTTTCACGATCCTTCGAAGAAATTGGAGTTTTCACGATCCTTCGATGAAATTGGAATTTTCACGATCCTTCGAAGAAATTGGAGTTTTCACGACCCATCGAAGAAATTGGAGTTTTCACGATCCTTCGAAGAAATTGGAGTTTTCACGATCCTTCGAAGAAATGGAGTTTTCACGATCCTTCGAAGAAATTGGAGTTTTCACGATCCTTCGAAGAAATTGGAGTTTTCACGATCCTTCGAAGAAATGAGAGTTTTCACGATCCTTCGAAGAAATGAGAGTTTTCACGATCCTTCGAAGAAATGAGAGTTTTCACAATTCTTCGAAGAAATGCGAGTTTTCACGATCCTTCGAAGAAATGCGAGTTTTCACGATCCTTCGAAGAAATGCGAGTTTTCCCGATCCTTCGAAGAAATGCGAGTTTTCACGATCCTTCGAAGAAATGCGAGTTTTCACGATCCTTCAAAGAAATGCAAGTTTTAAGGATCCTTGGAAGAAATGAGAGTTTTCACGATCCTTGGAAGAAATGAGAGTTTTCAGGATGCTTCGAAGAAATGAGAGTTTTCACAATGCTTCGAAGAAATTGGAGCTTTCGCGAACCTTCGAAGAAATTGAGTTTTCGCAATCCTTCCAAGAAATTGGAGTTTTCGTGATCCTACGAAGAAATTGAGTTTTCAGGATCCTTCAAAGAAATTGAGTTTTTGTGATCCTTCGAAGAAATTTGAGTTCTCGCGATCCTTCGACGAAATTCGAGTTTTTAGCGATCCTTTGACGAAATTTACGCTTCTTTCGCGATCTCTTGACAAAATTAGCGGCATTTTTCGTGATATTTTGATGAAATTTGAGTTTTTTTTTTTTTTTTTTTTTTTTTTTTTTTTTTTTTTTTTTTTTTTTTTTTTTATATATACAAAATCCTGCATTTGACCGGTTTCCTTCCATATTTTTAGCCGCCAGTCTTTCAAGTTTAATCGTCGGGTGGCGAGTGCTTATTTTCATCTTTACGACAAAACCCTTTTGATTTTCATAAAATAAAGATAAAATTATATACAGTCGAATCTGTGAAATCTGCACACTTAGGGACAGAGGGTTTTGCGGATTACACATTTTTGCAGATTATAGATCATCCATTTGTTTACATTTTACTTTTTAGAGTCTGGCAATAAATTAGAAACAACTGCACACAAATTATAATTACAATGTAAAAGAAAAACATAATGCATTATTATTTTACTAATTGTATTAATTTTTTTAAACGTTGACACAACATAATGGTAATTTCAGTTTTGCTTTGTTGTCAATAATTTTTTTCTATAGTCTATGAACAATCATTACTTTTTGCTCTGAGATAAAATTTTGTTGCCCTGGGAAATTTAAATATTTATGTCCAATTTATATTTAAATATTTATTCATTGGAGAATTGATAACTTATGAAAAAAAAAAAAAACCAAATTTAACTTTATCTAAGAGTTTAACTGTTAATGGAATTTTCCTTGTTTACATTCCAACACGTAGTCCGGATAATAGACATTGGCGGATTATACATCAGCGGATTTCACAGAGTTGACTGCATTTAATAGTTCACTTATATATTATATTAAAAAAAAGAAAAAAAAGAAAAAAAAGTCGCCAAACAATGTGATTTAAGACCATAAAGTTCATAAGTGTAATATGGTCACATTTGTTACATGTTTATCATTTTTGGACCACAGTCAAATATCTTGTCTGTGCATTCTAATTATAGAAGATTGCTAAGAAAGTATGGCAACAACCAATCAAGACTGCAGTGAAGATAACCAAACTATGGCTGTCAGAATGATTGGTACAAAATTGCATTTTTTTTTTTTTTTTTTTTGCTTATTTCTATTATTATATATATATCCCCCAATCTTTATGTTTCGAGCTAAATTTGCTGTGTCAGAACTGATTAATAAAAAGTCACTGGTCTCAAGGACTCAAACATTAGAATTTACTGGTCCACAACATAAAACTCTATTAAGCACCTTTAACCCTTTGAGCCCTCTCCCCTCCCCAGAATATAAACCAAACTCACTTTTCAGTTATCCAAAATTTTCAGCATTAATAAAATGTGAAATTTTAATTTGTTAAAAATAAAATAAAATTGTGATTTGCGATCGGGAGGGCAGAAAAGTTACTGGTTCTGCGGACAACTAAATTTTTCAAATTAGGGGCTGCCCACAACTAATGCCATGCTTGGAGTAGGGTTCGTGAAATTGTGACAAGGGGATGGGAGGGGGTAAGAAGAAATGTGACATCCCACATTTTGGTTAAAATAAAAGCATTAAAAAAATCAGCAGATTAAATTTTGAAGTTATTTTGAAATTAAAATCAGGGGTCGATCCATGCAAAATTTGGGGCCTATTTAGGGCCCTTTCACAAAAATCTATTTAATAAAATAGGCCCCTTCACAAAATTCCTTTTAATAAACAGGCCCCTTTCATAACATTCTTTTTCATAAAAACTGTTTTAAAATGTGTAATTTGTAAATAAAACCAGATCACGAAAAACAAAAAATTTAGCAAGGGGATTTAAAGAAGTTTTTGTTTATAAATTCTTGGTTCGAATGAGTAACTGGATTTCCACTTTCGTTACAAAATGCTATTTTTCACAAAAATATTATAAAATTCACAAAAATAACTTACTTTTCACAAAATGGGCCCCAAGAATAAAAACCTGCATCGATCCTTGAAAGTAATTTATACTCATAAAGTAAGGATAGTATTGAGTTGACTCTAAGCCGCTTTTTAGCAGGGCGCAGCGCTAGGCGGCCCTTTTTATTTCTTTTTTGCGCCCGGCAGCTCTTTTAAACCCTCCCGATACGCCCAGCTGCCCTTTTCAACATTTACTATGTGCCTCGTGGCAATCCAATTGATCCCGAAAAAATATCACAAATTCTAGGCTCTCTAAAAAAACCAGTTCAAAATATTTTTGTGAACAAGGTTTAAGTGTCCCTTTTTTGAAAAAAAAAAGTGCCTTTTTTTAGAACAATGTTTCCTTTTTGAAGAAATGTACCCTTTTTTAGATAGTGTTCCCTTTTTTTAGAATAGTGTTCCCTTTTTGAAAAATTACCGCCCGGCGGCCCTTTTTTTCTAGAGTCAACACTAAAGGATAAGATTTAAAGCCAAATATATTAAATTCCATTTCAAATTCCAAAATACTACTGTTTTCAAATGCTCTTTCATATTAATATTTTATGACTATTGCATATTAATTTATGTTTTTTGTCGTAAACCTTAATATTATTTCATACAAAATAAATACACAAATCATATTTTATAGTTATGCTCACAAATGTCGTGAAAACAAATAGTTAAAGTTAATATGAAAGTTTAATTATAAAGTTAAAATTTTAAATATGATCTATAAAGCAGTGCTTTGTTTCTGAACTGCAAGTATATGTTATGTAATATAGCATGACATGCGACAAGAGGGGAGGGCAAGAGGTAAGGTGAAGTGTGACAAAGGGGGGGGGGAAGGAGCCAAAAAGTGTGACATCATTTAAGGACTGTCCCTTAGTGGTCAGGTTGAATTTTCAGTGGTCGCGGACCAGCAGAACACCAAGGATTCTGAATGTTGATTTGTAAATGTAGAACGAATATTTATGTGGAGCAATATTAATTTATAAACTGCCTAATTTAGAAGACAATGAGTTACTTATAGTTTCATTAGAAAGAATATTTTCTGGTTTTCATTTAATTTAGTTTAAAAAGGTTAGGCAATAAAAATAACAGGCATGCTAACATTTGCATTCAAATTCTTCAGTAAAAAATATATTTTGTTTTGTGTATAAAAATTCCCTTGATAGTGAATGTTTGTTTTTTGTGAAAAGCAAATTGTTTCTGTTTTCAATTAGTTGACTGTCAATTTTGGTGTAAATAGAAAGAAAAAGATTGTGTTCTTTTTAGGTGCAATATATTTTAGTTTCCAATTTATATTAAATCTCAAAATATTTATAATCAGCAATAAGTATTTGACTATTTTGCAGCGTTCGAAATCCTTGGTAGTCCGCTGGTCCGAGACCACTAAAAATTCAATTGGACCACTAATTTAAAAAATTTAGTGGTCCGAAGGACCAGTAACTAACAGTAACTTTTCCCCATCCCTGAGAAAACTGCAACCAAACATTACAATAAGCATAAAATTTGCATAAAAACTTAGTTAAAATAAATAGACGGAAATAAAAAACATAATAATTTCAGTTTTTGTTTATGTACTATTTAATTTTTAGCAAAATATAATTTTACATTTTATTATGCCGGAAATTTTAGGTAACTGAAAGGAAATTTAATTTATATTCTCGGAGGAGGAGAGGGGGGGGGGGGGGGGTGTCACTCAAAGGGTTAAGGTACTTATATAATTTTATGTAGCGGCCCAGTGACGATGTCTGCGGACCACTAAACTCTGATGTTTAGTGTTCCTTGTGATCAGTGATTTTTTTTTAATCAATTCTACCGCTGAAAATAGTCAGGGTTGCAAAATCGCTAAAAAAATGTCGGTCATAACAAAAAAGATGACAGACGATCAAGGGAGAATATGCAAGGGATATACAAAAACTCATTCAATTTCATTATAAAAATTAACATAAGGTTAACAGATGATAAGATTAAAAATTCAAAACAATATTCTTGTATTTAATAACATTTGTTATAATACTTGTCCCCAAGCAGCATTAGCGATAAATACAAAATATTATTTTCTCTTCAAAAACATCGGTAAATTAGAAAAATTTTGGTTAAAAAAAAAAAAAAAAAGATCTATTCAATCTATCCTTTAACATGCTTTTACAAACAAAATATCAAAGTTCTCCAAATGTTATTTATGAAAAAGGAGAGAGAGAGAGATGGGGGGGGGGGGAAGGGGCGAGAAATTTGTAAAAAGCAAATAGTATAAAATTTTGTAATGATAATGATTCTGAGATTCATATAAATATTAAAATTGATCTAAGCCCAATAAAAAACAATGATGTTTTCAAAACAAAATACCAAAATTTTCCAAACGTTATTTCTAAAAAAAGAGAGGGGAAAGGGAATTTGTAAAAAGCAAATAGTAATAAAATAAACAAAAAATTTTGTGCATGCATGTGCAGTAAGTAAAAAATACTGCATGTATGAGCACTGCATGCCCATAAAGCAAAAATTCAAAACAATAGTCTTGTATTTAATAACATTTGTTAATGCTTGTCCCCACGCAGCATTAGCGATAAATACAAAATATTATTTTGTCTTCAAAAACATTGGTAAATTAGAAAAATTTTGGTTAAAAAAAAAAAAATCTATTCAATATGTCTTTTAACATTCCGATGAAGCAAGTAACTTTTTTCCCTCTCTGACAGGTAAACTTAAATTACCCCATCCCTGACAAAAAACGCAACCAAACATTACAATAAGCATAAAAACTTAGTTAAAATAAGTAAACGAAAATAAAATACATAATTAATAATTTCAGTTTTTGTTAATGTACTACTTATTTAATTTTTAGCAAATTATAATTTTACATTTTATTATGCCGAAAATTTTGGGTAACTGAAAGGAAGTTTGGTTTATATTCTCGGAGGAGGAGAGGGGGGGGGTGTCACTCAAAGGGTTAAAAGTACTTAATATAATTTTATGTAGAGGGCCAGTGACGATGTCTGCGGACCAGTAAACTCTGATGTTTACTGGTCCTTGGGACCAGTGACTTTTTTTTAATCATTTCTACCGCTGTTTTGATATTTGCGAACCCTGCAAAAATTTATTTTTTATCATAAGCGATAAAAATAAGAGTATTTTATGAACTTTTTTGTATTTTAATATCACCCCCCCCCCCTCTGCCTGTTTTTTTTTTCTTTTTAAATATCCCAGCAGTAGAGGTTGTTTTGTGTGTTAATAAACGAAAGCGTTAAAAGATGTTTTTTGTTTAGTATCCTTAAATCTTGACTGAATGATACTAAAGCATTTTGGATTTTGGCTGCCAGACTGCTTGGTTTCAGAAACAAAATACTACTACATACTAGGGTGTAAAAAAATCATGATTTTTTGGAACAGATGTCATATTCGCCCCATATTGGCGCGATTTTTTTCTGTCGCCAATATCATATAGGCAACAGGTACTTAACTTGCGCCAAAGTGCTTGATGTGGTAACCCGGATTATGTTGTTTATGCTGTTGATGTTTTCGCCAAATTGGCAAGCGAAAAAAATCGCGCCAATATGGGGCGAATATGACATCTGTACCGATTTTTTTTTTTTTTTAATCAGATTTTTTTAATTTAAATCAGATTTTTTTTATTTTTTTCCCTGTGTTAAAATATTAAACATTTACCAAGAATTAAGCATTTCAAAAATGAACAACCCTTCAGTTACTAACATAATCTATGTTTTTTTGCTTTAATTAATAAAATTTTAATTATGCAATTATAGAATTTACGAAAAACTGCAAATTAAAACTTTCTTTAGTAACATACAACATTATGTGCATTAATATTTTGTAATAATTATGTAAACCAATATTAAATACTGCTTACATTTTAAAGTTATTGATAAATTGCATTTAATTTTAAATTGATGATACAGATTAAATTTTGTAATTATTAAACAATTAACTTTTTAAGAACACAATCTACATTTTTGAAAAAGTGATTGAAAAAAGGTGATAAATAATAGTTTGATAAATACATAAAGCAGCCAGTAATTTTACACAGGTTCTAAAGCGTATGTATATCAAATCGATCAAAAATTGTAGCAATGTATACAGCAAATTCACACATAATTTAAAAATAGATTACAAAAATTGTATTTTTGAAACTTAAATCGGATTTTTTCCCCATAACATTAAAATATTTGAATAGCTACTAAATATTATAATGTTTTGAAGTTATTTAACATTTAGTTAGATGTTTTTTTAAAAAAATGTATAATACTTCTTTTTACACAGTTTAATATTTTTATAATTAACAATAACAAATATTACATTTTTTACAAGTGATTTAGTGATCATTTTCATTACTGATTATAATGCTTTTTCACACTATTTTAAAAAATCAGAAAATATGTGATTTTATCATCTGATTCAAATCAATTGATTAAAATCATTGACACTCTATTGCTATGTTTATTGTATAGTATAAAAGAATGAATAAATTGATTATTAAAAGGAAATTATGGCATTGTAAATTATATTAGATTGAAATATCATTTTTAAATTAAATGCTTTTTATGTTTGTTAGATAAAAACCATGCTTTTTACAAACTTACTGTACTTAAATTTTCACAATACTCAGGAATTATGCTTAGAAACAATTATTTAAAGCTTTGTTTTGTGTATTCATAAGTCACAATACCTGTAGAAACTTTCCAAATTATGTTCATCTTAGATTTGAATACTTTTTACGTCATTTAAACATTTAGAATTTTTTTTATTTTAATCAATGATTTTTTTAAAAAAATCACTTGATTAAAATGATGATTTAAATCGCTGATTTAAATCAACTGACTTAAATCGTCGACACCCTACTACATACAGACTTGCCAAGCTCCGAAATCCAAAAATCAGAAATGAAATCAATTTTTTTTTTCAGTTTTAAATTGCGCTTTGTTGTCATATAAGATTAAATATAAACAATTACACAGACTATTAAAAAAGGTGCATTACAATCAAGAGCACGGGAAAACGTGTGTAAATCAGAAGCATTGTCAAATGAAAAAGGTAATAACATCAGAAAGAATGAAATAGGTACTTACATATTTCCGGAAAAAATGTATTTATTCCAAGGATAATGCGGTGTAGCAATGGCGACCGCTTCCTTCTTCCTCGCGAACGGCCGTCAACAACAACATCGTCTTCATCCGGGATCTTCGTAGCTCTCGTGTTTCAACCAATCAGATTCGCGCTTCCAGAAAAACTGCGTTTTCTAGCAAATTTCACCGTGATTTGATATCGGGCCGTTATCTGTTGCACATGACTATGCGATTAGCACATTTTCCTCGGTAATTATGCTCATAATGATACCTTTTAACCGAGGAAATTGTGCCCATCGAAAACCGGTTCTCAGGTACTGCTCGCAAGGATATACCTGTGTTATTACTCGAGCACATTTCGAGGAATTGATGAAAGGCCGAGAAAAATACGATCTGTCGATGCTACTAGGGATTATGTTAAGCAGATTAAGGTGCGATAAAATGGGTATCAAAAGTACTATTTTTCAAATCTGCACACATTTTAACTTTTAAAATATTCAAATAGTCATGCTTTAAACAATTAGATAACTATCCTAATTAAAGTATTTTCAAATATATTTTGCATGTGATCATTACGATGAATTTAAGCTAACATCAGAATTCAATTTCATTTAAACTCACAATTCCTTGCAAACGTTTGATTGATTTTATAACCATTTTATGAAAGGCATAGTAGTAAGTAGGGTAAAGATAGTAGAAAATTTTAACTAGACCAGATTGTATGTGAATGTATTTATTTTTCTAACAGAAAACATTTTAGTTACACGAGCTTTAAATTTCATTTACAAACAGCAATGCTCAATATTGTTATGTAACATATTACGTCCTTTAACATTTTACGTGTTTGAGTTTTCAAAATGGCACATTTTCGAAATATTTAGGATAATAACAAAATGGTGAATTTCTAACGAACTTCATAACTGCAATCGTCTGAATAAATATTTTAGGTATTTTCCCCTTTTTCCCCTTCACTTATATAATTGGCCCGTAATACGTCAAGCAAACTTAATCTGAAAACTGAACTTGATTTAACTTTGTACAGTGTTCCAAGTAAGTAAATATCGACTAAATTTACATTATTATTTTTTTTAAATAGTGAAATGCTTTCCATATTGTATCAAGAGATTGTTCATTAAAATCTTCCCCTAAAGACGGTCTTGAAGTTGTTAAAGACATTGCATCAGATGACACTTTTGTCAACTTTATAAAGACTAGATCCTTTAAAATGTTTCACGATATGTTCGAACTTCAAAATGTCAACAGATTTAAATACGTTTTGAAGCCCGCTATTTTCGAACCACGCCTTTATATATTTTCGCTAAGAATGGTCCAGTGTGATAAAAATCCCAACATCCAAATGAATGACTTGGCATAACTTATGTTTCTCGATAGACGAAGAATGATTATTTCATTGTATATTTCTTTCTTTCTTTATTTTATTTTATTTTTTTTTTTTTGTATGGCAGGTAGGCATCATGAACAACAAATATTAAATATGTGTTTTCAAGTGGTTTATTATAAGTCTGGCTCGAATGATTTAACTCAAAATTTGATTTATTCTGTAAGTACTTGTGAAATACAAACAAAGACACTTTTAACATATACGATTAGCATTTTCACAAATTCAAACAGAACAAATTGAAATTAATTCATTATTTTCTTTTCAGCGTTATAAATCTCAAAACAGGCCATTTCTTATGCGTAAATATTCAATATTTTACATTTAAATTACAATTAAAATAACATTCACTTACTAATATTTCTAAATTTTCAGATTATAACACTTAATAATACGCATTATTACACATCGCATAAAAATATTCATCAAAAAGGAAATATAAAATATGCCTGGTATGTTTTGTGAAACTGTGGTTAAAAATCTCTGATATACGGATAAAAGCAAAATAATAATCACAAACCAAAGAAAATATTAGCTTTTTTGAAAGATGTAGGGAACTATAGAAAAGGAAGGAAGGGAAAGAATATTGTATATGTTGTTAGATTAAAAGTACGATATTTATAATGGAGTATGTCACCAATATGTTAGTGAAAACGTTTTAAGTTTTTAATTTTTTTTTTTAATCACAATAAAGGTTCAATAGATAAGATTAAAAAATTACCCATTTTACTCAGCTACTCACTTTACCACCCGTTACACTTCAAGTAACTGCTCACTTCCGAAATGACAGTTTCATATCTTAAAATTTAAATTGTTTCTTTGTTGTCAACAAAACGACTATCCTCTTAATTATTTTTTTTCAGCAATTTTTTTTGGTGGAAGTGGTCAAAATTATAGCATCAATAATCAACGCACATTTCCATCTTTTAACATAAACTATTCTAGTACAACTTACAGTCTATAGCAGCAAAATTTCGTTTTATTTTCCATTTTCAAGCGAAGAATCCTTTATTCTACTGTTCTTCGTAAAATTTAACTGACTATTTCTTAACCCTCTAAGTGTTTGGGGCGTATTATTCCGTTCACTAAGCTCCAGGTTTCACTGCAATACAAGCAATATTTAAGACAATATAATTCTATAAATTTAATGAATTCTAAATACATTGAAGAATGATTGATACTCTCAAGGATTACATTCATATTTCTAATTGAGATTTTTTTATAATCTTGAAAGAATCATATTTTCTTAGCAATTAAAAGAAAATGCAAAGAAAACAACATTACAATTTTACCCTTTTGCAAGACGCTCGGGGGGTTAATGTTTGAAGTCTGAGAACTCTTTTACGAACTGTTTTGCGATTTAAGATTGAGTTTTCTATTTTCTATTCTATACAGAATATTACTTTTTTTTTCAAAAACTTAAGAAATCTCATTTACTTGCTTTTATGCTTTCTACTACGTTTCAGCACAAATAGTAAATATTTTTCTCTGAGAATATAATACAGAAGACTCCCTAATTCCGCAAACGCCTAAAATCAGCACATCATCACAGATGTAAACAATGAAATTTTCAGTTCATATGTACTGGCAAAACTACAGAATTTTTTAGTTTTATATCATTTTATATGTATTTTAATGTGTAATTCTCGATATATGACTGAACTCGTGGTTTTCCATGAAGGAAGTATAAATTTATTTCTGAAAAAAATCAAGATATTGCTGATGTCACTGGTAATCACAATCTGTTTATCAAATATATTTATGTATCAATGAAGATTTTTTTGTTATTAAGACTCGCTAAATGGGAAATAAAACTTCCTTACTTTATGATTCTGATGTGAATTAATAGGTTACCTTTATGAGGAAAGTTTCATCCAATAATTCAAAGAAAATATATCGTCTTTATTATGCATATTTAATTATACATTATATTTAACTTTTATTAACATCATATTAGCGTTTGCGACATCACAATTTCGTTTTTTTTTTTTTTTTTTTTTTTTTTTTTTTTTTTTTTTAATTCATTACTTTTCCATACAATGAATTGTTTCCGATTTCGAAACATTAATTTGTAATCCAATTGTTCGGATACATTAAAAATTTCAAAGTATTCCTGTGTATATTTTTCATTTTATAAAAATTTTAGCTTGTGCATAAACTTTTGCGCCGCACAATATAAATAAAACATTTTAGTAGATGGTTTTACAATATATTAATCGGATTTCTTTTTAATATTGATTTCATTCTGAATTAAATAACCCCACGGTTTTATTTATCTTTATGTAGATCTCATATTCTCGATAATTTATTTAATCGCCATTGTGAGAAATCTAATTCATGAGAAGTTTAAACCGAAACAAAATTATTTTTTACCTACAAATATATATATATATATATATATATATATATATATATATATATATATATATATATATTATTGGAGTTATGTCTTTCTACAAATTTTCGTAAAATTATCTATCGAAGAAGAAAAAAATCTGCTGAAAATCATTCAGCTCTAAACTATATTATTTTCACTTGTCAGAAATTAACTATAAACTTACATCATAGACATGTAGCTAGTAAAAAAATAAAATACATGTCCTTTTTTTTCTTTACCGAAAAGTACCAGAATAGTACTCATTTAAGAAAAGCATCATTTTTTCTTTCTCTGAAATCCGGTAAACTATTTTTATGAGGAAAGTTACTGTCAAAAACTCCTGATTTCTATTTCAGTTGCAGATTATTACCTTTAAAACGAAAAATGTGGCATTTAGCTGAAACTACGAATGTAACAAAAAAAAAGTTTTTACAACTGCTAAAGATATTTTCATATTGGTCAGCATTTTGAAAAGTTTTGTTTCCATAGACTTTTCTAAATACATATATAAATATATATATTTCTTTTAATTTGCAAAATAAAGTAATTTAAAAAATGTCAGAGAATTGTTTAAAAATATCGATGAACAAATAAATGCATACAAACAACTGCACAGAACAACAATACTTATATAAAACTATGTGTATAATAATTTTACTCAATAAGCAAAATACAATAAAATGTATTTTAAGCGAAAAACAGATGCCACATTTACAGCGCCTTCAGTAAATTGAAATTAAACATTGTCTTTTGCTAAGCTCTGTATAAGATGTTTGAAATTTATGTACACTATATAATGTACTAAAAGTTATTTAAACTTGAAAATACATAACACGGTTTAAAATATAAAAACTGCAACTGTTACTCTTAAAAAATAATGTATGGATCCATTTTTGTTAAAATTTAAACAAATAATGTTACATGCCCTATTTTCCTATGGGGATTATTATCGTGTACACCAATAATTTATATATACATGTCATCCACTCTCAATGGTGTCCAATGGCTAATTCCTAAATCGTTAGTTATATAAGACATATAGTTCCAAATACTAAATTGCTTGAAAGGAGATAAAAGTTATTTAAAATCATTTGTATTAGAAAAACATTTCCTAACCCTCTGGGGGCAAGAGTCGCACATACGTGCCGCAAAATGTGCTAAGAATCTTTGAATATTCCAACCAGTTAATTCCTATTATAGATTTTGCCTTATTTAATCAGGTCATTTTCCCGAATAAATTAAGTAAACATTTCTGTTTTGAAAAACCGGTTAGTAAAGATTAAAAATTCCCTAAAAGATGCAGTTCGTGAAGGGTTTAAAAATTACGAAATTTAATTTTTATACGGTCCCTCGGTCCTATAAGTGATATTTAGTAAAGAAATCCTATTTCACTGCCAAGTAAGACAAATAAAAATGTCCATTGACCTAACACTAAAATTGTACGAATAATGAAAATTATGGCCATGCCTCGAAGGATTTTACAAAAACTGCTTAAAGTAGTAGAAAAATTTATTTAGCATGATTATGCACTTTAACTGAAATAAGTCACGTTGTGCAAGTACAGTAGAACCTCGATTATCCGAAGTAAATGGGACCGAGCATCTTTCGGAAATTCGAAATTTTCGCATAATCGAGAATGCTTCAATTTTAAGATTAAGGAGAAATAGATGCAATATTTCTTAATATGGTAGCAAGTGCTTAACTCCTTGGAGACTAGTTACCGGTATACGTTCCACGTAGAGTAATCAGAATCCGTGATTAGTCTCACCAGTAAATATTTATTGAAAATTGTGCCTTATTTAATACGAGCATTTTCCCAATTCAATTTGGCAAAAATTTCTCTTTTGAAAAACCGGTGATAAAATATTAAAAATTCTGTATAAAACGCTCCTGAAGGGGTTAATAAAAATAAAGCAATAGCAAAATAGAAACAAGAGTAAATTACCTGAAATTTTATTTTGAAATTAAGTACCTTTTACATATAACACAAGGGTTTGAAAAAAATGTTTTGTTTGTCGCAGTTTCGATTGCCTTCGCTTTGAAGCTCTATCTCTGAGTTTTTTAATATTATTAGTTCCAGAGTATCACAGTCTTTCCACTGCTCCAACCAAGCCAAATCTTTTGCAAAATATTCAAAAGCTTTAGAATTGCTTATTTGTACGTTTTCTTCCTTTCACACTGCAGTTTACAAGCTCAAGTTAAATTCAATGGAACTCTAAGAAAGGGTTCGAAAATATTTATATGTGCTCGTTGTCCGGAAAGGACCGCTTGCACACAAGAAATGTGATAGTTAAAAAAAGAAAAAAAGCTTTCACAATGAATTTTGCACACAAGGAATGTGATAATAAAAAAAGGCAATTTAAAAATGGATTTCGGTTAAATGATTTTCAGGTAAAAGAGGTCGTTCTACTGTATTAAATTTGTGATAATTTTAATTAAGTTTCAGATTGGTTAAAATTATTATATCATAGCATATGTTTTATTTTGTAAGGAGAAGGCGATGTTTATTATTATGATTTCTTTTAACAAATATTTTGTTATTTTTATGAACATTTATTTATTTTTGCGCGTTCCTTTCCAGTTCAGAATTTGTACTCGAATTTAAACTTACTTCCAAATACCCAAATTGAGATTGAATTTTGCATAATTATGTAAATCCGAAAACAATGTAATATTATTTTGATTTTCGGTGCGTACATTAATAATTATTTTACGGGACCACACAAAAAATTTCGGCTACATTACCTCCTACAAGCGGGAATTTTAAATCAAAATCAATAAAATTTATGCAAGGCATTGAGATGCAGAATACCATTTACCCAAAGGACAGTCCGTTGCATTTATATTTCTTTTACAAGGTCGCTCAAAAGACGTCAGATATATTACAATGTACGAGCAGAGGTCACGATTTTTTCAAATTTAACTTATTAGATTTTCAAAGCAAATATATATATATTTTAATAAGTAAGTTAGATATCATCATCAAAATGCAAATACTTCTTATTAAACAGAACCTAATATTAAATGGAGTAAACAGTTTCTTCTTGGACAAGGGATATTACTGATACTTTTTTATTTATTTATTTATTTATTTATTTATTTTGCATTAACATAATTGCTCTACCAAAACATTTGCATACTCAAATCATGCACGGACAAATGATTTCTAATGTCAATTTACAAGACAGGGGACGGTAAAACTCAAAACATTCATTATTGGTCACTTTAAAATCTACAGAGAATTCCCCAAAACAATCTTAATATACAGTCATAGCCAAAAAAAAAAAAAAGTTAACACCAACGGGTAACTCTGCAACAGAATATCGTAGAAAAAAATTATAGGTACCAAACGATTGGAAATAAAGTTTACTTTTAAATGAGGTATATAAAATTTACTTAGGGGACCATCTACATGTAAAACAAAACCCAAACTTTGTTTTATTTCAATAGCAGTATCCAAGTTTGACACATTAAATGAATTCTAAACCTTTCAATTAACCTAAATCTTAATTTTCTTGAAATTAGTACGATTAGTTTCCAAGAAATTAATTGTTTTAAAATAAGTTTATTTTAGGGGGCGTTTCCAAATTGAAGTTTCATATTTGATTGATGAAATGCTACAGAATAGCTATGTCACTTCTATTAATGTATTATTTCTCGCCATTATGACCATTTCACCCGTTTAATATATTTCGAATATTGATGGTCCAAATATTTAAATAAAAGGAGTAAAATGCATTTTTTCAAATTATGCTTTTCCGCCAGTCACAGCCAGTTAAACCATCATTTTGAAAATTTCTAATGGTAATTCGAAAACTGCTTGAAAGAAAAATTTGAAATTGAGAATTCGCATAAAGCAAGACATAATAAATATAAATCTTAAAAAAAAAAAAAAAATAAATAAATAAAAAAAAAATGTTGGTTGCAATTCATAATTTTTTTCGAATATTAATTTCATAATTCATATTATATAATTTTTTTAATTTCAAATTCAATGTATTTATGTTTGGGTTTTTTAGTATTATAATCACACGCAAAATTATCACATTAGGATTATAATTTCAGGAGATATTAATAAAAATATGTGAATATATTTTAAGATTATAAGCCCTATGTTTTGAATGGTTAGAATTCAAACACTTATGATTCAAATGACTTTAAATTTCGTTTCTAGGCATAATTTGAGCCGAACATTTTATATGTATTGTGAAAATTATGTGTTGTCATTGAAAAAAAAAGTTAGGTATGGTTTTGATTTGTAGATGGCCCCTAGGCAAATTGTATACACATCATTTAAAATTAGACTTTATTTACATTCGATTCGTACCATTATCTTTCTTCTATTAAAATTTGCTGCAGAGTTAGTAGGAGGTGTTTACATTTTTCCCCCAGGACTGTACGTTGGTCCATAAATGTTTGGTGTGGTATCTGGGAGACATCCATACTCGACCATTAATCTTCGTTGACACAGTATCATCATCATCAAAAAAAAAAAAAAAAAATACGGATATTTTATGTGAACCAGTTTCCGATTTATTAGAAGCGTATGCTTTGTTACAGGTTTTGTCACATATATGGTTTCAGCATATTGGAATGCCAAAACATAGGTCACTTAGGCCATGCACTGTCTTAACCAGTGCTTTTAGAAATGATTTTATCGGATATGAATGTCCTATTCACTGGACCCCCATATCGCCAGATTTAAATATTATAGATTTCTTTCTTTTAAATTTTCTGAAACACAACCAATATGAAAGATAATCTACTAATCAAGCAAATTTCCGGGATCGTATTTCTATGGCATACAGATCATTAACACCGACATGGTTGTTTTATAGTACTTGAATGATTTATTTCAAGGTTACATTTATGCAGTGGGCAGTCACTTCGAAAAAGTTTTAAGATAACTTTAATTTTATAATTAAAGTTTTAGATTAGGTAATCTATTAGCATTTCAAAATACGTATTATTGTGCAAAGAATTGAGACTGTTGCTTTTCATCATTTCCTTTTACAAAAATTCTGTTATATTTCACTTATAATTTTAGTACAATAAAATTCTTTTAATATTTCAGAAAGAAAATAGATTTCAAATTTACACTGTAATGGCTTATTTTATTCTCAAGCGTTATTTTACTATATCTGCCGAGCATATATACTTCTAGTAAATTTGTGAATATGGCTTATTTAGCAACAATAAGTATGCTTCAAATTTAAATGATTACTACTAGGTCAGTTCTGATCATGGAAGAATGGAATTTTTTTGTATTACTTTTTACTGTAATTGGATATACGAGGGCTTTTCGAAAAGTAAAGATACAACGCTCACGATAAGAGAAAAAAGGTTTTACTGAGCGCGTTCGCAACCTTTGACTTTTCCCTCACACCCATTCGTTAATTCTAGGTGATCCTCCTTTGTGTAGTCAATGCTTCAATTGGCTGCGTCTATTAAAAATCCCGCCAATTGTGAAGTTCGATCCGTTATACGTTTTCTTCATGCAAAAGGGTAGCGTCCAGCGGACATTCACAAAGAAATTGTTTCTGTCTATGGGAGCAGTATGAATCGACAAAATTTAACGAAATTGTGTTGTGCCTTTTCTAGTGGTAGGACTAATGTTCATGAAGAACCCAGAAAAGGTAGACCACCTATGATCTCTGACGCCCTTCTTCAAAGGACGGAGGAAGTGATTCGAGCAAATAGGCGTCTCAGAATGAAAGAGTTGCATAAAATTATACCTGAAGTGTCTATGAGAACTCTTTATGAAGCTGTGACTGTGACTTTAGGGTATCGTAAATTATGCGCAAGCTGGGTTCCGAAAATGCTAACGGAAGAACACAAAACGAAGAGGATGGTCTACGCACTCGACTTCCTCACGCGCTATGCAAAAGCATGTGATGAAATTCAAATGGAAAGTTTTAATCAATCCGCCATACAGTCCAGACCTTGCACCCAGTGACATCCACTTATTTCTTTACTTGAAGAAACACCTTGCAGAGCAAAACTTCCACGACGATGATGAGATCAAAATAGAAGTTAAAATGTGGTTTCGACAACAGGCGGCAAACTTCTATAACAATGGGATACAGAAGCTTGTACTCAGACTAAACAAATGCTTGGACAACGGTGGCAATTATGCTTTAAAGTAAGGTTTATAGCTGCAAATAATTCGTAATAAACATTTTATCAAATAAGATTTTTTTGAGTGTGTACGTGGCATTGTATCTTTACTTTTCGAAAAGCCCTCGTATTTACTAAATATAATTTATAGTTCCATGTAATCGATAAAAAAAAATCTTCGTAATTTTTGAAGATATATTTTTATCGACCCAAATCGCTTTTAAATTACTTCTTTACATACCTTTTTTTTTTCTTTTTTTTCGTAATTGGAACTACGTGCCTATGACTATCGATTTAGGAATTAGCCACTGGACAACGTTAAGAGTGTTCACCCTGTATATATACCTATTATAATGGATATTACAAACAATTAATTAGTGTATAACTTATGCAATCGTGAGTTTTTGTAAATTCCTGTAAATTAACAATAAATGTTTCGCACACTATTTTCTAAGTTAAACATTTTCAACTACATGTGACTTCCGTAAGTTGAATACCAAACAGGAAGAACTAGTGTGGTGTATATATTTAAATAATTGATTACCGCAAATCACATTATTCGTAAATGTTGGTGAATAACTCAGGTACTTGAATAATACATATATGCATCAATATTATAAAGAAAGAACATGTCCATGAGTAACGTTGATATCATATTGACGTTGTCAGCGACCTATCAATTAACTTTCTCTGCATTTTTTTTTATTCACAGAATTTTAGTTTTCTTACCATAAAGAAAAAAATGTATTTTGTTTGAAAATTAAATCTTAGTTTACGGATTTTTGTGGTTATTAAACTAATTTTGAAACATGATTTCAATTAAATTTGATTTAAAATACTTTACTGAAGGCGAACGAACTTGCCCAGCGTTGCCCGGGTACGTCAAAAAACAGCAGGAATTGCGAAAATTTTCTGGAAATCACAATAAGATATCACGAGAAAATTTTGAATCGCTGCACAAATTTCGAAAAGAAAAAAAAAATATATATATTGTGTTCGAAGATTGCAAGTTGATTTCTTTCACTAATATGGAAAAATGGTAGCAAATAACTAAAATACACTAAAAATCACATACAAAATTTCCGAAATTAGAAAATTGTTATACGAAGTCCGAATAAACTTTATTGAAATGAGGACAGAATGTACTTTAGGTCAAAAATAGAATGTCAAAAAATTGCAGAATATAGCGAAGAAACGTAAAAATCGAATTAAAAATCTCAAAAAGTTCAAAAAACACGAAAGTCAAAATTTAATATAATTGGATAAAAGTTTAAAATCTAATTCTTTCGACCTGCGGGTTCTCTTTAAATTTATGTTTGGAAAATCATGCTAAGCATTGTCTGATGTTAATTTTATTCATAATTTAATTTACTTGGATTACCTTAAATACAATTGATGTAATCCATGAAGTTAATATTATATTTTGCTGCATTAAAATATCTCAATTTGTTGATTTTCTCTAAGCAAGTAATCCTTATTGGTTTACAATGGAAGCCTATTGAATTTGGCGAAATATTAGAGATATCGCCAAGTTGGTGACAAATTTGGCGGTATTTGGCGACGAACTGTGTCCCCCATCCGGTAAAAGCCTTATAGGTATGAAGATGCATTAACTGCTGTTCAATAATCGCATAAAAAATCGCTAAATATTAAAAAATCGCTGTACGAATTCCGAATAAACATTTTTGAAAAGAGACAAAATTTACTATATTGGGTTATAAAAAAACCGTATTCTTTTCACTAAAGTGCAAAAATCGCCTAGAAACTTAAAAAAGTGCTAAAAATCGGATAAAATATTAAATAAAAAAATCTAATCAAAAAATCGAAAATCGGGCTTCGAGGTGCAAAACTCATATATAGACGTACATTTCTCCCGAAATTTTGTAGCTCTACATGCAGGAATCTCTTCAGGACACCGTCGACATACTCACTTACACACTCAAACAGAAACTTCTTTCCTTATTATTATAGATTAAGCTGTTTGCACTTAAAACAATGCATTTAATTCAGCATCCTTTGCTCCATTTAATATTCCTTAACTAATGGTTTGGAAAGAGTTTCATAATAGATGTTTGACGCATGATTTTTTCTTCTTGTTATATTTTATATAGTTATCTCATTAAACTATTAATGATTTCGGAATACATCTAGATTCCAAATAACACTAAAAACAATAATAATAGAATCAATTAACCAAATATGTTCTAAACTGGTAACATTTAAACATAAAGCTGACAAAAATTAATATCTTAACTTTAATGTTGACATCCTGATAATCATTTCTATGAAGAACCAATTGTCTATTTTTTTTTTTTTTCAATTTTGATAAGAATTAAGATTTTGAGCAGATGCTGCTAACAGAATGTGAATTTAATGCTCTAAGACAAAAATCTGTTTTTCTATTACATGAATGATTAAAAAAGTAGTTGCATTGTGAAAGATATTATTTTTCTTAATTAATCTTAGTAATATATAAATATTTTATTTTCGAAAACTTTATTACAATTTAATATGTCAGATACATCTTACATTGTTTCAAATTTATCTTTAAAAAATAAAACACAATCGACAGAAATGGAAATTCTTGAACATTTCACCGACCTAATAATCCGGAAGAGTTTGTTTTTATATCTCCGTGACCTCGTACATGAGTTGAATAAACGTGCATAGTGATTCGAAAATTTCTTTTATTTGAATATCAATATAGCGACGGCTATTTTCATTTTTGTGATTTTATTGTTAAAGCTGACCTAATCCCTCGAAGAAACCTGAGTAAAATGTGCCATCACGTTTATTCGGGAGATATATACAGACAAAGTTCTCTATTGTGTATAGTGAGACATGCAAGAAATATTTCATATGATATTTAAATTATTTTTTCATATATTTGTCTGTCAAACGTTTATCGCATTTTAAGTGACACTCATTGAATTTTTAAACATATATGATTTTAGATAGTCCAAAAATAATTTAGAAAGAAATATTTCATTCTATGAAAAAATACAAACTACACTTTTGCAGTTGCTGAATTTAGAAAAAGAATAATATAAAATTTAATTTGTATATGTGCACAATTATAGAAAAGAAAGGGCACAGTACTCTATTACCTCTGACGCAAGTTATTTTTTAGAATTGAAGCCTGAGAAGAAGAAGATCTTACGTAACAAAAATTATAATTCGCGAAATTTGAAGTGATTTTTTTTTTTTTTTGCTGTAATTTAGTTATTTATATAATTCCGTCTTAGTAGTATCTGTTTAAATGTTAATAGGTGATACCAAACTCTTCTAGAGAAAATATAACATTTAATTATTAAATATTAGAAATTATTTTCACCATTTAAACTATTAAATATAAAAATATTAAATATTAAAAGATACTGTCTCATATGTTCAATACAAAGTAAAATTTTAGTATTTTAATTTTTCGATATGATGTAATACCTCATAACACTTTCATCCATAAAACAAAACAATTTTCAAGAACATGTATCATGACATGTTCTTCCAATAAGCACTTCAATTATGCGTAGTAGCTATATACTGGTAAGAAAAACCTCAGCTAATTAAGTACATACATTTTGTTTTAATGATAGTATTGAAATAATAAATGTAGCAAAATTTCAAATTGCCAATACCACGATCAATTTTTGACATCATATTTGCATTATTTGGCAAATTTTAAATTCGGATAAAATACGGAAACACATTCTATCAAGTAGTTGCGGAATTATGCATGTTTAAATATTCGAACGACTAATGTTAAATTCATTTTTTATCGTTGTATAGTCCGACTCAAAAGTTTCTGCACTCTTCAAATGGGTTGAATCTGGTTGAAACTGGTTGAAAATTGACTTTCTGGTTGAAAATAATTGAAGACGAAAATGTATGAAGCCAATTTACAAAAAATAATCGACATTTAATCAAAATGAAATAAAGTTAGCAGTTCTTGTTGATTGAAATAAAAATTTCATTAATTTTCATTTAATTTACTTTTTTCCTTGAAGAAACATTGTCTCAAAAGTTTAAGCACTTTCTGCAAATTTGTTTTAGAAATATGGGATTGGACGGGTGTAATGAGGATGTATGGCATCGTTTTCCAATTTTATCTACCCTATATATATAAAATACTAATTAAACAAATTTCTGAAACGGATATATGAAACGAATTTATGAAACGGATATATGAATCGACTGATTAAACAACTGATTATGTTTCAAGCGATTTCTCCTAAAATATGGAATACTTTGCGATTAAATTAATACCAAAAAACAGCATTGATCCGCAGATCTCAAAACTGGTAATAGGTTTTTTAAATTCGAATTAGATTTCGAAGTATTAATTTTTATTAATTTTATATACATTTTTTTTAATGATGGCAACTCAAATTTTAATCAAACAGATATATATATTTTTTATATTTCAGAAAAGGTTCACATGGTAACCCGGCTATTGTTGTTTATTTGATAATAAATGTTTATTTACTTTTATTTCTTTTAAAATTATATAAATTATTTTGTTCTCTAATTATTAATTTTTTTTTTATTTGGTTTAGAAAATAATAGAAAATAAATAAAAAATACGGTACTACTTATTTATTTTGTCGACTAATTTCGCCAAAATATACAAATTGACACAATTTTTATTTTAAATAACGAAAGAACAAATAAATTAGTATAACTTTAATAAATATACAAATAAAAAATCGAAATAAAAATAACTTGATGATGTAAACACGTGTAACTTGCTTAAAGTCAAGTGAATGCGACATTTACGATCAACCATTATTGGCATTTAATCTTATAGTTTGGCAATATATTTTTGGTCGACGGGATAACTAAGTAATACCAAAAATGCATATGTAACTGGTATTTGAAAACGATGTTTTTTGCCAATTTTTCGTTAAAAAAAAAAAAAAAAAAAAAAAAAAAAAAATCACTCTAAACCTGCTGTGCGTATATGACATCTGGACAAATATTACCACTCGAAAAAAAATAAAAAATGCTAACTGGCGAGTTGAAAAAAAGCTATTGGCAGGATTTGTATTCGGCTAGCGTAACAGTACCAAGAATTCTTTGCAACCATAGCAAATTTTATGCAGTTTTATTCGGAAAAAAATCGATTTTTTAATCGAAATGGAAAACTTACGGTCCCATACTGGCGCGATTTTTTTCTGACGCCAATGTCATATACGGAACGTGCACTTAACAGGCTCCAAAGTATCGTTATTTTGATTGATATGGTAAGCCGGATGTTGTTGTTGATGCTGTTGATGCGTTCCCCAAATTGGCGTAGTTAAAAAATCGCGCCAATATGGGACGTATATGACATCTGTTTCAAACTTTCATATGAACGGCGTAGGGATCAGACCGTATTTGTTTATGGCAGTTGATGACTTGAACTATTATAATATACCGATAGAATAATATTTGGCGACTTATCACCTGTGCCTGGCTAACATTAAAGTACCAAAATGGCAACTAGAGTATAAAAAGCGAAGTGGTCCGCCTGGATTTGTTGGTGATAGTCACATGACTTAGGCTATTGTTATAGAGATTGTTTTAAAATACCGGGAGACAGAGACTCTGTATACTAAATTTATTTTATTTTAGCTTCTTTTCAAGTGTTTAACTGATCCTCTTTAATCAAAAACGAAAACAACCATTGGATGTCTTAACAGTAACTGATACGCCCTTAAATTTTTGCAATCAAAGGGAATTGAATGGATACCCGTTTACAGTGAGATCTACACAGCTTTTTTCAGTATAATTTAGTCTACTTTAATATTTTTAAAACCCATCAGATTAGCGTGTTTTTAGATTCTGCGGTGTCTGAACGTGGGTTGGCGAGCGTAGCTTGCAGGGGGCAGAGCCGCCTAGTAAAAATATAAAAGTGAAAAAATAATTTTCATTCGTTTTAAAAATGCCAAAGGATAAATAATTCACAAAAGGTGGGATTTTAAAAGCTTTTATTTTGAAATCACAAAATAAAAGTGTTTCTCAAATTTCAAAAATTTTAAATTGGTCAAAGCGATGCATCTATGCCAAGTAGTCTCTAAAAATAATAATTATAACCGGAAACCATGATGTGGACGACCGCGTATGACGTTTGTTGAGACTGATCGGAAAATATGCAGATTCGTGTTTAGATAAAATATACCAATACAGCGAATAAAAAACAATCTCGTTATACGGGTGTCGAAAGATGCTATACATAGACGTATTCAAGAATGTGATTCATCATACTGAAGAAAATGGCTTACAAACCATGTCTCAAAATACACCTCTAACAACAAGAAAGAACCGGGCTAAAAAAAGACATGTCTTGCGAGGGGCAAGTGGCTTACTGTTTAATTCAGTGGTGAGAAAAAAGAGAACTTAAATGGCCTGATGACTGGAACATGTATTGGCATTATCTATGACTGGAACCAAGGCTTTTTTTTCAAGAGGTAGCAAATAGGTAAGACTGCTTTTTTTGTTGATTTTTTTTTTTTTTTTTTGGGGGGGGGGGGTGGTACTCGGCTTCAACAGGCTGACGTCTCTTCATTTTCTAAATAGAAAGACAAAATCCCCCAAAATATCAAGAGACGTTGATCCAACATTTTCTTCCTTTCGGTGACATTTTGAATGGTCTTCAATGGATCTTTGAACAATATACTGCACTAGTCTAGGTATCACATACTACATAACCGTGACTTTCACAGAATTTTTTTTTTAATTTTTGACTCGCCAGCTGTAAGTCCTAGCACAAACCCAATTGAGAATTTCTATAAAATTTTAAACCGTCAGGTTTACAGCAATGGAAAACAGTATGACTCTCATAAATAATTGAAAGATGCCATAGAGAAAGCATGGTACTCTTTGCCACCAGAAATCCTACAAAAACTAATAATTTCGATGGACGCGGTTTTTTTTTTAACTAATCCGACATCAAGGAAAAATAATTTGTATGTAACAGTTTTTTAAAAATGATAAATATAGTTGTTTTTGCCATTGTACATAAACTTTTGAAACAGTTTTGTTTGAATATATTTTAAATTGTATATTTTTAAAATATATAATTTATTTTTTCTATTTTTGATATAATTTAATTGAATGAAATTGCAAAATCCACAAATAAGAAAATAAGAAAATACTATTAATTTTAAATTTATTATTAATTTAAAATCTACATTTTATGCTTGTTTTTAAACTTTTTAGACGGACTATACAGCTAATTACAATGAGGGTTTCTTTTAAAGCATATCAGAAAAAAATAGTGGAATAAGCTCTTTTGGAAGCTTCTAGGGTTCTATTATTATTAAAATGTTCATAAAATTCAATTAGTCGTTTTTTAATTAAATTCAATGTATTTTAATCATATATATTTCAAGAATAAGAGAAAAAATACTTGGTAAGCAATCGTAAAAATTGGAAAATTCCAAACGTTAAATTCATTTTCAATCGTTGTACGACTGATTACAATGACGGTTGTTTTTCAAACATAACAGAAAAAAAAAACTTGGTGAAATGAGCTTTTTTTAAAGATTCTTGCAGTACGTTATTAATAAAACATTTGTAAAATAAAATATTTTTTTTTTTTAAATTAAACTCAAAATATTCTTATATTTCAAAATTAATATCCCAAAAAGAATATTAAAGTAACTGAGATATGGTTTTAAATAAATATCTAATTCTAGAGGCTTCAAATATGAAAAACCACATTTACAGCTTTGTTCCACTAATTCCATTTCAAGATATACTTAAAAAATCACCCGCATTGAAATCTTTTTTGAAATGATTAATGATTTTAACATTGAAATTTCCTAAATTTGAAACTTCAAATTTCTTAAATTACTTCCCAGAATGACTGATCGGAAAATATGGAGATTCGTGTTTAGATAAAATATACCAATACAGCGAATAAAAAACAATCTCGTTATACGGGTGTCGAAAGATGCTATACATAGACGTATTCAAGAATGTGATTCATCATACTGAAGAAAATGGCTTACAAACCATGTCTCAAAATACACCTCTAACAACAAGAAAGAACCAGGCTAAAAAAAAGACATGTCCTGCGAGGGGCTTACTGTTTAATTCAGTGGTGAGAAAAAAGAGAACTTAAATGGCCTGATGGCTGGAACATGTATTGGCATTATCTATGACTGGAACCAAGGTTTTTTTTTTTTTTTCAAGAGGTAGCAAATACGTAAGACTGGGTTTTTTTGGTGGTGGTGGGGGTGGGGGGTACTCGGCTTCAACAGGCTGACGTCTCTTGATTTTCTAAATAGAAAGACAAAATCCCCCAAAATATCAAGAGACGTTGAACCAACATTTTCTTCCTTTCGGTGACATTTTGAGGGGTCCTCAATGGATCTTTGAACAAGATACTGCACTAGTCTAAGTATCACATACTACATAACCGTGGCTTTCACAGAATTTTTTTTAATTCTTGACTCGCCAGCTTTAAGTCCTAGCACAAACCCAATTGAGAATTCCTATAAAATTTTAAACCGTCAGGTTTACAGCAATGGAAAACAGTATGACTCTCATAAAGAATTGAAAGATGCCATAGAGAAAGCATGGTACTCTTTGCCACCAGAAATCCTACAAAAACTAATAATTTCGATAGACGCGTTTTTTTTTTTTTTTTTTTTTTTTTTTTTTTTTTTTTTTTTTTCAACTAATCCGACATCAAGGAAAAATAATTTGTACGTAACAGTTTTGTAAAAATGATAAATATATTTGTTTTTGCAATTGTACATAAACTTTTGAAATAGTTTTGTTTGAATATATTTTAAATTATATATTTTTAAAATATATAATTTATTTTTTCTATTTTTGATATAATTTAATTGAATGAAATTGCAAAATCCACAAATAAGAAAATAAGAAAATACTATTAATTTTAAATTTATTATTAATTTAAAATCAACATTTTATGCTTGTTTTTAAACTTTTTAGACGGACTATACAGCTAATTACAATGAGGGTTTCTTTTAAAGCATATCAGAAAAAAATAGTGGAATAAGCTCTTTTGGAAGCTTCTAGGGTTCTATTATTATTAAAATGTTCATAAAATTCAATTAGTCGTTTTTTAATTAAATTCAATGTATTTTAATCATATATATTTCAAGAATAAGAGAAAAAATACTTGGTAAGCAATCTTAAAAATTGGAAAATTCCAAACGTTAAATTCATTTTCAATCGTTGTACGACTGATTACAATGACGGTTGTTTTTCAAACATAACAGAAAAAAAACTTGGTGAAATGAGCTTTTTTTAAAGATTCTTGCAGTACGTTATTAATAAAACATTTGTAAAATAAAATATTTTTTTTTTTAAATTAAACTCAAAATATTCTTATGTTTCAAAATTAATATCCCAAAAAGAATATTAAAGTAACTGAGATATGGTTTTAAATAAACATCTAATTCTAGAGGCTTCAAATATGAAAAACCACATTTACAGCTTTGTTCCACTAATTCCATTTCAAGATATACTTAAAAAATCACCCGCATTGAAATCTTTTTTGAAATGATTAATTATTTTAACATTGAAATTTCCTAAATTTGAAACTTCAAATTTCTTAAATTACTTCCCAGAATGACTGATCGGAAAATATGGAGATTCGTGTTTAGATAAAATATACCAATACAGCGAATAAAAAACAATCTCGTTATACGGGTGTCGAAAGATGCTATACATAGACGTATTCAAGAATGTGATTCATCATACTGAAGAAAATGGCTTACAAACCATGTCTCAAAATACACCTCTAACAACAAGAAAGAACCAGGCTAAAAAAAAGACATGTCCTGCGAGGGGCTTACTGTTTAATTCAGTGGTGAGAAAAAAGAGAACTTAAATGGCCTGATGGCTGGAACATGTATTGGCATTATCTATGACTGGAACCAAGGTTTTTTTTTTTTTTTTTCAAGAGGTAGCAAATACGTAAGACTGGGTTTTTTTGGTGGTGGTGGGGGTGGGGGGTACTCGGCTTCAACAGGCTGACGTCTCTTGATTTTCTAAATAGAAAGACAAAATCCCCCAAAATATCAAGAGACGTTGAACCAACATTTTCTTCCTTTCGGTGACATTTTGAGGGGTCCTCAATGGATCTTTGAACAAGATACTGCACTAGTCTAAGTATCACATACTACATAACCGTGGCTTTCACAGAATTTTTTTTAATTCTTGACTCGCCAGCTTTAAGTCCTAGCACAAACCCAATTGAGAATTCCTATAAAATTTTAAACCGTCAGGTTTACAGCAATGGAAAACAGTATGACTCTCATAAAGAATTGAAAGATGCCATAGAGAAAGCATGGTACTCTTTGCCACCAGAAATCCTACAAAAACTAATAATTTCGATGGACGCGGTTTTTTTTTTTTTTTCAACTAATCCGACATCAAGGAAAAATAATTTGTACGTAACAGTTTTGTAAAAATGATAAATATATTTGTTTTTGCAATTGTACATAAACTTTTGAAATTGTTTTGTTTGAATATATTTTAAATTATATATTTTTAAAATATATAATTTATTTTTTCTACTTTTGATATAATTTAATTAAATGAAATTGCAAAATCCACAAATAAGAAAATACTATTAATTTTAAATTTATTATTAATTTAAAATCAACATTTTATGCTTGTTTTTAAACTTTTTAGACGGACTATACAGCTAATTACAATGAGGGTTTCTTTTAATGCATATCAGAAAAAAAATAGTGGAATAAGCTCTTTTTGAAGCTTCTAGGGTTCTATTATTATTAAAATGTTCATAAAATTCAATTAGTCGTTTTTTAATTAAATTCAATGTATTTTAATAATATATATTTCAAGAATAAGAGAAAAAAATACTTGGTAAGCAATCTTAAATATTGGAAAATTCCAAACGTTAAATTAATTTTCAATCGTTGTACGACTGATTGCAATGACGGTTGTTTTTCAAACATAACAAAAAAAAAAAAAAAAAACTTGGTGAAATGAGCTTTTTTTAAAAGATTCTTGTAGTACGTTATTAATAAAACATTTGTAAAATAAAATATATATATATTTTTAAATTAAACTCAAAATATTCTTATATTTCAAAATTAATATCCCAAAAAGAATATTAAAGTAACTGAGATATAGTTTTAAATAAATATCTAATTCTAGAGGCTTCAAATATGAAAAACCACATTTACAGTTTTGTTCCACTAATTCGATTTGAAGATATACTTAAAAAATCACCCGCATTGAAATCTTTTTTGAAATGATTAATGATTTTAACATTGAAATTTCCTAAATTTGAAACTTCAAATTTCTTAAATTACTTCCCAGAATGACTTATTGTGTGTCATCCGAAAATACAATTTGCACCAAAATCTAAATATTATTCAAAAGTACGTGTTAATATTAAGAATAAAATAAAATATGGCATTGGTTGGTAAACACTATTAATTATCATTATTAATAATTTTTTTTTATGTGTTTGAAGATTCCACCCGTTGCGCTTCCAGACATGTTTCGAAAAACCCTAACTATTCTATAACATAGATTAACTGGATTCAGAACATAGACATTAATGTTCACATTAAATTAAATATCTAATTTTTAATCCATTACATATTATTTTTAATATTTACATTTACTTATTTATTTACATATTCTTTTTGCTTATATTTTATATGATTCAAAGCGATGTAGATTGAAATTTTATCTGTTCATACAGGAATTTTCTTTTAAAACACACCTAACAAAGTTTTCGTTTTAGAAATAAATTGTGCCTTAGCAATTTATAAATCTGTTTAAAATTATTCTAAAATTATGTTGTGTAATACAAAAGTTTCTGAACAATAGCGTGCATTTAGGCATTGAAGTTATTTGAATTATTTTGTGATTTTAGTTAATTATATTGGTTGTTCACTAGCGAAATCTACAATATTCAATGGATTTTGAGAATTACGAAATGGCATTAATTAAGTTCGATTAATTATGAAAATATGTTTTATTAGATACTATGTATGGTAATTAAATTTTAAAAGATGCCTGTATTTCATAGCTTCGCAAAAATTTGACATCATGAGATTTTCAAATTAATAACGCAACATTAATAAGTCCGATATTAAAATTTTTATTTGAATAAATTTCAAGGAATTATTGTTAAGATTTATTGTTCTCCTAACTATAAATTATTAATACATTGTACGGAGGTGTTCTAAATTAAAAGAGAAATTAGCGGACTGTTAACATAAATGTTTTAATGTTGACTAATGGCGACTTGTTGCCGCAGAGGTTGTTCCTCTTACACTCGTGCGTACTCAACCCGTGATCCGGGTTCAACGAAAGGGTTACATTAAAAGGATTGATTGCCAATTGGCATAGATGCGGGGGTGGTGTTCCGTCGCCAAAGGCGAATTACAATGTTTGTTACAGGTACGGAACATCCCGCCCGGCGTTGAAATATTATATTTCAATATGTATAAAATGCAATACAGATTAAAAAAACACAACATAGTACAGATTATAAGCAAAGAAATAAAATAAACACAATTAATACACAATGAAACACAATTACAGTCCAGATTTTTGTTAATCATTGTCATTTATGGGTAATATGCTTATTTGGTTAACAGAACGTTTAAAATTGCCCTTAGCGGTGCGTAGTTCTACTACTCTGACCATTCCGTCAGCACCTGGGATTACCTTAGTAATGCGACCTAGAGACCAGGTGCAAAGTGGGAGTTGAGTGTCCTTTAATAGGACCAACATGCCTGGCAAAATATTTTGTTTTTTAAACATCCATTTGTTTCTCTCCTGTAAATTACTGAGATAATTGTTTTGCCAGCGTTTCCAAATCGTTTGGGTTAATTTTTGAGTCCTTTGCCACTTGTTAAGCAAGTTATCCTTTACCTCCATCAAATTAGGTTCAGGAATTAAATTAAGGGGCCTGCCTATGAGAAAGTGGCATGGAGTTAACACCTGAAGATCGTCAGCATCTGTGGACAAGGGACAAAGCGGTCGCGAATTTAAAATCGCTTCGATCTGTGTTATTACGGTTAGAAATTCTTCGATCGTGAGATGAGCGGAACCTACTGCTCTTTTTAAATGGTATTTGCAGGCCTTAACTCCTGCCTCCCAAAGTCCACCAAAGTTGGGTGCTCTAGGAGGGGAGAATTTCCAGTTAATGCCTACTGAAGCTAAAAAGTTACAAACTTCATCACTGGCTACAAGTTTACGTAAACGCTTCAGTTCTGCTGAAGCCCCAACAAAATTAGTAGCGTTATCGCTAAAAATTACCGAACTCCTCCCACGACGAGCGAAGAATCTCTTTAGCGTTGCTATTATCGCCTCGGATGTCAAGTCGGAGACAAAATCCAAGTGTACAGCTTTAGAGGCCATACACACGAAAATGGCAACGTATATTTTTTAGAAGGTACCCTTTCTCTGACCCTTATATTTTATTTCAAAGGGGCCACACAGATCTAATCCTACTCTGGAAAATGGTGAACTGGGCGTTATTCTTTCAGGAGGGAGATCTCCCATTACTTGATTAGCCAGCATAGGCTTAATTTTAAAACATTGCACACATTCATGTACTACCTTGCGAGCTGTGTTTCTACCGCTAAGAGACCAATATTTTTGGCGCACAGTGTTCAAAAGAGCCTGGGGCCCGACATGAAAATCTCGTACATGATAATACTGGAATATGATTCTCGTTAAGCGACAGCTCGCTGGTAGCACTATAGGAAATTTGTGATCAAATGGTAAGTTAGATTTAGCCAATCTACCTCCCACCCTTATCAAGCCATTCGAATCAATAAAGGGGTTCAAAAATTTTAACTTACTTGAACCATGCACCGAAGATCCCCCTTTCAGGGCGGAGATTTCCTTGGAAAAATACATTACCTGCACATGCTTAATCAAGCACACTTCTGCCCCCATTAATTCCTCCAGTAACAGAGGGCCTGTTGCAGCTGCTACCCTCTTACACTTTAAAAAAAAACCTAAAAATATATGCTACAATTCTAATTAATTTAAGAAAATTATTTGTTAAAGTCAACAAATTATCAAAAAATTAATGTCCATATTGTTGATTAAAGTCACTTGTCTACTGGCTTTGAGTTCATTGGAATAATAACTGTTCGAGCAGTCAGTAAGACTAGAAATAGGTTTCTCTATTGCTTCTTTAAGAATTTGAAGTGGCGGCCCATTCCACCATAGTTCACTGGAGGCAAGGTTTTTCACATCCATTCCTCTGGATATCAGGTCCGCGGGGTTATGCTCCGATGGTATATGGTGCCATGGAATGTTCCTTGAAATGTCCTTTATTTGCTCTACACGGTTGACGACAAAAGTTTTCAATGAATGTGGAGCAGTGTCCATCCAAGCTAAGGCAATGGTCGAGTCTGAAAATAGTCGCACAGCATTCACCTGTTGGTTTAAAGCAACTAAGACCTTACAGGTTAATTTTGCAAGAAGAAGACACGCTGATAGTTCCAAGCGGGGTACGGTTATCACCTTTGTAGGGGCCACTCGTGACTTGCTGCAAAGAAGGTGACTAACCGTTTCGTTGGAGTTAGATATAGTTTGCACATAAATAACTGCACCGTATGCCTTTGAAGAAGCATCGGCGAAGCCATTAAGTACCACTGATTGGACGTGCACCTTTAAGAAGCATCTCGGTACGTTGATGGACTCGAGCTCTGGCAATGTTGCGATAAAGGTTTTCCATTGTTTGGAAATTTGCGAAGGTAAAGTATCATTCCATTGTAATTTAAGCAACCACAATTGTTGCATGAATATCTTTGCCTTTGCGATCACTGGCCCTAAGAGACCAAGAGGGTCATAAAGCCGGGCAATTTGCGATAGCACCTCTCGTTTGGTGAAAGTACTTGTTATTTTAACGTTGACTTTGTATGTAAATGTATCGCTAGAACTGTTCCAAAGCATGCCTAAAGTTTTAACCATTATTTCTTCTGAATTTCTATCCAAGGGAAATATCAGATTGTCAGTAGATTGAACCTTATTAGTACACCATTTATGCAAAATCATTCCCCCCCTCTGAAGGAGTTGTGTTAATTCTGCTTGCATTAAATTAAATTCCTCTAAATTGGATGACCCCGACAAGCAATCATCCATATAGAAATCTTTCAGTACAATATTGAAAGCTAATGGAAAAGCCTTTTGCTCATCTAAGGCGAGTTGTTGTAAGACCTTGGTGGCCAAAAATGGGGCGCAAGCTGTTCCATACGTGACAATTGATAATTGAAAGACCTTAACCGGGGATGATGCACTGTCTTTCCACAGAATTTTTAGGAATTTGTATTGGGACGGATTTATCTCTATCATTCGAAACATTTGTTTGATGTCGGCGGTAAATGCATAAATATGCTTTCTAAATCGAACCAATATCGAAAAGAGATCGTCCTGTAGCACACCACCCTTGCACAATAAATCATTCAATGAGTATCCATTACTACCTTTTGCGCTTGCGTCATATACGACGCGCAATTTAGTTGTCGCGCTAGATGGTCGTAAAATTCCGTGATGGGGTAAATAATAGCCGTCCTCAAATTCATTAGTTAAGAAACTGATATTCATTAAGAAATTGTGTATATAAATTCCGCATTATAGGGTCACGATCTAGACGTTGCCATAGATAATTTAATCTTTTCAATGCAACGATTTTTGAATTTCCTAAATTGGGCTCAGAAATTTCCGGTTTGAAAGGCTTCTACGACATATCTGCCATCCGGATTTCTAAAATGCGTTTTATCGAAGTGCCTATTGCAATATTCTAACTCTTTGCTATCACAAGGTTTTAAATTTCCCACCTCTTCTATCTCCCAAAAAGATTTCAATGTGTTATCTAAAGCTTCTAAATTTTTCGTTAAGAAACAATATTTTTTAGTATTGTTTACTACATTGTTATACACACAACCAGAAATTAGATAACCAAACACACTTTCCTGTAAATATAAGTGCTTTCCTAACTTTATTTTGTCTACCTTTAATAATTCAAAGAACAGTTCCGCACCTAATAAAATTTCAACCTTATTTGGAATAAAAAACTGTGGGTCAGCTAAACAGATGTTCGAAGGAATGTTTAATTTATTTATGTTTATTTCCTTTCCAGGAGTGAAATCTGTGATTCTCGGGATGATCAACAAGTCCAGATTCCATCGCAAATCGCCTCTCTTATTATTAGAAACACACGCCTTCACTTTAGATTTCAAGGACATCGGTGAATTATTAAGACCTGAAACGGGAATGTTAATTGATTGTTTTTTCAAACCTAAAGTTTCAGCTGCTCTTAAATTTATAGAATTATTCTGTGAGGCACTATCCAATATTGTACGAAAAGGCTTATTTATACCATTAATGTCTGCTATATAAACAATCGCAGTATTTATTAAGACAGATTTATGGCTCTTTTCATGTGAAAAAAATGAATGAACTACATTTTCATTTTGCGCTGAATCTTCGGGAGCTAAATTTTTATTAATTGCCTCTTCAGCAGCCAGATTGTTTATAGATTTTGACGGCTCATAAATTCGAACATCTGGTGATGAGTAATTATGCAACGAAGTATGATGTTTGGAGCTGCAAACAAGACATCTGCTCTTTGAAGTACATTGATGAATTATATGAAAAAAACTAAGGCAATTAAAACAAAGCTTATTTTTCTTTACAATGTTTAGACGATCGCTTAGTTTCATACTTTTATACTTCTCGCAATGATATATTGGGTGACTTTCTGTTTTACATAAAATGCACATTTTATTTTGTGATTTGGTGGTACGGATAAATAAAGATTTATTGGTGGTTTTTGAAGCATTCGCAGAAGTAATACTACTTAAAATTTGGCATCTGCGCTCTAAAAATTCTAAAAATTCATCGAAATTAGGCACTTCCTTATCCTTTAGTGTTAATTCAAATTGCTTACGAGTTTCTCGATCAATTTTTCCTAATATTATGTTCAACAAAATAGCGTTTGAAAAGGTGTCTCTATCGAATTCCAAGACCTTTAACGCTCTCAAATTCTTTTTTACCTGATCTACAAGGTTTCTCAGTTCTTTTGCTGACTCTTGTTTGATTACATAAAGATTTAATACATTTTTAATATGGCAATCCACAATAATTCTTTTGTTTTCATAGCGCTCTTCCAGCTCTCTGAAGAGTGAGCTAAAGGTGTCATCTGAGGTTTGTAAACCTTTCGGTTCACCCGTTAATGCCCCGCTGAGATAAAACAGTTTTTCGTTGTCTGTTAAATGAGGATTGCTATTGATCAATTCGTTGAAGGTGGTCTTAAATGTAGACCATTCTTCAAATTTGCCACTAAAAATCGGAAGTGGAATTTTAGGGAGCTTTATGCTGACCCCTCTGGCAATAACTTGATCATGGGATTTTGATTCAGACGTGCTGTCTATTTTACTATTTTTTTTCTTCATTTTGTTTGTGAAAAGATGATTTAAGGCTTACCTCTAATTTCTGTATCTCCTCATCCAATTGCGAGAGTTGTTCTTCCGCTTCCTCAATCTTTTCTTCGTCCATAATTTTGTAGTATTCATGTTTGATCACTTCGAATTTTTCTTCGATTTTGTGAAGGAGCTCTAGTTGAGCCTTGGTTTCCGCAATTGAGAAACTTTTACCCTCGGTGGCGTTTACGATCTTCGTTAGCTGGGCCTTGATGTTGCCACGCCGCCGATTCAGTGCTGTAATGTCCGAGTCTGCCATCCTTTCGTCTTGTTGACGAAACTGACATAAATTAAATTAAATTAGTTTGCGCTGGTCTTACCTCCGGCTCGACGGACCAAAATGTACGGAGGTGTTCTAAATTAAAAGAGAAATTAGCGGACTGTTAACATAAATTTTTTAATGTTGACTAATGGCGACTTGTTGCCGCAGAGGTTGTTCCTCTTACACTCGTGCGTACTCAACCCGTGATCCGGGTTCAACGAAAGGGTTACATTAAAAGGATTGATTGCCAATTGGCATAGATGCGGGGGTGGTGTTCCGTCGCCAAAGGCGAATTACAATGTTTGTTACAGGTACGGAACATACATATTTATTACTTTTCTATGTTTCGTGTTTAAGTTCTTCTAGACTTGATTTTTATGGACATTGAATTTCATTTATGAGTAATATAGTGGAAATCCACGTCAGGTAATACATAATTGAGTAAATAAAGCTACAAAACTCCAAGCTGAAATATTTCTCTAAATTATTTTTACTGCTAGAGCTTCTAATAAGGGAATGGGTAAATTCTAGCCATGATAATCTTAGAAACCTAGAATTATGACAATTGCCTATTCCTACGAATAATTAATTAATGACGCTCATAAATATTGATTAGTTTTGCTATATTCCTAACTTGTATTTCTTCAATGGAAATGTTATGACTGTAAATAAGTTTTTGAAAGCAAGTTATTATTATGAAAATGTAATCAATAACTCTAAATACCCTCGTTTTTCCTCTTTATATTTGAAATATTTATCTCTAAACATCTAAAAGTGCATTTGTGTTTATATATACAGGGTGATCTTTTATGGTTGACACCTAGCTAGTTCCTAAACCGTTATGTTTAGGGTAATTTTTTCAACTGAATAGTTATTTAAAAAAGAATTTTAATCATATTAAAATCGATTTACGTCAAATTTGACTTTTTTCATGCTACGAAATCCAATTTTTTTTTCCCTTGATTCCTATAATTTATACTTGGAAAACATTTTTTTAATTCTCTAACAAATAAAACGACAAAAATTCGATTCTCCTGCGGCAAAAGGGAAAATTTAAGTCCAAACATCTTTAACATTTATTGATTTACTGTACCAGTTTGGAAGGGATTAGTGCAGAATCATGGAAGATATTCATAAAAAAGGGACATACATATATATATATATATATATATATATAGGTAGATAGATAGATAGATAGATAAAGTTTTGAACTGGGGTGTTGTTTTTGGCTTCTAGGGGTCATTATCTGCTTAGATCTGAAAAAATTCTTCAGAAATTCCGACGTAAGGGAAAATGTCATAGATAGTATTTCTAACTAAATCTGCCTAAAAATAAAACTGAAGGAACAGAAATGGAAATTCTTGACCATTTCATCAACCTAATAATCAGGAAAGTTTTGTTTTTATATAACCGGGAGCTCGTACATGACCTGAATGCACGTTCGTAATGATTCGAAATTCTCTTTTATTTGAATATCCCAATGGCGACGACAATTTTCTTTTCCGTGCTTTTATTGTAAAGCTGACCTAATCCCCTGAAGAAAACTGGGTAAAATTTGGCCTCCTGTTTATTCGGGGGAAATATACAAAATTATCTATTGTGTATAGTGAGGCATGTAGGAAATATTTCACCGGATATTTAACTTATTTATTCATATATTTGCCTGCGAAACGTTTAGCATTTAAAGAAAAAAAAACATTACATTTTTAAAGAATTATATTTTTTAATAGTAAAAAAAAAAAAAAAAAAAAAAAAAAAAAAAATATTCCATTCGATGCAAAAATACAAACTACACATTTCTAGTTTCAGAATTTTGAATAAATTGAATACTATAACATTTAATCTGTATACAGGCTTGCCATAATTAAAACAACCCTACTCCGAACTCTGTACATTGTGAACTAATCAGTGTATGGCCTTCAAATTTTGTGCACATTATATTTAGGACATGGGAAATCGAAGTACACGAATAAAATAGTTTCAGAAACCACCGATAGATGACGCTGTAAAATTGGTCATATGCTGAAAAGAAGCATCTCTTCAAAAATTGTTTGAACTTACCAAATGTCCGCTTCACAAAAGTGTTATCTACGCACAGAATGCTGCTCAATACGGTTTCCTTCATGAATATGTAAAATCTGCAGTCTATCGACAGCCTGTTCAACTGCTGATCTTAAGTAGTCGAATTAGATGCTTCTCACAAGTAGACTGATAACTTCTTTCAGATATGCGAAGATTAATATGACTCCTAGATAAACAAGATTTTTTATGCATCCCCACAGCAAAATATGACACGAATTAAGATCCGTTGAACAAAATGGCCAGCTTGTTAGAAACGCAATACTGGTTGTTTTGTCATTATTGAAATGCTGTACACTGTCAAAAAAAATACTGTAAAGTTAATAAAGTGTTTCTAGGAAACTGACATTCCTAGAACTTTTTATGTAACGGCAACAACAAAAATTCATGTAACAGGCACACTTTTACACCGAAAATAAAAAAAAAAATCTGTAAGGTTACTAAGAATTTTTTAGGAATTTTTTAGGATGCCTAGAACGTTGCATGTAACTGCAACCAGTGTTACAGATGAAATTTTAGTAAGATTAATTTAATTTAAGCAGATTCATTTGTAAAGTTACAGATTTCTGCAGCTTTAAAAAAACAAGTTTTGTAGATTTGCAGCATGTTTTGTACTGTTACAGATAAAAGTTTAGTAAGCATGTAACTTTACATCTGTTGAACTACAGATTTTTTTTTTTTTTTTTTTTTTTTTTTTTTTTTTTTTTTTACAGTGTAGATGAAATAACACTGCACCCAGTTTTTATGCTATATTATACCCAGAACATTGTTGCAAAGCATGGATTCAAGTAAAGATTTTTGCTTACAAAGTGAAATTGCTATTACAATGGCAGTTAAAGCTTATTTACATTCTTTTTCATTAGGGCAATAGAAATTAAAACGGAGAATATATTGTTCCTTTTGTTTTGGTTTATTATTATTATTATTATTTTTTTTTTTTGCTACTTTCTGCTGTACAGCGCGATCTATCGGCTCCCCTGGAACTAATGGATTTGTGTAATCTGTTTCCCTATTTCTTGATTAGTATGTACACAAAATTTGAAGCCTTTAAACTGAGTAGTTCGATAGATAGGGAGATCGCAGTAGGGGTGTTTTAATTGTGGCCATGCGGTACATGTGCAATTGTAGAAAAGAAAGAGCACTGTCCGTTACTAACTCTTTCACAAATGATTATATAGAATTGTGACTTGTAACGTTACATTGGTAGTAACCTCTGCTAATTAATTATATACACACATTTGTTTAGTGGTTGTATGCATATAGTAATTGCAGTAAAATTTAGAATTTTCAATCTTTATATGCGTTTTTGACATCAATTTTAAATTATTCGTAAATTTTAACTTAATACGAAACGCATAACAAACGGGAAGTCATCCAATTTAGTAGTTCAAGAATTCTGCATATTTAAAGATTGGAACTCCTAATGTTAAAAAAATTTTTAACCTTTAAACAACCAATTACAACCAGGGCAGTTTTTTAAGCATATAAGAAAAACATTTTTTGAAAGCATGCTTAAAGATTAGAATTCCTAATGTTAAATTCATTTTTAATCGTTGTCCAATAATTTCAATGGTTTAGATCATGATAGTTTTTCAAGCGTATGAGGAAAAAAAAGGGTGAAATGAGCTTATTTAAAGCTTCGAGAAGTCCATTATGATTAGAACATTTATAAAATATAATTAGGTTTTTTAGTTAAATTCAAAATATTCATGTATTTGAAAATCAATGTCCAAAAATGTATATGAAAATGAGTAATATAGAGATTTTTGTAAAACAAAAATCGGTACTACTTAGTTATCCCGTTGAACAATTTCGCCAAATGATACAAATCGACATAATTTTTATTTTAAATAACGAAAGAGCAAATAAATTTGTATAACATTAATAAAAATACAAATAAAGCATCTAAATAAAAATCACTTGATTACGTAAGCATATGTAACATGCTTAAAGTCAAGTGAATGTGACATTTACGATCAACTATTATTGGCATTTAATCTTATAGTTTGGCGATAGATTTTTGGTCGACGGGATAACCAAGTAGTACCCAAATATCTATTTCTAGAGACTTCAAAATATGTAAAACCAGATTTGAACATCATTCTGCCACGTCGATTTGAAGATATACTTAAAAAATCACCCGCATTGAAGTCTGTTTTGAAATGATTAAAAATGATTGTAACACTAAAATTTCCTAAATTTAAAACTTCAAATTTCTTAAATTACTTCAGAGAAAGACTGCTTGAGGGGTATACGAAAATACAATTTGCTTACAAATCTAAATATGATTAGGAAAGTAGTTGTTAATATTGAAAAAAAATATATATGTCATTAGTTGGTAGACATTATGAATTGTCGATTCATATAACAGTTACATATTTATTTAATGTTTTTGATAGAGTTATTAGAGGGAAGGCGTTGATTCATTACTATGCATTTGATGTACCACTAAAGTAGAATAAAATATTTCATAAAATTCATTACTTTAAAACGCAAGTCGGAAACATCGTTCCTCATGTACACGTTATGGAATCGTCTTAGTATTATGAAAATTTATCCGGATTGATCTTCTTCATTTTCCTAAGAATAACTTCAACTGTACAAATAATAAAAATTTTCACCGAGGTCTCTGAAGTCTCTTGTTACTGACAACGGTATTCATCTGAACTTAATCATTTTTAGGTGAGTTCGTAATCATATAAAATACGTCGTACCTGCAGTCATCGTCTGGTCCATATGTCTGTCCGCGTATAGCAGCGCAAATACTACCCAACCGTTGGTTACGAAATGCTTATAATTTTTAATTATAAGCATTTTATCCTCTTTAATACATTTATGAAATTTTTATTACTCAAACTATGAATTTTGATGCACATTTCTATAGAAATAATGTTTTTACATTGATGATTACTGCGAAAATCAGATAAATATAATTACTTTGATGTGTTTTATAAAAATCTCTAATCATTAAAAATTTACTGTTTATCTATAATAATAAAGAAAGAAGTTTGTGTGTGAGTGAGTGAGTGTGTCGACGGTGTTCTGAAGAGACCGCTGCAGATAGAGCTACAAAATTTGGGGAAAAGGTACGTTTATATATGAAGTTTTGCACCTCGAAGCTCGATTTTCGATTTTTTTAAATTCAATTTTTTATGCGATTTTTAGCACTTTTTTAAGTTTTGAGGCGATTTTTCCATATAAGTGAGAAGAATATGGTTTATTTCTTTTAACCCAATATAGTAAATTTTGTTCTCTTTTAAAAAAAGTTTATTCGGAATTTGTGCAGCGATTTATGAATTTTTAGCGAATTTTTAATGCAATTATTGAACAGCATGTAATGCATTTCCATACCTATAAGGAGGTTATCGTAGAGGCACATAGTTCTGTCGCCAAATACCGCCAAGTTTGTCGCTAACTTGGCGGTATATCGCCAAATTTGGCGACCAAAATGAGTCGACAAAAGTGACGCCAACTTGGCGATATCTCTACTATTTCCCCAAATTCCCATAGACTTCCATTGTATACCAATATGGATTACTTGCTTACAGAAAATCGACAAATCTATATATTTTAATGCAACAAAAACTAATATTAACTTAAGGGATTATGTTAACTAGGACTTGACTCAGAGGGATTAGTCTGAGCGATATTACTGAGAACGTTATCTTTAATTGTCCATATACTGCGAAAAATTGAAATGATGAAAATAAACGAATTGTAGAATTACAAAATCTTATATATAAATTCATGTACACTGTTTAAAAAAATGGGAAATCAAACCATTCAAGAAAACCATGCATGGATATAAAATTGAAAGTACGCAATATATTAAAAGTAAAATAGAAAATGAAACACTAATTTACTTCTACGGAATTTTAACTGTATAAAATGATGTCAAGAGCATAATCAGACGTTCCGCACCAATTTGAGTAGCTTTAAATGACAAATATATGATGTTTAAAAAGAATGGACTATACTTTATATGGTGTGTGCTCCCCCGGAATAGTTAATATTGTACAATATCTGTTTTCCACGGATGCAATGACGTTGTCGATAGCATTTAAGGAATTCTCTTCTCAAAATCTAATATAGTATCAAAGTACCGGATACATCAAAAGTGGCATGCAATGCTTCGTTAGAGTGTGTTTTAGAAATGCTCGATCGGATTTAAATGATGAGTGTATGCTGGCCACTACATACGCTGTATTGTTTTGTTTTCAAACATATTCTGCACAAGTTGAGCTGTATTTAGCATGTATTAAATAAAAGAAATCGGCAATGATTACAACAAAAAGTATGACACAAGATCTGAATATATCGTCTGCATAACTTTTGAGCTGTCAAAGTGTCATTTGAAGTAATTTACAAATCCATACATATTTATTCAGCAAATCATGCAAGCTAACATACGTCAATATGAACCCGATTACAAAATTTCACCAGAATAAGTTAATATATAAAAAATCTACTAATGATAATTGAGAATATGACCTTATGATAAAATGTCTAGAAAAATGAATCGGATAAAAAATTCATATCACATTTAATACGGCACTTCCGGCCACTAACGCCGTTAGTGGCCTTGGCGCGCGAGAGAGAAAAGCCTAGAGAAGGAACACTTTAACAAGTACTTTCGGGCAACCTACTCACTGTTTCATACAGGTCTTTATTCAATATTTACACAATTTATTTAATGCTAGGTGGGTGTCTATCAGTTTTGTTGCATTTAAATCGCATGTTTTGCGGAGGAAATGCAGCATTATGAAATATTTAAAGTTGCTGTACCTAATAATTACAAATTAATGGTAATTGAGATCGCTTTCCGTTAAATTCATCTTTTTTAATTTTAAATTTTTTAGAAACCATTCATAGTGACAATTGTACATTTTAAAACTAACCCGAAGCAAAATTTCAAGATTTTGGGCTCAGCAGTAAAATAGAAATAGAAAATTTTTGAATGTTTTTTGTTTCTGCACTGTTTTTTATAGCGACATTTTTAGAAATTGTTCTATTGCGAGAATTTACGTCATGATAAATACAGCCATGTCAATTTTCATGTTTATATTCCTAACAGTTCCATGTTCTTCGTTACTTAGATCATCTTTTGATCGTTTTCTGCTTTGCTTAGTCTTTCTATTTTTTTAGAATTCGTTCTACAACGAGTATTTACATCTTATTAATTACTACCATGCCAAAGTTCTAGTTTCTAACCCCAACAGTATCCCAAAAATTTCAGTATTCCAAATAAATCATAGTTTAGAACCTTTCTAGAAATTTTTACGTTTATCCGTCAACTTGAACCTTTTAGAGAGCGTTCATTACGAGTATTTACATCTTAAAAGTAACAACAGCACCAAATTTAAAGTTTCTAACCCAATCAATATCGCAGAAATCACAATTTTAGAACTTTTTTGCTCCTGCAGCGATGTAGGTTCTTGCACTGACATAAAATAGTCTTTTTTCGGAGCAGAGATGGCCACCAACATTTTTTTAAGTTGGCTATGTAGTTTCAGAGACAACACCTCACAAACGTACAAGCATTAATAATATTATATACTTTATAATATTATAACGCTTTATAATATTAGCATTAGATGTACAGATACAAAAGCCATTTATCTGTTACAAGCTAAAGTGCCGGCGTTGCCCAGAATTTGAAGTATGTTTGTTCTGAAAAATCAATTTCAAAATTTAACATACAACACAAAACAAACATTAAAAAAGCAGTCGAAATGTTGTTGAAAGAATCATATGAAAACGCTATATAAAAATGTATAAATGTATATAACAGACGCAAAAGAATGCAGCTATAAATGAACTTATTTCAATTTATAATTGGAGCAATAATTTTAAAATACGCCAATATTTCCCTAATCGGGTTTTTATTATGCTTCAATACATTTTTCACACTCATATGACGTTATACTATATCCACCATGCCCTTTATATTTCCAATATGACGTAATATTTTCCTCTTTCACGTGGAAAACTTGAAATAGAAAAGTTAGAAGTTATATTCACTTTCATTTAAATTCGTCAAACCATTTATTTCATTATCATATTTCACGTAAATATCTTGCAATAGAAAAGTTATGACGTAATATTCACCTTTTTTTTTAAATTCGGCAAACTATTTATTTCATTTTCATTTTTTTCACGTGGGAATCTTACAGTAGAAAATTAATTGTTGTAGTAATAATTTTATTGTGTTTTTTAATTGTTGGCAACTGCTATAACGAAAAATGTTTAAATTTGATAAGAAATTGCCGTTAAATTGGTGGTTTTTTATTAATTAAAAATTAACTATAAGTTATTTCGATTCCGGATTACTTTAGTTGTCTCGGCCATGTTTTAATACACATGCACGTATCTCTTCATAATTTTGGCTTCCAAATTATGGATTTTTTATAGAATTACAAACAGACAGATAGACAAGTTTTCATTTTTATATATCTCTCTATTCTATGAAAAGTTACTAACGCTGTCACCGTCGCCGCCGCCGGTTTTGAATTTTTTGTGACCGGAGGTCTTTCTTCGTTAATATTAAGAAAACTATTGCATACAAATATATGAAAATCGGTGGTATTATAGCGAAATGTTTGATCAACACACTAATGCATACAGTTTTCAAATCGAAGAATTATTTTAAGAGATATTTAATGCTAAAGTTGGACAAAATCGTTCCAATAAAAAAAAAATTATAAGAGCAAAAGCTATACATGGGAATTTAATCATTTTTAGATCATTTTATTCAATAGAAGATCCCGGTCAGCAGATTTCATTAATTTTTTTTTTTTTATTTGACTCATTTTTTGAGGTTTTATTTCTATTTTAAATTCAAATATTCAGCATTTTGACAGATATTTTTTACATATTTTAGAAAATGGTATTAATTTAAACTGTTGCCAACTGTATAAACAGCGCAAACAATAATGTTTGCTTCAAATAAAAAAAATAGTTACACGTTACTATTATAAACAGAAAAAACCTCAAATTGCAATTAAATAATTAGGTATAAAAAGCAGGCACTTATTGGAAATTACGCCATAAAAACTATATTTACATGTGAATTTTAAAAGAGAAAGGATATTGTAAAATAAATTCATTAACATGCGTTAGAAATCTGAAATAGAATAAATTGCGTTACATTACACTTATTATGTAAAATGAACAGGAAATAGTATTGCAAAACAGTTTAAATTTAAAAATTGCGCGAGACAAAATATTAGAGGTTAAATATTAGATTTTTTCAAAATTTTATTATTTGTCGTTTGATGTGAGGTGTTCAGCTATAAATATGCAAATTTTTATGTTTCAACATAATTAGGGGCTGAGTTAGAAAAATTGCTTTAAATACACAAGTTAGAGCCCAGAGGGTTAATAATTAGGCTTTTTAAAAATTTTATTATTTGTCGTTTGATGTGAGGTGTTCAGCTATAAGTATGCAAAATGTCATGTCTCCAACTTAATTAGGGGCTGAGTTAAAGAAATTGCTTAAAATACATAAGTTAGAGCCCAGAGGGTTAAATATCACACATTTTTCAAAATTTTATTTTTTGTCGTTTGATGAAGGATTTCAGCTATAAGTATGCGAAATTTCATGTCTCCAACTTAATTAGGGGCTGAGTTAGGAAAATTGTTTAAAATACATAAGTTAGAGCCCAGAGGGTTAATAATTAGACTTTTTAAAAATTTTATTATTTGTCGTTTGATGTGAGGTGTTCAGCTATAAGTATGCAAAATGTCATGTATCCAACTTAATTAGGGGCTGAGTTAGAAAAATTGCTTAAAATACAGAAGTTAGAGACCGGAGGGTTAAATATGACTTTTTCAAAATTTTATGATTTATCGTGTTATCGCAAGTGTTCAGCTATAAGTATGCAAACTTTCATGTCTCCAACTTAATTAGGGGCTGAGTTAGAAAAATTGCTTTAAATACACAAGTTAGAGCCCAAAGGGTTAAATATTAGACTTTTTCAAAATTTTATTATTTACAGTTTGATGTGTGGTGTTCAGCTATAAGTATGCAAATTTTCAAGTCTCCGACATATATAGTTTCTGAGAACGGGCTCTGTGACAGACGGACAAACAGACAGACAAAGGAGTGAGACAGGTAGGGTTTCGTTAGATAGACGAAACTCTAAAAACATGCTGCGGATGACTGTAACAACATCCTAAAATTACATTACCATCAGCGATCTACCAATCCCGAATTTAGTTTATATTCGTTTCATATATTCTTATTCTTTTGTGCGGCCCTGTAAAATAATTATCAATATTATATACAGTAAAACCTCTGAATAGCGGACACCCCGAGAATGCAGAATTTGTCCTCTATTTAGAGGTGACCGCTACTGAGAGTAAAACATGTACAGTTATTTAAGAGTTGGTAATCGAAAAAATGTCCGATAAATAGAGGTATCCGCTAATCGGGTGTGTCCGCTATGGAGGTTTTACCAGTAAAACTTCTAAATAGCGAACACCTCGGGAGGGCAGAATTTGTCCTCTATTTGGAGGTGTTCGCTACTGAGTGTAAAAAATGCACAGTTATTTAAGGGTTGGAAATCGAAAAAATGCCCGCTAAATAGAGGTGTCCACTAATCGGGTGTGTCCGTTATGGAGGTTTTACTGCATAATAATATCATCCTTTAGAAGAAAATTGCATGCTGTCAGACAGACAGACAGACATCCAGAGAAAGATAACCTCCGGCTCCGGATCAATAAACACTCATGTCTTTTGTTTTAATCATCCACAATTGTATGTCATACAACATGCCAGATTTTATACAACAGGCTAAAAACTGTCACCGTGGTACGGAATACTGTATTATTATTTGTTTGCCCGCCAAAACTGGTTGCCACGGGTTGTTGCAAGGTTTGTGATCACGTGGTTGAAACTGATCTATTCAATATTACTGCGTGCGTATTTTTTTTTTTTTTATTATTTACTCCATGTGTTCAAACCAGTTGTCTACGAAAACATCAACCGGTGAAAGTGACGGACACCAAATTTCTGTGACGTATGCAGATAAATTGTGCTTTTTTAAGAGTTTTTTCTATATAATTTTTAAACAGTTTGGAACTTATTTTTCATAGTAGGTGCATTCAGTAGGCGACCCTCATAGGTACCCTCTGGTGCAATCAGAAACGAAATCCGACAAATATTTTTTGAGTTATGCTTGACGAAATGTTTTTATTAGGCTTTTTTTTAGTAGGACATGGCGTTAATATCCATCGTAGTAGTAAAGTGTCCGGACAGTAATATTTCGCTGAGTATTAGCCTTCGCTTCGCTCAGACAATTATATTTAAGGCAATTCAAGTAAATTAATTAATCTATACTTCCTATTATAAAGAGGAAAAAATTGTTTATTTGTAGGAGGTAAGCTCTGGAACTACCGAACCGATTTCAAAAGTAACGGTATTAAAATGATGGTGTTAGTCCAACTTAGAACATAGGCTATATCTTATGTCGGTGCCACTACCACAAAGGGGTGTAGGAGCAAAAAACGTTCTAAAAATGCGATTTTAGCGTTACTGAAGGGCCTAGAAATATGAAATTTTGTATATTAGTTACTTATAAGATATAAATGATGTCTAAGAACAGTTATTAAACAATTTGAAATTTAAAAGGGGTGAAAATACGCAAAAAGCGTTCTAAAAAACGTTCTAAATGGTAGTTTCTACACAATCTCAGGAAATACCAAACCGATTAAAAAAAATATTTGTATCAAAATGATGGTGACAACGCTTGCTCTAAGATAGGCTATGTTTTATGTCGTTGCCACTATCCCAAAGGGGGTTCAGAAGCAAAAAAGTTCTAAAAATTCGATTTTAGCGTTACTGAAGGGCCTAGAAATATGAAATTTTGTATATTAGTTACTTATAAGATATAAATGATGTCTAAGAACAGTTCTTAAACAATTTTAAATTTGAAAGGGGTGAAAATGCACAAAAATCGTTCTAAAATACGTTCTAAATGGTAGTTTCTACACAATCTCAGAAAATACCAAACCGATTTAAAAAATATTGGCGTCAAAATGATGGTGACAACGCTTGCTCCAAGATAGGCTATGTTTTATGTCGGTGTCACTACCCCAAAGGGGGTGCAGGAGCAAAAAACGTTCTAAAAATGCGATTTACGTGTTACTGAAGGGCCTAGAAATATGAAATTTGAAATATTAGCTACTTATTAGATATAAAGGATTTCTAAGAACAGTTCTTGAGTAATTCGAAATTTGAAAGGGGTGAAAATGCACGAAAATCGTTCTAAAAAACGTTCTAAATGGTGGTTTCTACACAATCTCAGGAAATACCAAACCGATTTAAAAAATAATGGTGTCAAACTAAGGGTGTCAAAATGACGGTGACAACCCTTGCCCAACATAGGCTATGTTTTATGTCGGTACCACTACCCGAAAGGGGGTGCAGGAGCAAAAAACGTTCTAAAAATGCGATTTTTGCGTTACGAGAGGGCCTAGAAATATGAAATTTGAAATATTAGCTACTTACTAGATATAAAGGATTTCTAAGAACAGTTCTTAAAAAATTCGAAATTTAAAAGGGGTGAAAATGCGCGAAAGGGGTTCTAAAAAACGTTCTAATGGTGGTTTCTACACAATCTCTGGAAATACCAAACTGATCTAAAAAATAATAGCGTCAAAATGATGGTGACAACCCTTGCTCCAACATAGGCGATGTTTTATGTCGGTGCCACTACCCACAAGGGGGTGCAGGAGAAAAACGTTCTAAATTGCGGCTTTTGCATTACGGAAGGGCCTGGAATCGTGAAATTTGGAATGGTAGTTAGTTATAAGATATCAATGATCTCTAAGGACATTAAAAAAAAATCGAAATTTAAAAGGGGGTTGAAATGCGCAAAAAACGTTGTAAAAACCTTTCTAAATGGTAGTTTCTACACAATCTCAGGAAGTACTGAACCGATTTCAAATATAATGGTGTAAAAATGATGGTGACAGATCTTGCTCCAAGATAGGCTATATTTTATATCTGTTTCCACTACCCCAGAGGAGATGCAGGAGAAAAATGCGCGAAAAGCGTTCTAAAAACTTTCTAAATGCCGATTTGTCGGCAATATCTTAGGAAAAATGAATCTCATTTCAAACGTAATGGTAGGAAATTGATGCTGACAGCCCCTGCTCTAACATAGACGCTATTTTATGTCGGTATCACTATCACCAAGACGTTGCAGGAGCAAAAAAGCGTTCTAAATTTCGATTTTTGTGATCGGTAGCGGCTAGCAACTTAAAATTAGGCAAGGTACATATTTATTAGATATAAATGATCTTTAAGAACAGTTTCGAAAAAATTGGAAATTTAAAAAGGGGTGAAAATGCGCGACAGCGTCCTAAAAACGTTCTAAATTGTGATTTCTACTCAATCTAAAGAAATACCAAAGCTATTTCAAAAGTAATGGTTTCAAATCAATGGTGACAGACCCTGTTATAACATAGGTTACATTTTATGATGCTGTCACTGCCATCTGAGGGTTGCAAAAGCAAAACATGTTCTAATTTGCGTTTTTTGCACAACTGAGGGGTTTAACACTTTGAAGTATGGCATGGTATTTACTTACAAGATGCAACTGCTTTCTAAGAACAGTCGAAAGAAAATTCCAAATTAAAAAAAAATTAAGTGAGTGAAAAGCTTTATAAATTACAATTTTTAAGCAAACTTATAAATTACCAAACCGATTAAAAAAATAATGGTGACAAATTTTGGTGATAGAACCTGCTCAAACATAAGCTATATTTTATGTCTGTTCCACTACCACCAGAGGGTTGCAGCAGCTAAAAACTTTCTAAATTGCGATTTCTGTGATACTGAATAGGCTAGAAACTTTAAATATGACATGGTAGTTACTTATAAAATATAAATGCCTTCGACGAAACGTCGAAAATAAATTCGAATTAAAAAGGGGTGAAGCGAAGGGGAGGTGCGAAAAGCATTCTAAAAAAGTTCTAAATTACGATTCTATACAATTTCAGGAATATAAACCGATTATAATTGTAATAGTTGCGAATCAATGGTAACAGTGTCTGATTCTACACAGGCTACATTTTATGCCGGTGATTCTACCACCTGGGCTTCACAGGAACAACAAACGTTCTAAAAAAGGCCTTTAAAAGCTTTTTAAATTACGTTTCTGTGGAATATTAGGAAATAACAAACCGATTTCAAAATTAATGTTGGCAAATTAATGGTGACAGTTCCTGTTTCAACGTAGCCCATTATGTTGAGAGAGGTGGTAGGACTTGGAATTTGACATGATGGTTAATTTTAAGATGTAAGAAGATGGTTTCTAAAAAATTCAAAATTTCAAATGAATACTGAAATAAGCGTATTAATTGAGCATAAAAGTTTCAAAATATTTTCTAAATTATTACTTATTTAGTTTTATTTCGTTTTATTAATTTAAGTCTCATTTCTGCCTTATGCAGTGTAACAATGATGTTTAATCAAACTGTGTTTTAAATAGTAATTTTTGAATTATTCCTAAAAGTAATAAGTACCTATTAATAAAATACAATATTACCTTTTAATAAAATAAAAATTTAGTTAGTACCTTTTAATAAAAATTAGACATATAAATATCACTTGGCATATTTCAAATATTACGCGAGCAAAGCCGCGGTGTTTGCTAGTCTATAATAATAAAGAAAGAAGTTTGTGTGTGAATGAGTGAGTGAGTGAGTGTGTCGACGGCGTTCTGAAGAGACCACTGCACGTAGAGCTACAAAATTTGGGGAAAAGGTACGTCTATATATGAAGTTTTGCACCTCGAAGCCCGATTTTTGATTTTTTGATTCGATTTTTTTAATTTAATTTTTTATGCAATTTTTAGCACTTTTTTAAGTTTCGAGGCGATTTTTCCATATAAGTGAGAAGAATATGGTTTCTTTCTTTTAACCCAATATAGTAAATTTTGTTCTCTTTTCAAAAAAGTTTATTCGGAATTTGTGCAGTGATTTTTGAATTTTTAGCGAATTTTTTATGCAATTATTGAACAGCATTTAATGCATTTCCGTAGCTATAAGGTGGTTACCGTAGGGGGGGAACACAGTTCTATCGCCAAATACCGCCAAGTTTGTCGCCAACTTGGCGGTATATCGCCAAATTTGGCGACCAAAATGAGTCGCCAAAAGTGACGCCAACTTGGCGATATCTCTACTATTTCGCCAAATTCCCATAGACTTCCATAGTAAACCAATATGGATTACTTGCTTACAGAAAATCAACAAATTGAAATATTTGAATGCAACAAAAACTAATATTATTTTAAGGGATTATGTTAATTATATTTAAGGGAATCCAAGTAAATTAATTTATAATAATAAAGAAAGAAGTTTGTATCTGAGTGAGTGAGTGAGTGTGTCGAAGGCGTTCTGAAGAGACCATTGCACGTAGAGCTACAAAATTTGGGGAAAAGGTACGTCTATATATGAAGTTTTGCACTTCGAAGCCCGATTTTCGATTTTTTGATTAGATTTTTTCATTTAATTTTTTATGCGATCTTTAGCGCTTTTTTATGTTTTGAGGCGATTTTTCCATATAAGTGAGAAGAACATGGTTTCTTTCTTTTAACCCAATATAGTAAATTTTGTTCTCTTTTCAAAAAAGTTTATTCGGAATTCGTGCAGCGATTTTTGAATTTTTAGCGAATTTTTTATACAATTATTGAGCAGCATTTAATACATTTCCATACCTATAGGGAGGTTGCCGTAGAGAGACAAAGTTCTGTCGCCAAATGCAGCTAAGTTTTTCGCCATCTTGGCGGTATATCGCCAAATTTGTCGACCAAAATGAGTCGCCAAAAGTGACGCCAACTTGGGGATATCTGTAATATTTCGCCAAATTCCCACAGACTTCCAGCGTAAACCAATACTTGCTTACAGAAAATCAACAAATTGAAATATTTTAATGCAACAAAAACTAATATTAACTTAAGGAATTATTTCAAAAATATATATTCTAAAAACACACTCAAAATATATATTAAACATTTAATTGCTAAAAAGGACGTCAAACGTTAATAAAATACATTAAAAGATCTTAATATATATATTTTTTAATTATTAAGATCTTTTAATGTATTTTATTAACGTTTGACGTCCTTTTTAGCAATTAAATGTTTAATATATATTTTGAGTGTGTTTTTAGAATATACATTTTTGAAATATTTTTAATGGACGTATAAGAGAACTTCTGCTTATAATTTAATATTTAAGGGATTATGTTAATTATATTTAAGGGAATCCAAGTAAATTGTGAATAAAAGTAACATGATACAATGATTAGATTATTGTATTTTATTGTTATTTTCAACGAAAGGCTTGTCAGTGGTCATTTTTCCGAAAATTATAGTTGATAAATGAATTGAAATGGCTATATCCGTTATAAAATAATGTAATCAACTTGCAAATTAAAAGAAAATAACTGTTATTTGTTTAATTAGAAAAAAAAGAATCAAAAACCTTTTTAATGCGAGATAAAATTTATAAAATGAAAATATTTAATTTAAATATGAAAGGAATGTTTATAAAACTTAAAAAAAAAATAGTATGAAAGAAGCAATTGATACATTATTTGGAGATTTTTTCGCTTCGCCAGGTTAATAAAAATGTGCCTATAAAAACTTCAAGAAATAAAATTTAAGTAACAGTCTTTTAGTCCTTCTTCATTTTTTTATTCAATTTAATTATCATTTTTATGTAATTTTCCCATCGTATGTCTTACAGGAGAAAGGCTTTATTTGTGAGTTACATGCTATTTAATTATTACCTTGGTCGCCAAACTATGCAATTTTAAGCCAGAAAGGCAGAAGTGTGAAATAAGCCAGGCGAAGGTCGCAGTAATTTTTTTTTAAGTATAGGAGAACATTTTGGAGTAAATCTTTATATTCAAATGTAAATTATATAAAAAGGATTTAAAATTATAACTATGTAGTCAAGTATTTAAATTTTAGTGTAAAAATGTGTCATATACACACATATTTTATAATCTTCGATAATCAAGCCACCATCAAATGACATATTTATTATATTATTGAAAGTTTTGTTGGCATAGATGTCATATATGCTCCATGGTACATAATGGGCTCCAAAATGGCGTTATTTTGCCTGACATGGTAACTCGGCTATTGTTGTTTATTTATTAATAAGTTGTTTATTTACTTTTATTTTCTTTTTTACAGTTATATAAACTGTTTTGTTCTATAGTCATTAATTAAACTTTTTATTATTTATTGCTATTTCCTTTTAAAATAATAGAAAAGAATTTAAATATATATGTGTAACTGGTATTCAAAAACGATGTTTTCACCAATTTGGCGTGAAAAAAAAATCGCGCCAAACCCGGTACGTATCTATGCCTAATAGTTATTTACATTATTGTGATTACTTAGTATCAGGCAACAGATTGAAGAGTATTTGGTATATTTTTGATATATGGGCTTTGGTGAGTTAGATAAAATGGCCTTGGCGAGTGAAGTGAATTTTACGTATATTTACTGGCAAACTATTTATTTTTCATATACATATAAGCATTTTTTTCAATATTTATTTTATTTATTTATATAAAGAAGAGCTATTTATCTACCTTTAAATTCGAACAGAAATAATTTGTGGTTCTACCTGATTATCCCGTAGACCAAAAAAAAAAAAAAAAAAAAAAAAAAAAAAAATATCGCCAAACTATAAGATTAAATGCCAATAATGGATGATCGTAAATGTCAAACTTACTTGACATTAAACACTTTACACGTGTTTGTTACGTCATTAGGTGATTTTTAATTCGATATTTACGTTTCTTCGCGATTTGCTACAAATTTCTGACATTCCGTTTTTGACCCGTAATACTAAAGTAATTTCTACCTTCATTTCGATAAAGTTTATTCTGATTTCGTATAACAATTTTCGAATTTTTCGGGTATTTTGTATGTGATTTTTAATGTAGTTTAGAGATTTTCTACCAATTTTCCACATTAGTGAAAGACGTTGATAGAAGTTGAATCAACTTTCAATCTTCGAGCACAATATATAATTTTTCTTCCTCTTTTCGAAATTTGTGCAGCGATTTAAAATTTTTTCGCAATATTTTATTGTGATTTTCAGAGGTTTTTCGCGATTCGTGCAGTTTTTTTATGTACCTGGGCAACGCTGGGCAAGTTGGCTAGTTCTTTAATAAAGACAAAGTGATATTAGTTTCAGAAAGAAATGCTTGTAGCTGCAATTATGTAAACTTTTTTATCTTACTTATAGACCGGGAGCCGGCAGCACAGACAATCATCTCATCGAGTTCACGAATGAAATTCTAGGATTAGTTAAATCTTTATTCGCATATTAAAACGAAATCGGTCTGCCAAGTTATATCTTGGTGCAAAACACCTGAAAAGCTGAATTTAGCGTCTGACTCGTATTTTTAACATTGTGTTTTCCAGCCCCAAAACGTATAAAAACATGGAGGACTGAGAGCTGGAAAACACAATGGTAAACCTACAAGTCAGCCGCTAAATTCGATTTCTTAGGTGTTTTCCGCCAAGATGTGACTTAGCAGACCGATTGCATTTTAATATGCGAATCAAGACTTAACTAATCCTATAGTTTCATCCGTGAACTTGATGAGTAGGGTGTGGGGTACATCCGTGAACTGTAGGGACTTAGATTTCACTGGACAAGAGTCTATGGTAGCGTAAGTTACTAAAATCGAAGTCCTTTATTTACATTGATCTCTAGATTAAATAAGAGTATATACAACTTAAATAATATTAGTCTTGGGTTCTCGTCATTTTAACAGGATAAAAAGTTCCATCAACGGGCTGCTTCCACAGATATAGTGCTTCAATCGGAGAAAAGATTGATCGGACGACCATCTATGCTGTGCTTCCGGCTCCAGGTCTATTAGTTTTAACTAAAGTAAAACTTAATTTTTACTTTACTACTTATTATCTCCTATTTATTTAATGAGTTTGATAGATTTCAATATAAATTTTATCTCTTTCTTAAACGTTTGAATGTTTGCAAATTTCCGTTATAAACTGTGTAAGCCGGTGTAACCTGATAACAAAAAATGTGCCAATGAAAAAAAAAAATCTATGATGTTCGAAAAAACATCGTGATCATCACATTTTATGATTCGGATGCTATGCAAAACATAGTATGACTACAGAAATTATTTCCTTAATATAATCCTAATTATTCAATTTATGAATCAAAACCAACTACTAATTTGAACAGAGAAGCATTCAATCTTTGCTTGAATAGAGAGATTAAACCGATATTTGTAAATGTATTTTATTCCTTTTTATTTACAATAAGAATCTAAACAAAGCTGAAAACACATATGGATCGTTTTGTATAGGCCAAATGTATATACAACACTAAATTAAGTGACCAGTTGTATGTAAGAGCTTCACTACAGAATTCGCATTTTCTCCTTGACTACTAAAAAAAAATATTTATTTTTGCACGGAATATTTAAATTTATCACAAGAAATTCTATGGAATTTCATCATTTAAAAACAGCGATAGACCATAAATGTAACAAGATTAAACATTCAGGTAGTTCTCAAGAGAATGAAAGATGCAAACAACACTGTGCTTATTACAATACAATATTAATACAATATAAAGCACATGTATATGTCCTCGGATGCTGTTAACACATCATTACAATACTTTCGACGAAAGAACCAAATTTACTTCGATTTCTGTTAATTTATAGGATACGTATGCTTATGGTGTGACTGTTCCTCTGATTTATTTGCGTCTCTTTCTTGGCGTATTTATTTATCTAAAGAATGGATTGCTCTAATAAAGAACTTTGGACGTCTATTGCGATATCGCGAAAAATGTCTGTTTCTTAAATTTAGAAAAGTCTTTGTGGTGCTACCTATTGCGCCTCTAGACATATTTCGAAATATCCTAATTATTCTTTAACATACTTTAACTGTGTTCAGAACACTCGCATTAAATGAAAAACCTATTTTTTGCTTAAATCCATTACATTTTACATTATATGTTTACATTTACATATTCATTTCTCTCTCTCTGTATATATACATACTATGTATATATATAACCATTAAATAAACATTATCGACCACCAACAAAAACTGAAATTATGAGTAAAATGACATTATATGTATATATATATATATATATATATATATATATATATATGAATGACCATTAAAAATCAATACAAATTACCATCAAACATAAAAAATAAATAAATAAATAAAATGAGCAGAAAATGAAAAATAGATATTTGTAGATTCCACAAATAAATTGTGTGGTTTCATCTTCATATTGGCCATAAAAAAGCTAAAGAATATGAATTTGGGACTACCATACACAGCAAACCGGGAAATAATCCATTGAACACCAATTAAGTTCAAAATGAAGCAAGATTAAAAAAGATAGAGAAAGAGAAATTACCAAATTAAAATCCATACTGTCATAGCATTAGGTATAACAAATACACCCATTATGCATTTTTTTTTCATTTAAGATAGTATACGATTAGAAATTAATATGATATTGTCCTCAGTAGGCTAAAAATTAAATAGAAGTTAATCGTTAACATTATTAAATATCAATGAATATGAATAAATTTAGTATGAATTGATAAATAGATAAATATAAGTATACCATTATACATATAAAAGTATCGAATCACATCCATTATAAAATGTGTATTAGCAACGTAGTTATAAATCAAACACACCATTTTTATTTTTCTAATTTAACCATTGCGTATTATCCAGACAACGCCACCCTCCTCCGTACTCTAACATCAACCCACCGACCGTCCCATAATAATTTTTTTTATTATTTTACAATTTTTATTTTTTTATATAATTTTTTTCTTATTTTATATATTTTTTGCAATTTTATTTACGCATGTGTTAATTTGTTTTTTAAGATCAATTGTGTACGAAATATATATTAACGAATATGTGAATTTTTTTTTTTTGGAAAACCATGATTTAATGCATCATAAATTAGTTTTTTAATATTATTGTTAATTAGATAAGAAGAACATAAACACTTTATTCTATATAAATGATTAAGGATTATATTACAATATACAGTATTATGAAGACAAGATTTAAAATTAGTAAATGTATTAACTTTGAATTTAAATTCTTTACGTTTATCATATAGATCAGTTATTGTTTTGTTTTCTTTTATTGTAATTTTAAGATATAAAATGTTAATTGTATTGTTAGATAGGAGATTTTTCGTTAATTCTAAATTAGTAGGATAATCTACAGGAAATTGAGAAATATTAGTTTGATAAGTGGTAATTAAAATTATGTCATCAATATAACGATATAAATGTAGATTACTATTAGTAAAAGTACGTTCATGGTTATATAAGTCTGATATATATATGTGTGTGTGTGTATTGCCGACCTTTAATTTCTCATCCGATGGTCGTAGACTTATAGTTCTGATTACAAAAACGTTTCAAATGGGGTTATTATTCATGGTGTGACATTATTTAAAGTAAAAAATCAGTTTTATTAAAATTACAAAATCTAACTTTTTACAAGGTCCCAGTCCCTATATTTATATTTAGTAAAAGTTTACACACATCATAACATATATAACACAAAAAGATTGATATTTGTACAACAAAATTGACGCAGTTATTAAATTTTAAAGTTTGAGATTTTTATACATGATTTTGTCTTTCATTGAGGGATCAGTTAAAAGATGAATTAAAGTAATTCGAGATCAAAATCAGGGTGCAATGTTCTTTTTACGGCGAAATCACCTTTAGGCGGTACCGCCAAATCGGGAAATCACCAAAGAGGACTTTCATCTAAAAATTTGAGTTAACGTTTATGGGTCGAACAACAATCAAACATCAAAGTAGATAGAATTGGCAATCGAAAAACTAAACATACTAAATAAGGACTAGATAAATAGCAGCGGAGTGCAAACGACCACTAGAGCTATAACGAACATGACAATTGGGATTATATAAATTACAATATTCACGCTGCGCCACACGTTCGGGATAAAGCACGAACCATCTATCAGTGGACATGCTAGTCAGCGTTGAGGTCATGATGGCAAGCTACGCATACATGCAATATGCTGAAATGATACTTATTGGTGAACGTCAAAGGAATGCCAGAGAGGCTGCGAGTGTTTGTTCAGAATGTTTCCCTAAGGATCTACATCTAACACATTAATATCTGATGCATTACTGATGCATAACTGAACCGCTAGAGTAGCCACCGCGTTCGCCGGACTTGACGCCCCTGGACGTCTACTTCTGGGGTTACATCAAGGAATAAGTCTATGTGACTCAGTCCACTTCTCTGCTTTATCTGAAGCAGCGCATCATCCTTGATTGTCGCACAGTTTGCACACCTGCTATGCTCTAACGTGTCCAGGACTGAGTACTGTAACGCATTCAGTTTTGCACCGCCATCAATGGATAAAACTTTCAGCAGTATCTCTTATAGATTTCGGCGTGTGATGCATTCATTTTTTATAGTAGACTATTTTCTGATATTATAATAAATTGATATTTATTTTTTAGTTAATTTCAATATTTCATTCTTCGCTTTGTATAAGACAACTAAAAGTCATCTCATATTTTTAGATGAAATAACACTCTTTGATGACACACCGATTTGGCGATACCGGCTAAATGTGCATTCGCCATAAAAAGGACATTTGACACTGATTTTTATCTCGAATTACTTTAATTCATATTTTAAACTGATCCCTCAATGAAAGACGAAATCACGTGCACAAATCTCAAATTCTGAAATTTAATAACTGTGTGAATTTTTGTAGTACAGATGTCAAACTTTTTGTGTTATATATGTTATGATATGTGTAAACCTTTACTAAACATTACTATAGGGACTGAGGGACCCTATAAGAAGTTAGTTTTCGTAATGTTTATAAAATTGATTTTTTACTTTAAATAATTCCCCACCATGAGTATTTACCTCAATTGAAACTTTTTTGTAATTTGAACTATATGTCTATGAAAAACGGTTGATAAATTAAAGGTCAGTAATAGATAACTTTTTGCACCCTGTATATATATATATATATATACTGTAAAAAAACGACATTTTTACAGTACAAAGTACTGTTCATCACGCGTACAAACTCGGTCTCAGTGAATGTGCTGTATCTTTCTTTGTTTCATGACTATATAAACATGGAAAATACAGTAGTTGCGTAAAATTAACAGCACAATAGTTGCGTAAAATTAACAGCCAGCACATTGTGCTGTACAGCACAACTACTGTATTTTCCACATTTATATAGTCAGGAAACCAAAGAAAGATACAGCACATTCACTGTGATCGAGTTTGTTCTGGCAAATCTACAGTGGCATATATAGATAGATATATATAATTGCTGAGAATGTTTTCGCTGTACATTAATCTTTTATCCTTTCATACATAAATTGCATTTTAAAACTCATCTAACGAAGTGCACGTTTGTTCAAATAATTCGTGCCTTATCAATTTATAAATTTATTTAAAATTATTCTAAAATTATGCATTGTAATTCAAAAATTTCTGAACAATAGTGGGCATTTACGAATTGAAGTTATTTGAATTATTTTGTGATTAACATATTAGTTAAATATGTTAGTTGTTTGGTAGTGAAATTTACAATATGTCATGAATTGGGAAAACGTTTCAACATACTTTGCGCAATTGCATTAATTAAGTAGGATTATGTATAAAATATTGTTAATTAGATACTATGTCTGTTAATTAAATTTTAAAAGTGTCTGTATTTCATAGTTTCGCAACCAATTGTCATCATTAGATGTTCAACATTGATAACTGAAATCCTGAATTTTTTATTACAGTGAATTTCAAAGAATTATACATAAATTTTATTGTTTTTGGATTATTTTAATAAAGCATTTTTCTTATATTTCTATGTTTGCTGTTTAATTTTTCTAGATCACTATATTTATGGACAGGAAACTCCTTTTATGAGTTATACAAGGAATATCTACATTAGGTAATGCCCGATTGCATCAAGTAAATATATATACGAAACTGCAAGCTGAATTATTTCTCTAATTTATTTTTAGTGCTAAAGCTTCTAATAATGGAATGGTAAAATTGTGGTGATGATAACCATAGAAGCTTAGAATTATGACGATTGTCTACTGCTTCAAAGGATTAATTAATGGCGCTCATAAATATTGATTAATGTTGCTATTTTCCTAATTTGTACTTATTTGATGGAAGTTTTCGATTGTAAATACGTTTTTCCAAGCTAGTTATTATTATGAAAGTAAAATTTATAGATATAAATACCCTTGATTTCCCTGCAATTTATTTGAAACATTTGTCCCCTACTATGTAAAAATGCATTTTTGTTTACATATACAGGGTTACCTTTCTATTTGTTAGCATCTAGTTTGTTCCTAAACCGTTATTTTTTAGTTCTATCATATGAACTGAATGTAAGTTCAAAGTTTTTCTTCATCATATAAAAATTCCTTTGCGTCAAATTGAATTTATTTCAATATATGAAATTTGTGTACTCTCTCTGGTTCTTATAAATTATACTTAGAAAATTTTTATTCATGATCTAACAAATAAATTGTTATAAATTCATCTCTTTGCGAAGTCCAAACATCTTCCTCATATCTTAATAAAAAAATACTTCTCGGATACTAATTTCAATGCCTAAATTTGACCATACATACATACAAGATATTAAAAAGTTTATAATAAATTTGTTTTCCTATAATATTATTTTGTAAAAATCTTCCTGTGACGTACAAATTGTCGATCCAATTCGGAATTTTAATAACATTTAACTAGACGGCAAGAATTCAGTTAAGCAGACATGTTTAATCATGCTTTTGATGTTTATGAAATATTAAAAATAAATAATGCTAGAAAAACATATTATTAGATAAATACGTTTTCTGAAACCATATCTGTTTTATTATTATTATTATTATTATTATTATTATTATTATTATTATATTAAATCTGTATCGTTGATGTGAATGTTGATCTCTGAATGACACTTACACCACAAGAAACAAATTCAAAATTTTCACTGAAAATTTAAAATATCATTTTAAAAGTACTGTCGATTTTGACACAATTAGTCTCCTATTTTTTGCGTAAAAAAGTAATAAAGTGTTCTAAGGAATTTTCCCACTTACTTTGAGAATAAAATTTTATTGACAGATAAGCAAGTAAAATCTTGACAATTCCAAATATTCTGAAAGACACATCCCTTATACATGAAAGAAAATAAAAACTGATGCTTAGACGAATATGGCCATTGGAAGATCTATAATGAGTTAACGTCTTTATCTTTTTGGAATATATCCAAAGCTATAAATATTCAATTTAATTCTTGTTTTTCAGAAATCATAAAAATACACAGATAGCGTTTATAAATTCTTTCGGAAAAAATATTGCATTTAGTACAATTTAGTTACTCTTTTGATATATTTATCATATTAGGTTAACAAAATTTTCTCATATATTATTGATTTCATAATATTAAAATTATGAATAAAAAGGAAATTTTTCTTGTTGTTTTTAAATGAACTATGTTTCAATATCGCATTCAAATTAAAACTGAAATGACAACTAAAGTTACATGAGTTAGATTTTATGTTACATAATAAAAAAATTCGAAATATTTTTTTTTATATTCAACTTCTGTAATTTAAATTAAGGGGGAGCGGGGGGAGCAGCAAAATTTCCAACAGTACAAGAAATATTATTTTAATAAATGAATTAGCATAAAGAGTGATTATATCTCTATTATGATGCATCTAAATTAAATTTTCGAATTTTGCTGTGACAATGATATACTTGAGGAATTTAAAATCTCGGTTTTGTATTTCGATTTTTATTTAGTGCTTCTGAATATATTTCGATGTACAGAGAGGGAATGTTCAAAGTATTTTTATTCATTTTTAGTCACAGATACTTTGTAATAGGGTGTTGATTTTTTTTTTTTTCATCGCAGTTCAGTCGCTGCGTTGGTGACTTGCAAAAGTGAAGAAAAAATATTTCAAAGTGGCCATATATTTTTGTTTTCAATTAATAACGCGTTTTAAAGTGGCTTTTGTATTTTTTTGTCTTGAAAAAAAAAAACATACTTTAGTCACAACCTGGCGTCAATGAGTACTGTGATTTTAATCGCAGATGCCACGCGACCATCGTGACTTGAAGTGACGTCATTGAGACCATGCTTACTGTGCGGGTATAAAATAATTAAGCACTAAAAGAAAAATGAACTAAGAATATTCTGTCATGAGAGGACCTTCTCTACCGCCCTGAATTCCTGAGACATATATTTTTTAATGGACTGCAAATGTAGCTGAAACGGAGAAGGGTGGTATGTTGACCGAGCATCTTACAAAAAGAAGCAAATGTTTTAGCTCTATTATTTCGAAAATTCTGATTACAGTACTATATTTATGCTACGGAATTTCTGAAATAAAAAGTGCATCCCTGAATTATATTTAAGCCATCGATCCTTTTTTTAATGTCTACACACTTTAAGATTTACACACTTATAATTTTTGCAACACTCCTGTTAGTGTAAATCTAGGTATTTTCGACATTTATACGCTTCTCTGAGTTCAGCAGCTGATAACAACTTACAGATTTAATGTCATAAAATATATACACAAAAAAGAAATTAATTGTTTGTGATGAACAATGAATTTACTGCAAAACTTTGCTTTTAGGTCGAAAATGATACCCTAACTGATTTTTTGGTAGATCTCTAGAATTTATGCTGTTTAAAGTTACATTATTTTGAAGTTTTATACCCATGTTTTGTTTTTCATTCTTGCTGCGTAGAGACATGTTAAGAGATTATTTGATAGGATTCCTCTATAATTTAATTTCTGGTGGAAAATAATCATGATAAATACATAAAACAAGCAAAAAAAAAAAAAAAAAAAAAAAAAAAAAAACCATGCGTCGAACACAGATTATGGTCTGTTTTCCAACACTTCTACATTACTGAAACGAAACTTCTCCATTTAATAATGTAAAAAAAAAAAGATATATAAATAAACAATTTTGAAAAGTCATAACACAACTGAACATCCAAATTCATCAATTATCATCCGTAGTCAGTATTTAAACAGTCCTGCAGATCTGTAGCTTTCTATGCACACGATGTGCCTCACTAAAGAAAATTAAAAACAACATTTAGGACATTAGGGAGTTTTAAAAACATTTGGTTTTAAGATTTATTTTTAAATTTGTAATATGAAATTATTAATAAATATGTGTTTAGTAATCACTTAAATAAAATTTTAAATCTCTTCTCAGCATACCAAAAAAAAGGAAGTTATGATTTGTATTTCTTAATTATAAGTGCGTTGGTTGAAAGGGGTAAAGAGAGTGCTTCTTTCGAATCCGGAAAATGGCTTCACCCCTATCGCATGCAAATCCTCATTACTTTTTATAGTCTTTTATAATAGGGACATCTTATATATATTTTTAAAAAACATATAAAAATATACAGTTTTTTAACTTGGTTGATATAACAGAGTTCAAAGGGTAATTGGTTACCCATAAAAGCTGAATAACAACATAAATACGATCTGCAAGTAAGAAAAAAGCTTTTTAAAGTGTAGTTTAATGAAATATTTCGCAACTCATAAATTTTAGGAAGCCCGTAATAAGACAATATTTGGGTATTGATTTTCATAAGCATGCGCTGCTCAATCTAATAAGTTCTAAATGTTTTCAAATTCGATTTAAATCAGGCGAATTTGCACCAAAGCATAACATGAATCGTTTGATTAAAAATACTACATTTAGTTATGATTTTTATCCTATGCTTTGAACCGTTATTATATTGGATTTTCAATAATAAGCCTTCTAATAATTTATTAAAGATCAATATATATATATTTGTTTAATCTAAATAGTTTTCATAAGCCACACAAATACATATATTGGTTTAATCTAATTAGTTTTCATCAGGCCTTTTAGAAACATTATTTTGTTACTTCAATAACACTCAATATTTACAAACAGCATCAAAGTACCGCAGACACTTTACGTTTCTCAAAAACATTCAAGTTCTTTCAGTTAGCCATATGAATAACGATTCTAACCTTCCAATAGTCTGAACCGTCCAAATTTAAAAGAGATTTATATCGATCAAAAAATGTAATTTTATCAAATTCTGACTTCAGCGGTATTTGGACAATGACGACCTTTGACGATTGAATCTCTAATCGTTTTTGACTTGGATAGATATCCATAAATTAGAATTGTTCACTAGATAGCTACTAGGAAAACAAACATAAATGGGTGACTATAAAATTGCCATGTTGTTCCTTTTTTTGTTGCGAAATCTACTCTTATGACATTTGCTTTTTGTGTTGAAATGCGTTTCTAAAATCAAACAGTTGCCTTTTACACAATGCCTTTTTTATATGACTTCGAACTTACACGGAAAAAACTGTTTTGTTGAAATTACTAAATTTTGGTTCATATAGCTCCATCCAAATAGTTTGGTTAGAATGATTAAATTTTGATTAGATTAACAAAATTATTCTGTTAATTCAACAAATCATTTGGTTGTCTACCCAAAATTTGGTCATTCCAACCAAAATATTTGGATGGAGCTATATGAACCAAAATTTAGTAAATTCAACAAAACAGTTTTTTCCGTGTAACCAACGAAACAGTCCCTAACGCAAAAATACTTTAAAGAGTTAAAAGTGTAAAATAAATTATAGATAAAAAAGAGTGTAATAAAAAAATTTGCTTTTAACAATTAATAACTAGATGTCAATAAATTTACAATTATATTATGAAAAATAAATTAAAACGATTGAATAGATAATTTAAATAATGTTTCGCTTTTTTTTCTTTCTGGTTCTCTTTTGATGGTAATTAAACAGAGAGAAAATTATATATTTTTAATAAATTTACTGTCTTCAGCTTTCTAGCAAATGTGAATGGAAGCAGTGAATCTTTCATAACCGAGGTCGTTGTCCAGGCCAAATTAAGGTATCGTAATAGCTATTTTTGTAAAAAATATGAAATGCAGTTAAGAAAATTTGTGGTATTTTCTATAGGACCATTGGTGGCTTTAAGAGTGTATAAAGAAAAACTATTTTTGGTACTTCCCTAGTACCCCATCGACCACTTTCTATAAACCAATCTATCGTCAAACTAATTGCCAGACTCTAACGCCAAATAAAGAAATGTATTAATGTGGGCATTGGAAACTCAAAAGAAAAAAGAAATCGGAAAAGAAAACCCCATTCACTCAACTGTAACTATTAGTATTTTTTATTAAAAAAAGATATAAATATATTAATGAAAACAGGAAAAAATTATATTTATTTAAATCATTTTCCTCAATTATCGCTCTAGACCGATGAATGTTTGTGACGTCAGTAGAAATTAATCCATTATATATAACTATACATCGCTTCATTTTTTTCAATGTTTCTTCTCTTTTAAAATTATGTAGTCGCCGTTTAAGAACACAATTGTTATTTAAACAAGTAAGAAAAATCTTGCGTACATCATAGATTATGAAACACTTTCCAACACTCCATGAAAGCTTTAACGAGACTTCGTTACTTAGGGAAATAAGGTAAATAAGATAGCTAAGTAAACATTTAAAAATCTGATTTCAGTAGTTACCGCCTATAGCCAAATATGTATTCCAATTCTTTTGAACAGCCCTGTTTTCGATATGTATGTTGATATATATACTATATAATGGGAAAATTTAGTTTAGCAAGAAAATGCATAACATGTTGAAATTCATCTTTGAGCAATTTATACTAATAGATGGAAACATACCTGAATACTTTTGTACAGCCCTGTAGTTTACCTAATACCTTTATTACATGCCACTGTTTAGCTAAAATTTAATTCAAACTAAAACACGCTTAAAACTACTGAAATTACATTTCCAGAAATTATCACCCATAGACGGCCATGTATCCAACTTTTTGCGTAGCCCTGTATTTCATTTTATCTATATTCTACAAATATTTCTTAGTACACTAAATTCAGTTCAGCGTAAAAATGCATAACTCCTTTAAAACCCACCTTTAAGCAATTTATGCTCATACTCAGTAACCTTTACGAATTCATTTCTGTAGCTCTGTATATGAACTATAGCATTTATACGTACTTTATAGTATGCATAAATACAGTGAAAAAGTTGGTAAGTGTATCACAGATTGCACAGAGGGTTTCGTTTAATATTCCTTTCAAAACACTTTATCCTTTTAAAAATCTGTTAGTTCCACATTTCGAAACAAGGGGCGCGCTCTATTCTAAACAAACCTCTATCCGAACGAAACTCCGTTTTATATACTATACGTAGATATATTAGTCGAAGAGATTAGGACGATAGCCCCCGTAATAAGTATGCGCCCCTGGCGGTAAAAAGTAGAACTAAAATATGTAAGGCAATAGTGCATAATATGAAAGAATGTTGAAAGGGGTGTCGTTAAAAGTTGGAAAAGTGCTCCCCGGGTGAAAAGGGCGGAGGTTAGAAAAATTGCTTAAAATATACAAGTTAGAGCCCGGAGGAGTAAATAATATAAGACTTTTTGAAAAATTTATGATTTGCCGTGTGGTCTGAGGTATTCAGTTATACGTATGCAGAAATTCATGTCTCCAACTTAATTCGAGCTTCTCTTAGAAAGAATTGCTTAAAATACATACGTGGTAGCTCAGAGGGTTAAACGTAAGACGTTTTCAAAATTTTATGATTTCTCGCCTGGCATCAGGTGTTCTGCTATAAGTATGCAAAATTTCAAATCTCCAATTTAATAAGGCGCTCAGTTAGAAAGAATTGCTTAAAATACGCATGCGGGAGCCCAAAGGGTTAAATGTACGATTTTTTCAAAATTTTATGATTTGTCGTATGATATGTGGTGTTCAGCTATAAGTATGCAAAATTTCACGCCTCCAACGTAAATAGGGGCTATAAGTAGTTCAGCTATAAGTATGCAAAATTTCAAGTCTGCAATATGTATGGTTTCTGAGAACGGGCTCTGTGACAGACGGACACACGGACGGACAGACATACATACAGAAGAGCGAGACGAATAGGGTTTCGTCAGACGAACGAAACCCTAAAAAAGCACATATCATAATTAAAAATGCATTTCGAACAATCGTTACTAATTCGGATGCAATATAGTACCTGAAATCTTTTGAAATACACCGCAAACAATTTCCCCTATACCATTATGAACGGAATTCTTTTGTGTGGCCCTGTAAATGAACAATAACTATTCTTTGCACAGCATATTCAACAGAATGTATATTTTAGTGGATTTCATAAATGAATATCAATTTTACTACGGTTGAAAGAGGGTAACACCATTAAAAATCATTTGAAACGATTTTTTCTCTTTGGCCGTAATGTAACGGAAAACTTTTGACTGTCCCTGTAAATGAACTATACATGCTACAAACTTCATTTGAAATAGGGAACGTGATATGGTGGAGGTCACTAACATCCAAAAATTTCAGAACGATCCGAGCATATTTACGAGAGTTAGAGCGTGGGCAGACGGCCATACGGACAGACAAACCGAAGTCATAAACACTTTTCAACTTTGTTGGAAAGTGTTAAAAAGATTCTTTACTCACGCAAAAACATCTTTCGCTTACTTTATTCAAATGGGATATTTTTAAAACTATCTCATTTGCATGCCAATATTTACGATTTTTTTTTCCTTTTCGCTGAATGGATGTGGTCGATCTGGACAAAAACCTTTTTTAACCTTTTAGATTTTGTTTCCAGTTTTTGTCTGTAGAGATGCTTTCAGTTTCGGAATCTGTTTTGAAAGTGAAAGTACCCTCCTAAAAAAAGAACTTGCAATCAAAAAAGCAAAAAAAAAAAACGGCAATTGTAGATATCAACCTCAGCTATCTAATGCAAAAAAATAAATAAATAAATAAATAAAAATAAATAAATAAAAATAAATAAAAATAAAATAAAATAAAATAAAATAAATTAAATTAAAAAAATAAATAAATAAAAAATAATAAAATAAAATAAAATAAAATAAAGAAAAAAAAATTGAAACGCAAACGAGATATTTGAAAAAAAAAAGTCTCATAGGATTAATATTAGCGAAAGGATATTTTCGCGTGAGTGAAGTAGCCCCTGAAATAACGAAATAACAAATAAATCACTAAAACATCATTAAAAATACAGATAAGCGTCGAATTGAAAATCCATAGCATAACAAACACATGAAGATTTGAAAAGTACCCTATATTTACTTTTATTCCACTATAAACATAGAAAAGTGAAAGTTACTACACTCAAAAAATCAATAAGTTCTGAAGGATAGATTTATACCTAAGGATCGTAGTGTTAGCAAGGTCGAAAACGAAGAGCGAGTGAAAATGATGTCATAGTCATGCAAAAGTGATGGCATATTTAAGTTTTAAATATAAAAATGCTTATTTTCATTTAAATGTAATGCCGTTTAAACACAAAAGATACACTTTAAGTAATGTCATTTATTCTAAGAATGAGAGAAGGGGGGAGCGTGGTAGAATTTGATTTTGAATTATGAAGGGTTCATTGGAGTAAGTAAAAAGCATTTTTTAATGAAAATAAAAAGTCTTTCTATTTAGTAAGGAATTTGGATTGTTATTTATAGAAATAAACGTTTTTATATGAGTGTGATAATCTCAGACATAATCGAAAAAATCTGATACACTTAAGTAATAAATCAATATCCGAAATTTAGTGCAGTGATAAACATTCTAGTTATGGAATTGCTTACAATGCAGTCTTTTGCTGTCATCGAGCTTGACAATTAAATGTCCGCTCTCTGTCTGTAATGGATTTTGCATGCGAAACTTACTAGACCTTCTTGTTGGGAATTTGTTTCTATCTAACCCTTAACTTAACCGTTTACGGTGTTTGCTTTTACAAACACCCTTTGCAATGCAATTTCACATATGAAATCAAAGTGAAACTTTTTATTTCCGGACATAATCTTGATTTATTCCCGCATTTGTCAATATTTTATTTTTCTTCTTTTTTTGGCTGAGTCGAATTCAACGTTTCCTTCTTTATCCACTTCAAGTCTTCTATTTTTTTATGTATGCCTTGTACAAGTTTTAGAGGACGCAAACTTTTTTTAATGCAATCCCATGGTGAAATACCATCGTCTTATTTTGAAATATTATCATTTCCTTCTTCATTGATAATTCCTGCTATTTCTGGTGAATTAACAATAATATCGATTTTGGTCCAATCATCTTTATCTAAATGTTCAACAAAAATTCATTAGATTTCTATAACGGTTGAGGAATCTCTATGAGCCCAGAATAAGAAGAAACCCAAAGAGTCGAACGACACCGAGTGAATAAGGGAAGTACTCCTTTCCCACTGACGTTGCGCAAATGCAACACCTGTTTTCTAGATGCAGTCTCAAGCTATTACTGGGGTGAGGAACACCCAAGTAAAACAAAAACAACTGATTCGTAAAACGCTTCTATGTAATTCGATCTTGTCTTAATTTCGATTACCTCTAAATATGACATTTTCCTAACTATATTTATACTGCGAAAACGACAACGTGAAAGTTTTCATTTAAAAATGCTTCAAGTTTGGATCTCGTTATTGAATATAAGAAAAAACTGGTGAAAGAAAATATTTTGTATTGAATTAATAACTATAATATTCGCTAGTTAAAAATTACAGTTAATACAACATTCATCTGATAGGTAATTTTTTATACGCATTTATTTTGACCGTTGAGTCAATGCAACAGCAGCGGTTAATGGGTTAGAGACATCGCATTTCCCCAATGTTTGTTGAATGTGACTCCATTATTGTTAAATTAAAAAAAAGTCAAATCATTGTGTCGATTAGAAAGAGACGCTTTGTACATTTCAAACTGGACCTCATTTTACTTATTTTTCTGGTTTAAAAAAAATTAAAGCACGGAAATCTAAGTGTATTGGGTGCAGCTTTATTGCAGATCATTAACCAGTTTTCACCTAAAATAATATAAATAGTTTTGTGCAGTTGATACAGCTAATTTTCCATAACAAAATTAACGCTTCAGAAAAAAAAAAAAACCAATTAAATAAAATACAAATTTGAGAGTTAAGTGATCGATCTGTTTTCCTAAACACTGAAACAGTCATAATTAAAAAATGCGGTAAAAATAACAATTTTCTTGTTAATTATTCTGCTCTTAACCTCTGGTATGCGGCGATTATGAAAATATAACTTTTAATAAATTTAAACACTTTATTTCAATACATAAATTATATTATTTCAAATAAAAATACTTTTTGGTATTGTTAATGTTTAAAAATGATTAACTGTAAAAATATCTATAAAGTTTTTTTTTTTCTTTTTTAATCTTCTATGTTCTGTATACCTTACAGCATATTCTGTAACCCGGAAGTTTGGGTTGGACCATCTGGTTTATGTACATAATTAAGCAAATTTCCACTAGTTGGAAAACTGCGAAACTCCTACCCAGTCCGTATTGTACATGAACAACATCGACTCTATTTTGTCCTTTCTGAGTAAATACTGACTGAGAAATTTTAAATATTTCTAGCGCATATAATATAAATATCATCTGGAAGAAACTAAGAATGTTTTCTTGTAAACTTAAAAACGGATTATCCTTTCATCAACCTACTTTCGAATATAATTATTTGAAAGCAATAAATGTTTTATAACAACTTTACGTTTCAGAATCTTGCATGTCTTACGAAAACACAAAATAAAGAGGGGGAAATAATGCTACAGCTATTGTTTTAAGCAGACACTTGTTTATCATTAATCTTATGTGGAGATGAGTACCATGGATGTTGGCCCAGTTGCAGACTAGTCGTTGTGCCAAGTGTCGAGGCAGCTGTCGTGACGATGAGATGTCAGTTTGCAACAGTCGGAGATGCACGTGGACCCACGGAAACCCTCATTGATCCACGTGAACCAGCGGGTTCGTAGTCCGCCGGGTGATTTCTGAGCGTGCTAGAAGACCTAAGAGGGGCCCAAGCCTCGAGGATCTTATGATCGAAGATTGATTCGTCCGCTGAGTGAGCCGTGAACTCAATTTTGCATTCTAAGGGAATATACCGTTTGCGAACAGATCCGATCGGTAATGAATTATGGTTATCCCTGTAGCTCGGACGCCATGGTGGCCGCTTCCAGGTACACCGTGTGATGACCAGTAATGACCACATACACGTATCCATCGTCTTATAATTAATCTAGAAAGTAAGAATAGTAAAAATGCGTGATTACGAAAATTTTCAATAAATAAATAAATAAAATTGAGAAAAGGCTGATTACTAAATTAATCCTTCATTAAAACAAAAAATAAAAATAAAAATTTTGCCTTTGTCCGAAAACATCTGAATTATTTGCACCCTAATATTTAGAATGATTGTTGTGGTATTATAAAATAATGATATATATGAGCCTTTTAGCTGTTAAATACTGTTACATTATCATGCTAAACTGATACGTACATAAGATCAAATATTCTAACTTTCCTTTACTTTATTGGTAAATGAACAAGAAAAAAAAGGATTTGAGTTTTTTTTTTTTTTTTTTTAGCCGAAACTAATACATTATGTTGGACACGGTGTAAATTCTTTGGATTTTTTGGCAGCATTAATAAAACTGTAATTATGACCCGTCTACTCACATTAATATATATATATATATTAAAAAATGAATCAAATTAGGCCAATCAGGGATTAAGCATCATAAAAGCATAATAGTTACATAAAAGTACTGAAATTAACAGTATTTCTGAATGTATGCGAACGATTTTAACTATTTTTAATATGTTATATTTTCGATTCAATTTATCAGTATCATTTTATTGTAATTATTAACATTTTTTGGAGAAAAAATATAAAATATATCTTGAAATTATTTAAATATATATATACATAAATTGTAACGTTTGAATGATTTAACGAAAATTGATTTCTAGAAGCTTCAAATATACGGATCCGATATGGCAGTTCTTTTCGCAAGCAGTGTATGAGTATAGATTATGTGATGGTATTTCATTTTACAGCTACGTACATTGTATGTTTTGCTTATTGTATTATTTATTTTTTCACTGTGTACAGTAAATTATATAGTTATTCAAAGGGAAATCAATAAACAAAACTTAAATTTTACTATATTTACATGCATATAAGGAAATACAAAACTTCTCGGACAAATTAAGATTTTAGCATTTTAATAAATTTAAGACTAGAGCAGGAATTATTTAATTATTGCACAGTCTAAACGCACAGAACAGAATTTTTTATTTAATGGAATTGTTATGAATTATAATGAAAAGTAATGTAAATAAAATGAACTATAATGAATTAATATTAACTCTAAGCTTATTCCTAATTTTACTTTACAATTGTAAATCCATCTGCATTTTTTCCACATCTAACGCTCACGGCCATTATTTAATCAATAAAGAATCTTGTAAAAATGTTGATAACATTGTCAAAAACCCTATAGCAATAGTACAATAGGCACATTAGCCTTGTTCGATCGTTTAAAACTGATCTTTTCTTAAGTGTAGAGAGAGAGAATGATATCGCAAGTACTTGGAGCTTTTTTTGTACAAATAATGACATATCGAACTTGCTTTTTCTGTAAATCAAACCGTGAGGCATATTGTGATATTAATGGACCATAAATGTTTCAGAACTAAACGTTGATCTAACATTATCTTGTACGTGATTATGGTTATTCTTAAAAAAAACATTCAAAAGGAATATGGAACAGATGTTGATAAACTGATTGATTCCTATAATTTATCTGTGTAATATCCAAATTTCTGTGATAATAGAATGCGGTAATAACGAATAACAGTATCGATTAGCCTTTGTTTAATCGCCTTCATTAACATATATCGGTTAGTTTATTGTTCCGGATACATTTCTCGTGCAATATTCGAATTGGAAATTTCTTGAAATGCCAATTTATGTACGTTTAAATAATAATAGAATGCGAAATGCAGTCACTCTGGTGCATATGTACCAGAAGTACAATCCACATTTTAGATTAATAAATAATTTGTCTTTTCCCTTTTTTTTTCTTTTTTTTCTGTAATTGTGATTTGGTAATCTCCGAAAAATGGTAATCTCCAATTTCAAATTTAACTAAACATTAATGATAAATTTTTGGACTAAATAGTAATATCCCCCTTGTATAGCTTTTTTCAAATAATTTCATAGGACATAAATATTTATGTTCGAAATAATTATACTGGATTTCAATTATTAACTCTAAATACTTTTTAATAAACGAATGGACTCACAAAAAATAAATTGCCTCTCATAGCGAGTAATTAAAGCTCTTTTATGAGCAAAAGTTTTAAAATAAATGTTTTTTGCCCGATCGAAGTTCTCTTATGTCGAAAGGTATTGATTTACTTCCACTAATTAAAATCTGAGATATTCTGCAGATAGTAAAATAGAAAATCTTTTAAAAAAAGTAATTATGCCTTCCTTAAAGACCAAGTGATAGCTATTTTTTTAAACGAACAATGAAAAAAAAACTAATATAAAGTAAACAAGGAAAAAATGTTAATCTAAGTTTTTTTCATCAGATTTGGGGATGAATTTGGAAGTTGTGTATGAAAACTATTTAATTAGTTTAAAGAAATTTAATAAATTAGCATTACAAAACTTTTCCCTTGAATTAATTAAAAAAGAATTGCAAAATTAATATTTATTTTAGTAGGTTTGTTTAAAAGAGAGAGAGAAAAAAAGTACAATCTTACTAAGTAAATAATAATATTGGTTATTTTAAAGAAGTATCTCATATACAGTTTAGAATATGTTTTTTGAATTATACTGTTATTTGAGAAATATCGGGTTTTTTAAAAATATATGAAAAATGCTAATTCAAAATCTTGTAACTACATAAAATAACTACACATTTTCCACAGTAGTTTAGCATATGTCATTGTGCAAAAAGCATAAAAAAATAAACTGAGTCATCTACTTCATAGTATATGTGAAAATAGTCTTAAGGTAATATTTTACTATTTTATCGCATCGATTAACTTCAAAATATAAATTGATATGTTTTTGAAGCCTCTTTTTATTTTTTGTCTTTCGTACTACACACGTAAAAACAATTCATTTCATACAATGAATTTAATAATGATAAATAAAAAGTTTAAAATTTTTTTAGGATGTATGTATATGGTAAAAGTAGCCATTGTAATAGTAAATATTTTTTCTGTCTTTTTTTCTAAATAGACAAAATTATAACTTCATAATTTAAAATAAGTTACTTGAAAATAATATTCCGATGCTTTAATAAATATGGAAATTTAAATACAGACCTAACCATTATCCAGTTCGCAACGTTGTTTTTCGACTACAAATAATGCTTTATTTTCATTTTAAAAACAGTTAGTTTCACGTTCGTAGGAAATACTAATCCTAGGTTATAAATTATATGATACAAAACGATGAAATACATTTAAAAATTAAATGAGAGAAACAAGACTTGTTCGTTTGGTTTCGTTTCTTCAAATTCCTAATAAATTAAAAAAGATAAGGGTGTTTTCATGATTATGACAAAATTTACACACTCCCAAATTATTTGCGAGTAACAGCTATACACAATTTATTTGAAATTTGTGTATAAAGAAAAGGGCTACAGCCATGGATGTCGAACCTATGGCAGGCGTGCCATAAGTGGTACACTGCAGATTATTTTTGGCACGGCATAAATTCATGTTCTACATCAAAATATAGTAGAATTTTAGAAATTGTATTAATTAATCTAAATGTTTCCTCTGTTTGTCTAAATTCGATTATTTCAGATGGTTGTCATTGTCATACAGATTGGAGAAATCAAATATAACTAATGTAACACAATCGAGCTCAATATTGACTCACAAGATTTTAAAAATAAGAGAGAATTACGAGATTATCCCAAAAGAAAGATTAAATAAGCATTATAAGCAACAATGTCCATAATAAAATTCTAACAACTTGGAATTCAATTCCAGACACTAAAAGCTGTAGATTCTGATGCTTGCTATTTTAACAATTTTTTATGCGAGATATTCTTTTCGGAAATAAATAATATAATGAAAAATTCAAGTAAAAGCATCTTGTCAAATGAGTCCAATTCAAATACACTGTTAAAAATTTGCAGCATTCTGTCCAGTTATTTGACCGTTTTTATCGAAAACGGTTACACAACCATAATTTAACAGTATTCTGACTATATTATTGGCCATTTTATGATCATAATATAGTTAAATTACGGTTATGAAACCGTTTTTCCAAAAAACGGTCGAATGACTGGACAGAATGCTGCAAATTTTTAACAGTGTAGCATTCTCTTAAAAATAACTAAATACGAAGCTGATATAAATTATTTGGCATCTTAGATGAGACAGCAGAAATAATATTTACAAAATAAATTTATAATGTCATAATAAAGTTATATTTGTCATCAAATATTACCCCCTTTTTTAATGCTAAAGACAAAATTTTAAGTAACTTTGATTCATTATTATTTCATCCTTTAAAATTTTTACTTTCTTCTATCTTTACAAGAAGAATGTATTGGATTCATGAAAATTTTTGAATTCCGGTTTTCGACGGATTTACACGTTTTAGGGGTCAGAGATTCCAAAAAACATGTTTTTACAAAATGTCTGTCTGTGACTCTGTGAGTCTGTCTGTCTGTGTGTATGTGACACAAATTTTGTGGGCGCTCTATCTCAAGAACTAATGCACGGAATTTAATAAAAAATTATATTCAGTGAGTCCCTAATACAAATTGATGCTGATTAGTTTTTGGTGTAAATCGCTCAACAGGTGGCCTGCTATGCTGCATTTTTCACGATTTTCGCAATAGCTATATCTCACGAACTAATCCACGGATTTTGATCAAACTTCATATTTAGTTAGTCCTTGATATGAAATTATGCTGATTATGTTTTGATATAAATCGCCCAACAGGTGGCGCTGTTATGATGAATTTTGCAGGATTTACACGAATTCCCCAATAGCTCTTTCTTAAGAACTAACGCACGGATTTTCATCAAATTTCAGATTCAGATAGTCCTTGATATGACTTGCTACTGATTATGTGTTGGTGTAAATCGCCCAACAGGTGGCGCTTCTGTGCTGCCTTTTTCACGATTGCTTCAATAGCTCTATCTATAGAACTAATGGACGAATTTTCATCTAACCTTAGATTTAGTTGTATGTTGACACAAGTTGTTGTTAATTAGGTTTTGGTGTTAATCACCCAAAAGGTGGCGCTGCTATGCAGGAATTTTCACGATTTTCGCTATAGCTCTATCTCAAAAACAAATGCATCCAACAAATGATTTTCTCCAAACTTCAGATTCAGTCAGACGTTGACATAAATTGTTGCTAATTAGTATTTAGTATAAATCACCCAATAGGTGGCGCTGCTAGGCAGCATTTTGCTGGATTTAGACGATTTCAGCGATAGTCATATCTCAAGAACTAATGCATGGAATTTCATATCTTTAGAATCTTCATGAGATGCATAGATTGCCATTTAATTTTGGCAGTGTGATAGCGAATTTTGAAGTATTAACATGTATGAGATAGAAGAAAGTTTTGGGCTTGGTACATCCGACTAGTTTATTGTTGGAACGTGATTATCACATGAAATATATTTTTGGAAAAAATTGGCACGTGGATGTGGCAAAGTTCGCCGTGCCTGGGCTACACTGTAAGAAAAAAATTCTGTTACAATACAGAAATTGTACTGCAATCGAGACGCCGGTACCATTTCCGTATTTTAAAGGATTGTCTTGCGGAAAAAAAAAATCCGTTAACATACGGAAATAGTACTAACGTATTGATTGCCAGTAAAATTTCCATATTTTAATTGAAGTTATTTTACACTGTACTGTATAGGCAGATATTTCAATTATGTTAAACACATTTAGATTTTGTTTGACATATTCAACTGAAAAAAAAATAATGATAGCTCATTTTACATTATTTTTATTAAATATAATTCAGACTTTTTTATCGATTTGCTATTTATGTATTGTTCTTTACCTATCAGTAATACATATTGGTTTCGTATAACATATAAAAACTATTTTCTATTAATAAAATGCATTTAGTTTCGTTCCTTGATATGACAAAATGTTAAAAAACTTTTAATCAAATTATGAATACAGGTATTATAAACCGTATGCGGATATATATATGAGCATTACATTGAAACAAAATTCATATCCATACTGTATTATGTAAAGTCAAATGAATATAGCATTGAATTATAACTAGCATTTCATTCAAAAATAAGAAATATTTTTGTTTGGATGTCGTATATTTAGGAAATCATTAGTAAATTTAACCCTTAATTGCATAGTGATGTAAATTTCCATCACCTTTTTATTTAATTTTTAATACATAAATTAAGTTCTTACAACCACTATATTTATATAGAAATATTAGACTCTAAAAATTACATAAATATGCTACTAAATAAAGCTAAAAATGTATCTTAAGATTTCTGGTGTCAAATCCTTAATATATATATAAACAAAACCACAATTCTAAAAGAATAATTCATGCAATTAAGGGTTAAGGAATTAAGAGTGGGGAAACACGGTTTTCTGTAGAAAAGAGAAACAGGTTTAGAGTGATTTTTTTTTTTTTTTGCGTGAAAAAGTAATAAAAATTCCCTTCTTTATCGGTAAACGAACACCTGAGTGCAATCTAGTTTGCAACTTCACGTACACTGCCTTCTAGTCACTCTTACTAGCCTCAGATATCTTATCGCAAAAAGACACTTTTGTGAAATTTTGTTGAATTCTGGTTTAAAAATAAATGACCTTGAATGTAACTCTTCCTTCCTTATAGTATTTCTTAACCTAGTCATCGGCCAGAGCAGTAAATTAACATATTATATATATTTTTAAAAATTATATCAAAATAAAACATACAACTTTCATTAAAATCAAGCTATCTTAAGACATAAAATTCGAAAATGTGCGAAAATGTATAATGTTTTGAAAATATTAATTTCAGATATTAATTTGTGGTCTTATCGTATTATTTTATAAGATAGTTTAAAGGACATGGCTACATTTAGATAATTTTTATGTCAGTATTATTTTCGATGAAATTTAGATGTTCACGTTGAAGTACTTTCCTTACAAGAGGCTCATTTTAATTTTTTCATGTTTACGGTTATTGATTCGTTGACATACTAACCTATAGAATCATGTTTTATTTGAAAATTTTATCTAAATATTTAAACTTATACCGGGTGTCCCAGAAAGGACTGATAGACCGGGAGCCGGCAGCACTGACAATCACCTCATCGAGTTCACGGATGAAATTCTAGGGTTAGTAAAATTTTGGTTCGCATATTAAAACGTAATCGGTCTGCCAAGTCATATCTTAGGGGAAAACACCTGAAACTCTGATTTCAGCGGATGGTTCGTAAGTTCATCATTGTGTTTTCCTGCACCGAAACATGTGAAAACATGGAGGACTGGGAGCAGGAAAACACAATGGTAAATCTACGAGTCAGCCGCTAAAATAGGGTTTCCATGTGTTTTACATTAAGATATGACGTGGCAGAACGATTGCGCTTTAATATGCTAATCATGATTTAACTAATCCTAGAATTTCATCCGTGAACTCAATGAGGTGATTGTCTATGCTGACGGCTTCCGGTCTATGATGGATTTAAAAAAATTCAATAGCTTGAAAATGATCACAAATGTTAAAAACATTCATTCCGGATGGTTATGTATGATGTCAGGAGTTTTTTTTTTTACTTGATTCTTGATTTTAGTTCGAATATAAAACAATAGATGACGCTGATTGCGATTGGTGCTCAATCGACGTCGAAACTGACGTCCTTCAGCATTGATGTAGTGTCTAGAATATATAGTGTGGAAATCGGCTATCACAATAAAACTTTAAAAGTTCTAAACTAGTGGATCCCTTTAATGTCAAACGATTTTGAAATCCAAAGAGTCGATCACAGCGACATCTGCAGGATATTTTCTAAAACCCAAAGATGATTTGGGCCGGGATTCAGGTAGGTTATTCGCTTTTATCGAAACGAGATTGCCCAATCAGAATCCTGAATTTTTGCGAACTTTTTGCTGTTTGCAAAAATGCTGGATTCTGATTGGTTAATATCGTTTCGCTTTCAGCAAAAATTGGATGTGGAATCCGGCATTGGTTTCGACGCTCTATTAATACGATGTTTACATTGAAATTTGAAAATATACCATATATGTCGCCGCGATCGGTTCTTTAGATTTGAGCATCATTGAATATTTAAGTGATAGAAATTTATAACTCTGTTTGGCAAGCAGATTTCGACACTATTTATTCTAAGCGCTGTAGCATGGATGCGAAAGAAGGAGATTTAAGGCTAGGATAGGGTCTCATTCGCCAGGACAAATTTGCTCTTAGGACCCGAATCTGAACTCATTCGATATGATTTCAATAGAATGCGTTGTGGACATGGAAACAACAATTTCTTGGATAGAGTAATGCAGTTTTTAGAACTGGGCATGAATTTAACAAGCAGTATTCGAGTTTACAGGCGATTTTGCATTTATGAAGTTTTATTTTTCTGGATTAAATTACTTTTTATGGTCTGATTAAAGAATATTTTATGCATCGTATTTTAAAGCTAGGTGAAAACATCTTGCTACAATCTTGCTCTGAGGGCCCGATTTTGAACTCATTCGAAGTGATTTCAATGGAATCTGTTGTTGCCATGGAAATAACAAATTCTACAATAGCAGAATACAGTGTTCGGAATTGGGAATGAATATAACAAGCAGTATTCGAGTTTGCAGGCGATTTTATATTTATGAGTATTTATTGGAAATTTATCCAACCAATTTGAAAATTTCGCTAAAATTTCGTGAAATGAAGGCAATGAGATATGTGAGAAAATAAATCGAATCCCTCATATCTTCATTCGTTATTTTGCTACGCAATCTGTTAATGAGTACTTTTGAATGAGTATACGTTATTAAAAGTGTTTTATTCATTGGAACAGAGGATATTTCCTGTTTTGGTGCATCACTGCTCGGAACTTTTGGTGCATCACTGCTGTGTTTAAACGAGGGGCAGTTTTAAATGGGAATTCAATGTCCGAAATGCTCCGTCAGAAAATACGATAGAGACTTTGTTCGAAAATTTTAAACGAACAGGGAACGTCAGTGATGACCAAATATGTCGGCCACCACGGCGTCGCGTTGCAGTTACAGAATCAAATGCTGAAGCAGTACAGCAGGTCATTGTACAGCGGCCCTGTCGGACTTCCGTTCACCATGTTGAAGCTTGTGCTGGACACCGAATAATGACCACGCTCCGTATCATGCGCCATAGTCTTCATATGTTCCCGTACAAGTCCCAGAATTGCCAAAACCTGAGTGACGATGGCATTCTTGCACGATTGAATTTCGGAAACACTAAGCTGCAGCTTTTATATGAGAGTTAAATAGATATTGGAAATATATGGTTCGGTGACGAGAAATATTTTACCCTCGATGGCTTTGTCAACAACAAGAACTTACATTTGGGGAATCATTGGGGAATTTGCATTTGGGGAACCGAAAATCCTCATGTTGAAGTACTTTCATCCCTGAATCCCCAAAAACTAATGGTCAGGCCCGCAATGCCTTCCAAAGTAATAATTGGAACATTTTTTCAAGAGCAAACGATGAATGTTGCACAATATCGTGAAATTCTGGAAGAATTTATGGCGATTTATAATGGTTTGGATGGCCGATCGAACGACTCATGGTTCATGTAGATGGTGCTCGTCCACATAGAATGCCTGCAACATTCTATTTCATCAGCGATCATTTCAATGATCGCGTAATTGCCTTGCATTATGCAATGCATACAGGAAGTAGCATGGCTTGGCCTCCTAATTCTCCTGATTTGACGACATGTGACTTTTTTCTTTGAAGGGGGGGGGGGGGGGGGGTACCCGAATGTACATGTATACAGTCAAACTACACAAACAATTGCGGAAGTGAAATAATACCTCTATTCTAAAGTGAGACAATTCCAACTGACATGTTTGGACAGGTGTATGAAAATTTATGTCTTAGACTGGGACACGTTATTGCTGCAAATGGTGGTTATTTTGAAAACATCGTAGTTTAATAATTTTCAACAGTCTTTGCAACATTTTTTTACCGGCTTTTGTTGTTCCCATTTTGCAGAGTCACCTTTTAGCGAACATGCGAACTACATTTGTAAATTGGTGAGAAAATGTAATCTAGCATTTCAATCGGTCATCGCATAATATTAGACTAATGTGTTTATCAAAAATTTAAATTAAAAAAATGCGGGTATCTGTACCCCCTTTTATCCTATGCATTGCTGAAACAAACTGCTCTATTGTTCTGGAGTATTATGTAATCTTAATTAGAAACTGTCTGTGGAGGAGGCATATTTTGATACGTCAATCGAAGGATTGACTTAATGCAACAATCTAAGGATTGGTTTAATACAACAATCAAATCGCTAAGAATAAATAATACCTTCCCTCCAAAAAAAATGTATTTCCGAAGTGCGGTGGAATATTTTTTCATTTACTATAGATGATAATTCAAACACTAAACACGTATAATTATAAAATATTCTTCAGTAAATAAAATGATTATTGTAATATTAAAAAAAAATTATTTCAATCCCCCTCCTCCCGGACCATTGCCAACAAATATCTCTGAAAAACTGTAAATCGAAACCTTTTGCAAAAAACATTGATAAACAACCCGTAAGGACGACAGGACCTCTGCCCACATTATAATCACATGACATGACATGCTAGCTGGCTAGAGCAGCAAGGAATGTCGTTTTCTGTGTATCAGATGGAAAATGTCTTTTACACTGCATTCTTTCGTTAACACTACAAAAACCGCCAGATTAAAAATCGTGTTTTCGCGTAAAAAATATTGGTGTCCAGTGGCAACCTCATTTATCAATCCCTGATTATTACAAATCATGTATTTTTAAAATATATATATAAACAAAAATGTTTTAAAATTACAATTGCATTCCAACAAAAAATGCTATTAAAAATACAGTGTTAATTTATGTCAAGATTTAAATGTTTAGATTAAAATGTTTTTGGCCTTCAATAAGTTTAGTACTACTAAGTTTTAGAGTCTTGTAAAATTTAATTTGAACTTAGTTTACTACATTAGATATCACTGTTATCTTTACTGTTAAAAAATATATGCATATTAGCATTGTGTGTAGAAAAAGTTGCCAAAGTGTAAAAAATCAAATTCCAAGAATTCTTTTCACACATATCTACAATTTAAAATGGATGTAGATAAAACGTATGTTCTAGTTTTAATTTATCAAATATCAAGATGAAGCTGCAAGTGCAATATTTTAATATCAAACTGTTAAAACAAAATTTTAATTTACTAGCATTTATTTTATTTTCATTTTTAATTTTAATGAAATGATAGAATACTCCTATTCAAAAGGGTTAAACAAGGCAAATTTCTAATATTTGCTTTTATGTACTTATTTTGAACAACAATATACTATTAAAAAGTAATTTATTCCGGGAAAAAAACTTCAGAAATGTAAAATCGCATACAAACTGGAAGACTGTTTATTAAATTCATGCCTAGTTCTGAACGCTGTATTCCAGTATTGAAGAATTATTTGTTGTTTCCATGGTAACAAAGCATTCCATTAAAATCATGTCGAATGTGTTCATAATCGGAACCTAAGAACAAGTTTGTACTGGAAAATGAGACCCACTTCACAGCCTTAATATCCTTCCTTCGCATCAATGGTGAGTGACATCAGTTTCGGTGTCGACTAAGCGCCAATCGCTGTCAGCGTAATCTATTGTCTGAAATTCAAACTAAAAGCATGAATCACAGTAAAAAGCACCTGACATCATACATAACCCACCTGCAAAATTTTTTTTAAATATCTGTCACCCTTTGCAATTTATAGAATTTTAAAATCCATCAGTCATTTTTGGGACCGCCGCTGGTAGTATTGTCCTTCCGAAGACATGCAGTGCACTTTGGTGAAATAGCTTAAACGAAATTCGTCGGGAACTATTAGAGTAATTCCAGGCGTATAGTCAATCAAACATCTTTAGAGACGCATACTTTTGTGTGTACTAATTGACATATCACATATTAGATATAAGAGATGGGGCCTCCGTGGCCGAGTGGATAAGACACCACGCTGCTAATCGCTTGAGAGCGAAAAGGTCTTGGGGGTTCAACTCCCGCTGGCTCCGTTGCATACCCTTTTTGGAGCTCCCGGATGTAAAAATTTTCTGTGTTGTAAATTTCTTTGTGCTATCTCGCCCCTGTATATCGACGATGATCTATAAGCGGACATTGGGGTCAAGCACACAAGTCTGATGTATGAGTTCAGTAAAAACCGAACCAAACCGAGATTTTAAAAAATGATATTTTACTTCACTAAATAAATAAATATAAATGTTTAATTCATCTTTAAAAAGTTAAACTTAACTACTGTTTAACTACGTTGATACTTTACTGTAATACGTTTCGATAATATCATGTTAACAGATTCCAAAAATCTATTAATTTTGAATATTGTTACTAAGGTCTGGATGCTAGCTATATTTCAATTTTTAAACTTTATTGTCATTTTAGTAGCTTTCTTTTTATATGCGGCTACTTTTTTTTTGGCAGCAGTATTTTAACTTCTGAAACCATTTTTAGCTTACATTTGTACGTTGTTTTTTTTTTTTTAAATGGGGTAGTCAAACTTTGGAACGCTTCCACTCTTAAACACATAAATAGATATTGGTGTGATTTGTCACAGCGATTATCTGTGCCATAGGAATAGGCCAAGGTTTGGAATTGCTCTCCATGGGGAAATTTTTAAGGAAACTTAAATTGCATTTACTCATGGTTAAATAAATATAAAAACTCTGAAAACTCGTGCAGCTAAGCCAGCAAGCGCATCAGGTGTTCAGATCCAGTATCTTCCGTTAGTAGCTTCCAGAAAAAAAAAACACTCAGCCACTGCAGAGAAGTGTTGGGCATAAATTAACATACAAGATAGGACATTTTCATAGAGCGTAATGGTCATGAGATTGCGATCTTAGCGTCTTTAGTGACAATGGGGAAGAAACTTCCCATCCTTGTAATATTTTTCTTATTGAGCGTCTACCTTATCGTGATCTTTCTTTTTTTAATTTTGCATGTTTACATTTTCAACATAACGTTGCACCGATGCATGAACATAGAATAGATATTCTATTTTATATATCTGATATCTATTCTATGTTCATGCACGGATATATGCATTTATTTATTTATTTATTCTTTTATGAAGAGTGAACGATATAAGTGCAACGAAAAACAAGCTACAAATTTCGTCTTGAATATTATACGTCAACTAAATATGATATAATTGCATTTAAAGCTACAAAAGCGATAGTGTAATGTACAAATATATGAAATATTGCACTCTACAAGTCCCAGAAATTTTCATAAGTAATCCATTTGGTAGAAAAATGTTTACAGTCGATGTTTTATTAATTTATGAAGTTTGATGTATTAAACAATCGTTACAGCAATCTTTTAAAATTTACGCGTTTTCACTTTCTCACAGATAAAATTAAAAGATTGTTTTTAATGTAAATAACGTAGAATCAGTTCAATAATTTTTATTATATTAACATATAAGAAATAATAATGAAATTACAGATAGGGAAAAATTCCTTTACGAATTTCTTGAATTATATAAATCTAAAAGTTGAAAAAAAAGCAAAACATAGAGATGCTGATGTTACACTTGATAAAATGTATTCGATATGAACAAATTAACGCCATATTCGAATTTAATTTCTTATAATTTTGTCTCATTAACTTACATATTTACGTTTTCAACAAAATTACTTGGGGTTTTCTTTTATATAATTATTATAAGTATCATTTTGTAAGTTAAAGCTCAACGAACAAGTACGATAAAAAAAGCTAAATAAATCAAACATAAATAAAATATCGTCTGCGTCTGCTTCGTTTAGGAAAGAATAGACATTCAAAACATAGAGCGTAAACACATTTCATCAACATAGGTAAATTTCGGAAACTTGTTATTCTTCCTCCTTGTCGGTAGTGATGCTAGTACTGTTGCCATTACAGTTTTTCCCGTAAATGTCTCATCTTGTATGTTAATCTATGGTGTGGGGAGGAGTACAAATAGTATTGTTAGGTGTCCTGCGTAAATCGGGGTTACAAATGCTAAGGACACCAGTATTTTAAAGTAATATATTTCACCTTGTCTAATGGCAGAATTATCGTCGATTAAAAACTGCAAAAAAAACTGCAAAAAAAAATTGGTTGTGTCCACAGCATTTTGAGCCCTGATTTACATGGGACACTTGGCAACACTATGAAGAGATAAAGAGGATTTTGTTGTGAAATGAAAAGTTTCCTAGAACAGTTATATATTTAAAATTTGCTTAACGTACTTTAAACGGAAATAGCGACTAAACAGTATTGAACAAAATTCACACGTTACTAAAACAGAAGATATACAGCATAAAGGAATTAAGTAAAATTATGAGTGTTCGAATTTGAAATTATATGTAGTGCATGGAAGTGAGAAAAAGGACATTATCATTCAGACTATTTGAAAATCAGCATGTTTTGAATGTAACATGATCAAGTATTGCTATATAAAATAATTACTTCCACGGGAAAATGCATGAGTTTGAAAATTCAAAATTACCATTTTCAGTAACTAAATATGTATTTTTAATAATTTACTTGTTTTTTGTGTTTTTTTTTTTTACATTTTTTTTTACAGTAAGATATTTTTTAATAATTAACATCATTCTATTTTTTTCTATAAATGAAAGTATGTGGTATTATACTCATCGCTCATGACGTCGTAAATTGTATAACATTATATAGAAAGAAATTCTAAAAAGTGTAATTTTCTGCAATCATTTTCACAAAAAAAAAAAAAGTGTAAGTATGCTATCACATCGTATTATCTAATGATAACTTCCGAATGCCACAACACTTAACAACAAAAAAATAAAATAAAAATAAAATAAAATAAAAATAATCCTTGCAAATATTTTGATTTAAGCAATCCTCTATAATATGCTTGGACTTATGCCCAAGACAACTTTTATCTGGCTTTTTTTTCGTTTACTAAAATGCTGCATTTTTTTTAAACAACCTTGTTACAAAAAATGAAATATGATTACTTCACTATTACCGAACTACTTTATCTTTAAGATATATTATGAAATATTTGAATTTTAATTATTCTTTACTGACTGTTGAAAACACAAAAAATGCTTTATTTTGAGATTTTAAGTTTGCTTGGTATAATATTTTAATGCAATTTTGGTGCACAAAAGTCAGTTTAAATTTTTTTAAAAAATGCATAAAGAGTGTAATGTTACACACTCATTTCAAAAATTCAAAACAATAATTTAAAAATTATATTTAAATTATGCTCTAATTTAATATTTTATATAGGCTTCGAAGTAGTAAGATAGCAAAACTTTTGTATGTTCTTCAGTAATAAAACTGCAGAATTTTTTCGAAATCAAAATTTTATCTTCCGGAGCCCCTAGGCTCCCCAATGTTCGCCAAACTCGTCAAAAACGCCTTGTAGAAGTTACAAATAAGAATAAAGATAAAGCTGGAAAATAAAAATGTCATACCACAGAAAGGTTGTGCATGGTATTAGTAATATGCCTACATAGTTCATTTTAAAACCAAGTTTTATCTTCCGGTGCCCCAGGCCCCCTCCATTTTTGTGAAATTCGTCAAAAATGCCTTGTAAAACTTTCAAATCGAAATAAACATAAAGTTGGAAAATAAAAATGTCATACCACGGAAAAGTTGCGTATGGAAGTATTATTCCTGCACAGTTTTCTAGAAATCATAATATCTTCCAGGAACCCGGTCATTCCAAATTTTGAAACAATTGCCTAAAATTACCTTTTATCTGTTGCACATGTATAATAAGATGCATCGCACAAGAATCAAGAATGCAATAAAAATATTTTATCTGTGAAAAGTACATAAACAATTAAAGTTCAAGATTGTAAAACAAGCATTTAAATCTGTTAAAAGTGTTCAAAAATATTAAAGTTCTATTAAATCAGTTCGCGCTCTTCAAATCCAAAATTGATGTTTCGGCTTGGTGTGTTATTGTTCGTGCTGTTGGAGTTTTGTATCCTTAAAAACTGACTTGGTCTCAAAATATGGCATAATGGATCTTATGAATCCATCCATGTTGCTTACTGTTGTTATACCACAGTACTGTTGCTACACCACAAACTGTCGCGTCAGCTCCAGTGACCACTCTGACACACCTTTCAGCATTTTATTTATAACATGGGAACTCAGATGTCATGGGAACTCACAACTAAATGATATCTTCATGATCACGTTTGTCAATGTGCATCTTTAATTCATAGTATGAAAGATTAGTTAAAATATGTGGTTCCGTAACTTCTACATTATCCCACTAAATCAGTCAGTATAATCTGCTGCGCTAAAACTGATTGCAGGAACTTAGAATTGCCTGAACTCCCCACAAGTGTCCGCACTTAGCACTTTACGGATTCTACGAAGTTCTAGCTCGCGGATGTTTTTCCAATCATCGGTTAACATGTCAATAAGCAGGTTTTCCGGATGAGCAAAAATGGCATTGTGCAGGATTACTGGGTCAATTACTAGTTTAACTGCCTGTGGCATATCCCTGGAAAAATAAACAATTTCCAAAGATGGATTGCACTTAATTGCAAAACATACACGTGCGTACACCTTGACTAGAAGCTCTGCCAATATCTTCAGATTTAACGTTGGATACAGAATTCCCTCATAGAGTCACAAAATTCTGTTGGCGGAGTAACCCATCTGCTATGTGAAAGTTTACCAAGAAATCTATTTGCAATGTCTTCCGAACAACTTCCTTTTTTAATAGATAGGACCATTTTCTTCAGGTATTTTTGATCGGTACTGAGATCGTCAATAACTGTTACAGATTATAATTAATGTCGATAGTCTGTAAAGAAACGATGGTAAGGAAGTCACACTTGTCCAACATTTTACCAATGGGCCCACTATAACTGTATGATCCTTTGCTGCATGCGTCTAGCACGAACTAATTTAATAGAACTGTACAATGTTTAAACGCTTTTAACAGATTTAAATGTTTGTTATCATTTTTGAACATTAATTGTTTCTGTATTTTTCACAGATAAAATGTCCGTATTGCACTATTGCTCCTTGTGTGATGCATTCTACAGTCGGACCTCTATTTAACGAACCTCTATTTTGCGAATTTCTCTATTTTGCGAACTTTTCCTTGGAACCAAGAACATTTTGCGAATTTCTTCGTAAAATAACCTCCAAATAGCGAAGTGAATTCTCTATTTAACGAATTTTTTCTTGTGATCTAAATTTCTTTTTCTCCCCATTTCTTAAAATATTTCTGGACATTTCAAACTTATTCTTTCTTTAAACACATTTTATGATGTTCACTGGCCTTGAACTGATTTTACCAGGCACCTTCTTTGTCAGCAGTGAGAAGAATTCGGTAAGTACGGAGGACGAAGACAATAATCCCTTACAGTAACTTAAAAAAATGTGGATACAAATAAAAAAAAAGACATTAACCATGATGTGCTGATTGATGATTATATTTCACTTAATTCTGAAATTGAGACCTTGGAAACACTATCCGAATTGGATATTTTCGACAGTGTGAAAAATAAAAACAATACAGCAATGAATTGCGATGAAGACGAATATGATGATGATGGAATTTATCATGATGCAGGAATTAATAAAACTTCGTATGATGAAATGCTAAAATCATTTGAAACAATCCGACGCGGATTATAGTTAGAAGAAAATACGCATGAAGGGGTTTTTGGTGCATTGCAAAGATGCGAGATGTATTAGGACAGAAAGCACTTTTTAAAAGAAAAATCTCAGACAAAATTAACAGAGGTTTTCAGAAACTAAATTTAAGGACGCATATGTTAATGTATGGTTAAAATTATTTGTTATAATAACAATAAATACGATAAGGTCATTAAAATTCGTTACTTTTAATGTAAAACTGATTTACTTTAAACAGAAAACACTGTGTATTCCCAGACAATGTTTAGTTTTTCTTGCAAATTTCAAAGATTTAAACGCATAGAAAAAATGAATTGATGATGGATATTGGTGTGTAAAATAAATAAAACAAACCGATATAATTTATTTAAAAAAAAAAATGATTAATTAGTTTTAGTAAAAATATTTAGTGTTTATGAATTTAAAATCTGTTTTATGTCGTTTAAAGTATTTTAAAAGTTGAATCTCTATTTAACGAATTTTCCATATAACGAACTTTTTTCCGGGATTTAGCGACTTCGTTAAATAGAGGTTCGACTGAATTATACATGTACAACAGATAAAAGAGATTTATACGGCATTTTTTTTTTCGAAATTTCAATCACCGGGGCCCTAGAAGATATTACGTGATTTCGAAAAAACTGCGCATGCATATTACTACGCACCATGTGACATTTTTATTTTCCAACTTTTTCTTTATTTCGATTCATAACTTGAACAAGGCATTTTTGATGTGTTTGGTGAAAATTGAGGGACCCTGGGGCACCGGAATATAAAACTTAATTTCGAAAAAACTGCGCAGTTTTATTACTGGGGACCATACACAACTTTAGGGTGCTATTACATTTTAATTTTCCGATTTTTGATTTTTTTCACTCCACCCTATTGCTGAGGGTCATGAACGGTATGCTTAATCTCAATGCCATCCCACGACTAACACCCAAGAGGACAGACATATCGCTCACCCGCAAGAAAAGTGACACATCTAGACAAAAGTAAATTTCACAGTAAAGGTAAAAGAATATGTGCATGATTTTACTACATGACATTATAGCACTTCGCTCTGCATGCAGGAATAAAAAAGTGCATAAAAGCATAAAATCTTCAAGAATGAAGACATAGAATGAGGTTTGGAGGGTTTGATAATTTTACCTCCACACACAATCCACCCCTCTTCTGTGGCCACGAAAGGGCATATAGCGTAAAAAGTGTCGCTCTGACCACTGAGCTACTCCGGCCGATACCCGAGTCGCTGTCCTGTCGTATAGGGTCGTATGTCCGGTCATCGTTGTTCGGTCATCCAAGGCTGTCGTACAGATGGCTGGTGACTTCCCCAACATGGCTTATTGGTGAAAAACTGCAGACTCAGGTATCGGCCGGAGTAGCTCAGTGGTTAGAGTGACAGCCCGGAATGCTGTGGTTCCAGATTCGATTCCAAGCTCTGGCTTATTTTTCACCCCAGTCGGTTTTATTGTATTTATTGTTGTATGTCTGTTTAATATTTATATATGTGAACATAAGTTTGTATCTCGTGATGTTTTCTTGAAAATACTGTTCGATCACAGTATTATTTTCCCTATTTATTCAAATAAACGTTAATTTCAATTAAAAAATAATGTCAAACAATCATATCTAATAACCCTTGTCATTTTCTGTTTTCTCTTTTTTTTATTTTAATTAATTTAAAAGGAGGAATTTAATTTCCCTCATTACATAAATGTCATTAAAATATATATATACATATACATATATGTATATATACATATATATATCGAAAACTAATCAGATTTTAAAATTATACGACAAATTTTGACATCCTTGGATCCATGTGATTAACCGGGGTCAATTTGATCACCTAACATTCCATATTCTAGGAGAGACAGCTGTGAAATACAAACGGACATTCACATTTTAATATAATAAATCGATGAAGTTTTAATTTCACTATGAAATATTAGTCAGGGAGAAATGCTGAACTATTTATATTGTTTTACGTGCAAATGGTTTATTTCGTAATGGAGCCTGCACGTAATGGAGATAGATTTAAAAACGTTATGCTTGAAAATTATTTAAAAAGCCATAATAAATAAATCAATTAAAATAAAGTTTTCAAGCAAATTGCATTTGAAAGTAGATTTTTCCCATATAACGGTGTAAAAATTAAAAATGTGTGATGTTTAGAAGTTGAAAAACTTGCAGTAGAAAAATTTGCAAAACCGAAATTTAAATGTCAAGCATCGCCGTTCTCCAAAATAACGTCAGCGTTACGTACGGACATATTTTCCTTTATAAAATACATAGATTTTCAAACGTGAAGTCCCCTTTGCCAGCTACAACTTTGCATGTGTAAATTTATTCATTTGGCTTGAGATTCTAATTTCAGTACCGCTGACTACAAATTCCAGAAACTGATGTCTTTTAGATGAATTCGTACTAAAAATATATAGTTTTATCTAAGAAAAGGATTGTTTTCTTTTAAATATGGCGCTTACTGAAGCATTATGCCAAGTGTCGCAAATTCGATATCAGCCGAAAGAAAATATAGTGAAATGTAACATAGCTTTATGAGAGAAAATGCATGTTTTGTAAAGTGTGACGTCATTTTCTGTTGAGACTTAAAGTTATTTTTAATTGTAATGATGAAATGGCATCAATAAGGATAAATAAACCCGAACATTTCTTTTTTTCTGAAACAGTGGAAATAATACGATTGCTACTATTTTGATGAAATTTCAAAAAACATTTCAAATTAAATTAAAAATATAAAAGTGGGGATATTTAGAAAAATAGCTAGTGCCAGTTCATCTAAAAATAAACAGATTTCATTTTAAAAAGAATAATTACTAAAATTGGTTCTGTAGAAAGTTCAGGGAAGATGTCTAAAAAAGGTGTCATTTGTTTTCAATGTATAGATTATTTTTTCCGTTTTACTTTAACAGTTGCCTAGCAACTATATTTCAAAACTTATCTATTTCATACAAATTACCTTTAAAAGTCCATATTTTTCCCAATTCGGTTTTAAAATTTTCACTTGTTCGATTACATATATGTTAAATTCGTGCTTTTTTATATATTTTTCTTTTACTTATTTTTTGAAGAAGCTTTAATTTCAATGTAGAAAATTAGTCGTAGATAAATTCTGAACTCTTTTTTATGTGCAAATTGTTTATTAATATTTCGTAATGGAGCCCGCCGGTGCACGATCGAGATAAATTTAAAAAATCACGCTTGAAAATTATTTTATAAACAAAATAAATCAGCCCATTAAGATACCGTTTTGATACAAATTGCATTTAAAAGTAAATTGTTTCCCTATACGACAGTGTTAAAAATTATAATGTGCGATGGTCAGAAGATTAAAAAATTGCAGAAGGGAAAATTGGAAAACCGAAATTTCATCGTGAAGCGTTGCTATTTGCAAAATGATATCAGCGTTACGAACAGATTATTGTCCTTTTTAATATAAATGGAGTACTTCTGTTGCCACAATTACAAAATTGGCACAAAAAACTATAAAAAAATAATATCTCAAAAATAAATTAAGATACAGATTTCAAAGAAATTGCATGTAAAAGTACATTTTTTTCCTCATACGATGGTATAAAAACTGAAAATCTGCGATGTGTAAAAGTTTAAAAATTTGCAGTAGCGAAAATTGCCAAACAAAAATTCATTTCAAATTTGAAAGTGTTGCCATTCGCAGAATGACGTATGCGTTACGCACAGATATGTTTGTCCTTTATAATATAGATATTTTACGGAACTTCAACCTACAACTTTGAAATATTGCACACATGTCATTCTACGTCATATTTTTTTTAAATGCCCAGAACTTCTGAAATATTTTATTTTATGTCGAGATATTTTTCAATGCTCTATTTGAATATGAACTGAATCTGTGTACCAAATTTTATTAAAATCGGTTACTATGTGGCTACGACTTTTCAAAATTTTTTGCTCATTCTGTGTGGAATGACCCTATATGGAATTACATTATGGAATTAGCCGAAGTAAATTTATATGCAATAAAATCAAAAGCGGTTACGCATTCGAGATATTTGGTGTTAAAGTTCAGCGTTACTAATGGACGTGTTCGGAATTTAAGATATATAGAGTGATGAAAACGTATCATGTTTTAAATTTTTTTCGGTCAAAATTGAGTTTGTATACTCCACATGCCTGCTTAAAAAAAGTTGGTAATTCTCCAAAAAGCCTTCCTGGCGTGTGCTGTATGGTTGGTGTAAGCAGAGATTTCTGTAGAATGTTCTTCTTTCTTTCCACTTTTTTTTTCTGTGTTACTTATATTTGTGCTATTTTTTTGCATTGGTCAATTATTATTTTATTAATAGAGACTTTTCTGCAATATATCACTCAGGTAAAATATTCCAGGCAATGAATAATATTATTTATCTATTACGCTAAATAACGCACATGCATTTTATCTATACATATCTGACATCTTTTTAATCTTTTGTGCTACCACTATTTTTTCTGCTAATTAATGCCTTAACGCCTTAATGGTCGCATTAAATTACGGTTTAAAAATCCAAATTGCTTAATGGTACTACTTTTTTGAAAAAGAAATATTCACCTTTTTTAATGACAGGTAAAATGATATCATAGTAAAGGCAATTACACTATTTTATAAAACTGGTGTGAATCAAACATTTTTAATAAAAGACACAGCCCGTGAATATGAAGGTAGCGATTATTAAGGGGTTAAGTAATCCTGAATTTCAATGATCAAATAAGGCAAAAGTTAGGGGTAAGAAAAAACCCTTAAAAGTTGATAGTTATTTATTAGTACCGCATTTGAAATATACATCAAACTCATTAAATCTATATTATTATGTAGAGCAGTTGCATGATTTCATCATTGGTATTTCAGAGCAATATACTTTCGAACTCGTAAAGTAACGCATGTACCGCGTTCTGCGTCTGTCTAGGATTACTCGGTACCCGGATTATAGGTGGGAAATTACTCAACACTGTTTACTTTAAAATTATTCAGTTAAAATATAATGTACATTTCTTCTCTAATTTGAATTTTATTGAAATAGATACAAGTATGTTATCCAGCGTTTGGATATTCCTTACACATTCTTGAGTATTATGTCAAACTATTTATCTGTTTTGGAAATAACATATATATTTCAAACATTATACATTCTGAATTTTTTAGGAGTGACATACAAACTCTAGATAACATATCGACAATCCATCTATGTGTATACATGCCTAAACAGCTAAGTTTCAAATAGTGATCCGATGTTATTTTTTGCAGTTTAGATCTAACAGTTAACTACATTGCTTTAAATTTTGATCTAGTTGTAATTTTTGGAAGAAATATTTGTATTACACTGGATATACTCTATGGCTAAATGTATCCAGAAGCATTCTACTTTAGTTGTTATGTCGAATACATTGAGAAATACTTCACGGATGTTTTTTTAAACTGCGGTGATATAAATGAACTGTTATAATTCATATTTTGCATTCTATTTCATATTTAACGATTTAGTCATAAGGGTAATTAGCCTATCAACAGGGATTAAAAAAAATAATAATAATTGCAATTGTCTTGTATTATAAAATCCTAGAAATTTGAAGCTTTAACACACAATTGTGTAGTTCCTTTACAATGTTTATATACATTTCTTTAAGAATATCACATATAATTGTAACCTTCTCACTGCCGTGGACTGATATATCCCTTCACTAAGCTATAGATTTCACTACATTTTAGGCACTTTTAAAATTAACATAATTCTACAGATATATTCCAGATTTGAATGATTAATAACCTCAAGGTTTATGTTGTTACGCATTATTATTTTTTGTTTATATCATGTTGAAAAAATTATACCTTTTTAGCATTTTTAAAAATTTACAGAGAAAACAACATAAAAATTTTGCCCCTTTGCTCGGCTGTCAGGGGTTAATCATTATTTCCAACCAAAATCGAAAAAATACTTGGATACAGGGCTGCTACAGGCGACTATATTTTAATTCTATCTCACACCACTTTCTCAAAAGAGAAATCTACCAGCAACACTTTGAAAACTACGACATATACTAGATTTTTTTTTAATAGTGTAGCTAACAGAATATAAAAATAGTCAGAAGTGGCAGCCCTGCGTTAAGGTATTCGACACGGCATTAGATATCCGGCGATTTTTATTTTTTTCCTTAAAACATGAATGTGTGTTGTGTATTACATTCAGGGATTTTGACCGTATTTAAAGGCATTATGAGACAACTTAATAAAAAGCTGTAGACAGAGGCTTTAACATGGGAAGGACATTAAGTGCCAAAAATGAAATTTTACAGGAGATGCTAACTTTTCCATTCCAAAGGCACTGGAGTTGCTGCCTGAGGCATCTTCCGGCCATCATAAGAAATAAAATAAACGGTATATGTACTTACTCTCTTTCCCATACTATTGGCCTTGGTATTTACTATTTTATAAACGGAAAAATGGACTTTTTGTCACTTTTTCCCCTTACCATGCCAACACATCATTATATTGCATTTCAAAATGAATTCCAAATATTTGATATAGCACGAGCATTCGTATGAAAAATATATACATACGCGAAAAATAACCCTTCTTTGTCTGTGAGAATTATTTTCTTATCAACATAAGACAACATAGAAAATATCCTGAAAATTTAAGGATATCAGTATATAAAATGTAAACGTCGAAAGTTATCACTGTTTTAGAATTTTATACAAGTAATTTAGCCTTTTCAAAATTAAGCTAACTTTTATACATGGAGCATCTTGAAATGTGAATATAAAGCAATTATGTATTTCAAGATACGGGAGAATACGACAAACATTTTCGGCACTACTAATGTTTTACAGACTAAGCGCAGGACGCGACGACATTTACAAACAAATATCAAACCAATGCGGGTATTTTTTAGAAATTGTTCGTTTATATTTCAATAATTTTAAATACTGTTAAGGGTTTATTTTTGTTTTTCCAGTATATCTCAATAATGTATCACTATTTAAAAACTTCATCAAAATTATTTACCCTGTTAAAAATTAAGATGCCTTTTATACTTTGAGTATGTTGAAATGGGAATATAAATTAACCGTAAATTTCAAGAAATGTGAGAATATGATAAAGAAGGTTTTGGATGCAATATAGCGGGAGGTTCTTTATTTAAATATCGATGACATTCACAAACCAATCATCAATCTAATATCAAATTACTGGGGTCCTTCTTTACAAAATTCTCGTTTATATTAGAATAATTTTTAATGCTTTTTTTATTTGTGCAAGATATGTAAGACATTTATCACTATTTAAAATTTTTTATTAAAATAATTTACCGTTTTTCCATATTTATATTTGTTTGTAACGCATAAAACTAATTAAACTCTTACTAACATCTTATTAGGGTTATATAAGTTTATTCAAAAAGAATATGAAGAATAACTAATTTCATTTTCTTATATTTAAAAAGAATTAACGATATGTTAAATTGAGAATACTCTATGTCTTACTTAGGATTAAATGCAGAAAGAAAATTTTTAAAAAGCGTTGTTTGAAACAATATTTAAGGTTTTAGAATTATCCAAAAGGAAAAAAAAACTATTACAAAAAATTTATTTTTATTAAAGGCGTCATATTATTTTTAATGCGAAAACAAAAAATGCATATTTTCAACAAGATATTTTTAAAATGCATTATTTCATTTCCCAGGGGAATTATATGTTTTCATAAATAATGTAATGTTCGCATTAAAACAAATGTTCCTTGGGAAAAAAATCCAACAACAACAAAAGAATTATGAATGTGGACATGTGGATAGCTAATATTCAAAAGTGCTTTTATGTTCTGAGAAATAATAAAAAAAAATAATAAAAAGTACTTTTTCTACTTAAAGTTTTTATGGTTTGAAAAATTTTAAGCATATTCGTTGTTTAGTTCCAGTTTTTAAGTTATATTCATCACTGATGCTTTACAAAATGCGGGATGAAGTTTTTTTTTTTTTTTTCCCTTAAAAAGAAATCCAAATAATACAAAAAAAAAAAACGACTATTTTACAAAGAACAACGTTATGTAAATTATATATGTAATTGTAATTAAAAATGGGTTGATAAATTATAAAAACTACTAAATGATGAATATATATTTTAATAAATCGAATTTTATTTAAAATTTAGTAAGCATTGCAATTCCTATTTTTAATAATTATTTAGAAAATAAAATTATTAAAAATCTGTCCTTTTGAATTATTAGACGAATAAAATTTTTTAAAGAGTCGCTGTATATATTACGAAATATTTTGATAGTTACATTAAATTTTCAGGAAATTTATTTTGCGTTTAAGTCGAATCTGTGTCGAAACAGTTTTGCAATTTCAAGGATCTAACCATCGCGCATCGTCGGGGCTTCACCTCTTTCTTGATAATTCACAGGGAAATTTCCAGCTGTTAATCGCTTGAACTCATATGAATTTTTCAATATTGTATTGAATCCCTAAACAAAACTAGCTGATCCTGAAAATGTATAAGAACTTTTGTTCTCTTCATAATTTTTTTTAGGAATGTGATGATAATTAAACGTATTTTCGCTTGCCATCTACTTGGCAACATTAAGGAACGTTTAACTGTGCCGTTAATGTTTGCTTCTTTTCATTTTTCTTCTGTTAAGATTATTAGAGTGCTTACATTTATGTCGCGATATCTTTTTAACTTTATTTTTTTAACCATTTGGAAATGGTTGTTGTTTTCGGTCAACGATGGGGGCCAAATGATGCTCGCATTTTATTTTTTTAACGAAATTCAAAGATGTTCTTTACTTTTAGAAGAACTTTTATTTGAATAGGTAATAGAAAGGCATAAAATCATTAAACATTGTTTGAAGAGGTAATCGAAAGGCATAAAATCGTTAAAAATTGAAAAAGTTACAAAATGGTAGGCGCAAATTATCAGATATGGAAAAATCCAAAGCCAAAGGGCGACGCAAAAATGAAAATCTTCTTGCAGAGCAAAAATCGAGGTCTTCAACTCATTATGTAGGTCATGAAAATCGATTACAGAATAAAAGACGAACGCGAAAAAGGAAACAATCTAATGTTTAATCGATTGATAGTAAAAGGCCATGTCTCGAGGGGCTCCAATCCACTGGCTATGGCGTTTTACAATAGGTCGATTCTAACCGGGAAAGATTTAGCTCAAAGTAGGTAATTTGTCGCAATCTGTGGATGATTCGGTGGAACTTCTTTCGATTTGTAAACTGCTTTTCTTCTCGAATCGGGATTTGGTGAGTTTATCGATGGAGGTTTTGGTCGTCTGAAGTTTGATCTTTGCGATCTGTTGTTGAAGAGGATGCGACGGAATTTGGTGGACGAAATAAATTCCAAATGGTCGTTGTAATCTATTAAATTACAATTATTTATTATTATTATTTTTTTTTTTTTACAATATTTACTGGAGAAAATTACCAGGATTATTCGCGTATATATATATTTTAAATTTGAGAATAAATGTTTGACAGAGATGCTTCATCTAAAATAGTGATGTCAGACCCTGTAAAAATTCTTAAGAGTTTACGCATGATAATTTATATCACAAACACGCACGAAGTAGTTTCTTTTGAAAATTCATGGTAAATCGTTGACAAAACATTTTAAAATTATCTGTGCACATACTATTAAAAATAGTTCTTAATGATTCAAAATTATATAAGCATAAAATTACTTTTTTTTCTGAAAAAAAAAAAAATCCTAGAAAATATTTTTCTGAAACCGAAAGAAGAAATCATAATTAATCAATTTTTGATAGTTTTTCGTATTTTACAAACTTTACATACCCTATTTTAATATAATTTGAAATTTTAATCAAATTACGAAGAATGTGTGCTACGTCACTTTTCCTCACTATATGCAAGGTGTCTTAAAATTAGCTAAAATTTTACTTTTAGAATTAATACGCATTTTTGATTTTTTTTTTTTTATTTACTCTTTTTGTTGGATTGTGTATCTTTCAATGATTTTACCTCAAAAAAGCTACAGATAACAGATACAGAAAATCCATAAGTTGGCTTAAACATTAAAGGAGTGGCGTCAAAAGTTATGCATCTTTTAATTTTGAGACACTCTTGATATATATATATATATATATATATATATATAACCATTATATAATTATAATTCATCATCTATTTCCAATTACTAAAATTAAATTAATATAGTAAACTTTAATACATAATACTGACATTATACTAAATAAAAAAAAAGAACCCTTAACTTGTAATACCAAATCAAGCACAATAACACTAATTCACTAGCACATTGCGGACGATTAATCCATATAAAACATATGAAAAAAAATTGGATACAATAACCTATAAAAGACAAAAGATACAAATAACGACCGAAATATTGTTGAACAATTAAAAAACGTATAGTACACAGATTATAGATCAATAGGATGTATGTAGCAGGAAGCTTATATAGCATTTCACTTCTTCAAGGGTACATGAAATACAAATATAAGCAAAAACATAGTCAATTTCTGTAAAAGACTCTAGTAATAAGCTGAAAATTGAATTCCATTATGTACCCGATCGACTATGCACGAAAAAGTATAAATTTATCATGTCATATCAATTTAATCAAATAAACCATTAATCAATGCAAGAACCGCAATAATGAACAATATGAAATTTTTTTGTAAAATTTAAATTTAAGACATAGCCAGCAATCGAATTTTTATGACCATATCACAATCCCAAACAAGTATCCCATTTTAGCACAGCCAAAATCCCGCCTAATTAAATAGTACAGTTAAAAGCGAATCATTACGGTTTCAAATCAGAACAGCTTGCAGATAATATTATCATTCTTATAAATATAATAATTATAATTAACTTAAATAGTCTATATGATAAAAATTATTATGTGCTATTTTAACGATCCTGGAATAAATTATTACTAAAAAGTAAAAAGCAAAAGGAGATGTTTAAAATAATCAGGTAATAAATAAGGTATGGCAACAATGTTATTTTAGAGCTGAATAAATAATTGTTCTACCTGAACTTCAAAAAATGAAAAGGTAAAAATACGTGTTCGCCATCACGGCGAAAATAAGTAGAAATAAATTGTAGTGGTGCCACCTATTGGAGATTACCAAAAATAACCGCTGAAAAATTGCAAATTGCAAATATTTCAACTTCATTAATTCACTTTAAAAACAGCAAATAATATCATTCTAAAACAGCTCAACAGAATATCGATAATAATCATTTAGCATCTTTAATATAATGATTATAATTATTTTTAATAATTTTATTTAAGAATAAGTAAATTAATAATAATTTCAAATAAGATACAACTATTATAATGTAAAAGTTCGTTTCTATTAATCACTTAATTAATTTAATGTTATGAATTTTAAATGTTTCTTTAGCGATTGGGATATATATATATATATATATATATTAAGACTGTTGATTTTACAGGGAAAAACGGTTTTGGATCAGGTTTTAAGTCCTTTTTGATTTGGATTTTTTAATACTATAACTGAAACCGCAGTAATTAATCATCGTGTTTGTTCAATTTATCACTTAACTATAGTATAAATATTCATGAGTTTATGCTTTTCATGTTGTATTAAATGTTTTGAGGACAATCTTTATTATTATTATTATTAATGAATCTGTTTCTTTTCACTTCCTATATTTTTCATATGATTTTCTAATTCTGTGTTTTCCATTTCTGTGTAACTACATTTTTTTTTACTTACGTTCTAGGTATATTATCTGCAGGAATAGACAAAGTCGACCAGTTGCCTGTCTATTGTTTTAAATAAGTTGCTGACCTATGTGGTGTTGCCAGTTCACATCGATTTTTCAAATGAGTCTCGAATGATTAAGACCTTGATTCATATTAAAATAGAAAACAAATCTCAAAATCAACATTTCAAATGCCCACGCTTCTTTTGGCTCTAAATATTAAAAATCCGGATTCAAACATATCGCTTTCAGAAAGAATCTATGAGATGTGTCCCCGCTTGCTTCGGTAGCGTACGCTGTTTGTTCTACGGAATATGCAGACACGCCGGAAATATGAAGAGATTCTTAAGCTGAGTTGAAAGCAACGACATTCCTTGATATCAGACCACTAAAACTCGAGCCAAGAATGTAATCTGCTGGTGAAAAGAGGAAATGGAAAATGTAAGACTATCGTAAACCCAGTGAAATGAGCCAAACGGCGTTGAAATTGAGACCAAATGAACCGAGATAACAATGCGCCTGTAAAATTTGGAAGGTGAACAAAAATACTGTAAGATAATCGTAAGCTAAGTTGAATGAATCAATTCTCTTTGAGATATGGTCCATAGAACCCGAGAAAAGAATACTACTTTAACGTTCGAAAACGGTGATAACTGAAATCTGCATTTATGAAAACATACTTTAAATTGGAAATAAAGGAGAAAAAACACTTGTGAAAACTCTAAACTTATATCAAGTGTCTTTCCTACACAAGAACACACTAACACTTTTCGAAAAAGTTAACAAAATCCCTTTAAATTATGTTTTTAGCATTTGGCAACTTTAATAATTTCTTTTATCCCCCGAATTTCATAGGGGATATGCTTTTCTGCTGAAAATGGGCATCCTTTTAGTATAGTATTTAATGAATACACGTCCTTGCTTGGTTTGTTTCTTCAAATATTTGTACTGTCGTCGTCTTTTTTTTTTTTTTTTTTCAAAAATTAAGGAACACTATCCATTGATTTAAAAATAATTGAATATCGGATATTAAAAAAAAATTATATGTATAATTTTACATTTTCAAACTGATATCTTGGTTCGTTTTTTTAATTTTAGTCACTTATTGAAAATTTATGTCATTATTTTTATTGATATCCTTCTATGGTCTAACATCCCTTTGGCCCGCCAGTGGCTGAGAGGTTCTGCTCTCGAAGCTGGTAGACGGGAGGTGCTGGGTTCGATCCCAATCGCGCCCGTCAGCCTACTCGTTCGGAGTTTTCGTGGTTTTCTTCGAGCCATGGATTGCCATGCGTAAATACGTGTTAAATTCACTTAGAAAGACCCCCACGAAGAACACTCCCCCCTCGGGCCATATCGCTAGTGTAGATAATTGGACGTCAAAAATCAATCAATCAACCAACCAACCAACAACCCAACCTAACCTCCCTTTGAGGTTTCGAGTGTGGAGCTCTTTCATCAGACTGCCGTACAATCCTCGTTGAATGGTCCAAATCTATTCAGTTTGCGGTTTTTGGACTATCTATTTTAATTGGAATGTTTGATGATTTTCTAAATAATAAATTGGTTAATTAACAAAAAACATAAATTCGAGCCTCAGTAGCATTGGACTACACTCACCTAAATTTTCTAGATGTGCTAAATTTTGCTAGCTATGGCAGACAGACACACTGATTCACACACACATAGACTAAGATAAATTTTCTTTTATTATTAAAGACTAGGGAGCTCGGCCCCCTACGAGCTACGCTCGCCAACCCCCGTCCAGACACCGCAGACTCTAAATGCACGCTAATTTCATGGACTTTAAAAAGATTTCGAAAGATTGAATTATAATTTAAAAAACAGTGGCGATCTCCCTATAAACGGATTTCTATTCATTTCTCTTTGATTGGGGAATTTTAACGCCAAATCCGCTGCGGTACTACTTGATTATACCGTCGACCAATTTCGCCAAATTATATAAATCGCCAAATTATACAAATTGACATAATTTTTATTTTAAATAACGGAAGAACAAATAAATTAGTACAACATTAATAAAAATACAAATAAAACGTCAAAATATAAATAACTTGATGACGTAGACACGTGTAGCAACATTTCAAAATAAGCTAATATAAAAGGTATTAAGTAACCAGTCTTTGTCTCCCGGTATTTTTTAACAAAACGAAGAGAAAGTTCTTTTAAATGAGACATATTAAATTAATCGTTTATAATCTGATGTAATTTTCACAAAGCTATTCTTCCTCTTTTAAATATTAACGTGAAAATACTTGTGTTAGAAATGAAATATTATTTGCGCTTTCCTAACAAAAATAGTTGAAAAGTATCCTCACAAAATATCAAATAAATGTCTAGCACAATTTCTAAATTTAAACTGTTTTGCAATATTTTGTAATTTTAAATATGGAACTTAAAAATAACGATATCAAATTTTAAGTGACGCTATGCTATGAATTAATGTATATATACATACATTTATATTATTTATTTCTTCATTTTATTTTTGTTTTACTTATAATTGCATGTGTAATAATTATGTTAAATTTAAAATGATGTATAAAAATTTATTCATTGATGCTTTATCAATCACATTTTTCATAAATTCAAAATATGAGTTTTAAAAGATTTGATATCAAAATTTAAGTGATGCCTTGATGTAGCTTTAAACAATTTGTTTTAAAATTCAATTTCAATTCTTTTCGGTTTGGCTAAATATATTTACACATGTAACCAAAACTTTTAATTTAACAATACAGTTAAAAATATCACTCTCATTGAACCTACTCAATGAATGCACTGTAATGTATTTATATGAAAAATTTGATTCATCTTTCGAGCCACGCTATCCAAAATCAAGAGTAAAATTTATGTAAATGATTTTTGTGCGTCATATTATCCATTTGCATACATTTTGTTTAGTTTGGATACAATAACGCACAAAAATCATTTACATAAATTTTACTTTTGAATTTGGATAGAGTGGCACAAGAGACAAATGAAATTTTTCATATAAGTACATTACAGTGCATAGTGTAGGTTCAGTGAGAGTGAAGTCCATATAACAGCGAAGTACCATGAAAAGCATTAAATGCATGGTAATAAGGTACTTAGAACGCGACATTTACGATCAATCATTATTGGCATTCAATCTTATAGTTTGGCGATTGATTTTTGGTCGACGGGATAACTAAGTAGTACCAAATACTGTACTGCAATTTAACTTCAATTTAACTTAATCTTCTCTATTCTACTCTTTTAAGATTTTTAACTTCTAAACATCGCACATTTTCAATTTTTATACCGTCGTATTGGGGAGAAAAGTACTTTTAAGTGCAATTTGTTTGAAAACTTCATCTCAATTTATTTTTGAAATATTATTTTTTTTTGTAGTTTTTAGCGCCATTTGTTTAATTTTGACAACTCAAGTACATCATTTCTGTAGAACGTAGGGGGAAAATAGTTGGAAAATAGTAATTATACTTTTTTGTTGTCTTTTTCTCTTAACAACTTTAAAAAATGTAATTCAAATACGTGCTATTTTGAAAAAATATAAATGAATGATTTAGCCGATTTATTTTTATTTATTTATTTATTTATTTATTTATTTATTTATTTATTTATTGTAGAGTTTCTTGAATGAGGATATCTTTTTTTTTTTTTTTTTTTTTTTTTTTTTTTTTTTTTTTTTTTGAATTTGTGTATTATTTAGCGATAGTGACGTCCTATGCGTACTTTACTGCAGAAATTGTTTAAGACTTTATCGTAAATGAAGAATTCTTCAGCGGATGCGGATGACGTCATTCTGTACAAAATAAAAGCGTGTGTTTTAAGTCTTAAAACTGAAATATGTTTTGTACTATCCATATTAATATATTTTATTTTCATCGAGGGTCACAGCAAATTCTGAAAAAAACAGACATCGCGTTTTCAATCTTTGTGCAGTTTCGCCTCAAAAAGTGAGATTTGTTGCAAAAAGATATAAATAGCTATGAAAACAAACCTGATGAACGTTTATGCTTATTTTTTACAAGTAAATATGGCACAGATGTCATATACCTAATACCTACACCGAGGTACCTAATTGGCGCCAAAGTGGCGTTACTTTGCCTGACATGGTAACCAGCGGCGGCTCGTGACTGTCATATTTTGGGGCACTAAATGCATGGCGGACATTATCATTCTTTTCTTACCATTATTTTTTGAAAGAAAAAGATTACCTTGTTTAATGGTCAAATATTCTGCCAACAAATATGGCAAAGATTTCTTTTAAAGCAAAGTGGTAAGAGAAGAATAAATTTGGCAGCTATGGATTTAGTGCCCCCCAAAATGCCAGTCACGAGCCACCACTGATGTAACCATATATAATGCAATTATAAATTGTTTTGTTCTATAATTGTATCATTTATTGATTGTTATTTCCTTTTAAAAATAATAGAAAATCTTTTGTTTATCACTTTATTTTGTTTTGATATTGAAATAAAAATAACGTACTATAAGCACGCTATATTTAACCGGTATTCGAAAAATACTTGTAACTGGTATTCGCCAAATTGGCATAAAAAATCACGCCAAACCCGGTGCGTTTATGGCATCTGTGCCATAAATATAAACATTTTATTTATATATATAATATCATTGCTTTTTATATACAATTTACTTTTGTTTGTATATAAAAATACGTAAGTGGCTTGTTAACACAAAATAAATTGCATAAATCTTTAAAAAATTGCTTGGGTATATGAAACAATGAATAAGTTGCACGAAAATATGCATAAAAAGCTTACTTGTCTCGCCAAACACATTTTCTCTACCTCGCCAAGGCCCTTATACAGGAAAAGTGCCAATTTCAATTTTAAAGACTAAAAAGAAATTAATATAAATGGAATTTTTTTTTAAATCATGCTTTCCTTAAAATTCACAAAATTTAGAAAATATATATGTTTTTTAAATGCACTAAATATTAGAAAAGTTTTGAAAAAAACTTTAAATGCACGGAGTTTAAATTTAAGTCGGTGAGTTTAATTATGGAAGATAAATCGATTTAAATGGGAATTTTGCCAAGTTCGGAGCTATCTTGCTTTCTTTAAACTTAAAATTAGCTTAAACTTACAAAGCAGCTAGTTGGCTTCATATATAAAAAAAATTTAGTCGCCAAATTTGGTAATATTTCGCCACGTTGGCCAAAGTTTGGTGATATCATGGTAACCCTGTCATAAGTACTTTTCAACAAATACACATTGTTGAAACTGATGCAGATTTCTCTATAGAAAATCAAACGTAACCATTAAGTAATTCCCCCCCCCCCCCCCTCCGTTGCCCTCTTAGGGGTCGAATTAAAAAAAATCAATGTCCAATTCATATATTGCCCTCAGGAATACATATATATTCCAAATTTCAAAACTCTATGTCAACAGGAAGTGGGTGAAAAATGAATCAAAAAATTTGAGTGCCACAGATAAATATAATTGTAAGTTTAAAGAAAGCATTTCAAAAAAAAAAAAAAAAAAAAAAAAAAAAAAAAGAAAATAAGAAGAAATGATGCTATAAAGCAAAATATTTTATTACTCATAATATAATTGTTTCTAATTTTCACACGCGAAATATAAAATATGTTTTTGTTGACTAAAAAATGCTATTGAGAGATTATCGCAAAATCTCAAATCAAAGTTTTTATGCATTTTTTTCTTTCAAATGGAAAAACAAACACATTTATTTTCCTGTTTGATTAAATTTAAATATGTTTTATGGCACTTCAATATTACTGCGTGCGTATATTTTTTTATTTGCTCCATGTGTTCAAACCAATTGTCTGCGAAAACATCAACCGGTGAAAGTGACGCACAACAAATTTCTGTGACGTAAAAAGATAAATTGTGCTTTTTTATCAGTTTTTTTATATAATTTTTAAACGGTTTGGAACTTATTTTTCATAGTAGGTGCATTCATTAGGCGACCCTCATAGGTACCTTCTGGTGCAATCAGAAACGAAATCCGACAAATATTTTTTGAGTTATGCTTGACAAAAGGTTTTAGGCTTAAAGGAATTAGGCTTTTTATTTTGTAGGACATGGCGTTAATATCCATCGTAGCTGTATGTGGCATTGAGTATTAGCCTTCGCTTCGCTCAGACAATTATAAGTTTTGGTTCATTAAAACAGGATATTCAATGCGCTCAATCAAATAATTAGAGGGTACAAACAATGGAACTCTATAAACGTTTAAACTGTTTCTAGTTAATTTTCAAATACGATCCATCATTACTTTAAAAATAACGCAAATATTCGCAATGATAATTTACCGTCATGTCAGTTTGATTTCAGAAAAGTACACGGTGTCCGTAACTAAACGAAACTATTTTAAAGTTGACTATAAACGAAACTATTGTTCAGAATGTTTGTGACATTTTGTGGAGGACACAATAAAAGTGTGACAATTTTTTTGAGCGAAAAAAAAATCAGTTCCAAATTTAGCCGCAAGAGGGCGATTTCTACTGAACTACACATTTACCATACATTTACTATAGTTTACATATTTATTACAACCAAACATGTTCTACATGACGGTCACCATTTTCAGATACCATCTGGAGTCGTAAAATAGCGTGTTCCATATTTGATCGCAGCGTGTTCTGGGAAATGCTCTCTTTAATATCAGATAAAGTTAATAAATAAATTTTCTAAACTATCATAAATAACTTATAAATCTGTAATTTATTAAAATTGTCCTCTGGTGGAGAAATGCTTAACTAGTTTAACAGCATTCAAAAAAGGTTAATTTATTATGGACACCCTGTATATATCACTTCGTAGGTTTTCATTTCATCTAGTGCGGATTAAATACACTAGCAGGAACAACCGAACTAAGCTTGGTCAAAATGAGCTTTGTGTTTATCTCGATATATTATTCCCACTAAATCATTCTTGCTGTTTTAGATACAATTAGCTTGACCCTGAGACATAGTGACCCAAAATTACGCACAAATGGAATTTTTTCGAACATGCGACCTAATACAATGCTCTTCTCGAGCCTGAACACGATGGAATACAAAATTTAGTGAAAATCGTTAGTCATATTCTAGATAAAATAAGCTTGACCCAGGTTCATTCAAAAAACCACTAACCGAAATTTATCGAAAGTGTGAGCTATTTCAATGGTATTTTTGGTCTTGAAACGGAATAACAAATGTCAAAATTGTTTGAACATTTTTGAGATGGATGCCGTTAGCTTGATCCCGACCCATTATCACCAAAATTACCCACTAATAGAATTTTCTTGAGCATGCGACCCAGCCCACTGGTTTTATATTGTCGAAACGGTGTAGTACACAGTTTTGTCAAAATATTTTGAGCCGTTTTTTAAATAAAGTTAGGTTGATCCTGATCCATTAGGACCCAAAATGACCCATTCATTGAAATTTCTCGTACATGCGACCCTGCCCAATGGTTTTATCATGCTCGGAAACGGTATTATACAAAATGTTTTCAAAATGTTTTGAAGCGCTTTTTAAACACAATTAGCTTGTTTCTGACCCATTGTGAGCCAAAATGACCCACTAATCGAATTTCCTTGAACATGCGACCTAGCCCAATGGTCTTCTCGAGCCCGAAAATGATAGAATACAAAATTTAGTCAAAATCGTTTAAGCCGTTTTTTAGATAAAATTAGCTGGACCCTGACCCATTGTGACCCAAAATAACCCACTAATCGAATTTTCTCGAACATGTGACTTACCCCAATTCTCTTCTCATGCCCAGAAATGGTATAATATAAAATTTGGTCAAAATGTTTTGAGCATGTTAGATTCAATTAGCTTGACTCTGGCCCATAGTGACACAAAATGACCCACTAATTGAATTTTCTTGAACATGTGACTTAGCCAAATGTCATCTCATGATCAGAAACGGCCGTATATTAAAAAAAAATGTGAAAATGTCTTGAACCGTTTTTAGATGTAATTAGCTTGACCCTGACTCATAATGACCCACTAATCGAATTTTCTCAAACACGTGACCCATCCCTTTTTGTGCCCGAAAACAATAGCTTACAGAATTTCGTCAAAATAGTAGAGCCGTTATCTAGATAAACTTAGCTGGACCCACGGTGACCCAAAAATGGCCCACTAATCCAATTTTCTTGAACACGTTATCCATCCCAATGGTCTTTTCTTGCCCGAAAATTGTTAGATACAAAATTTAGTCAAAATCGATTGAGCCGTTCTCTAGATATAATTAGCTTGACCCTGACCCATTATGACCCAAAATGACCCACTAATCTAATTTTCTCGAACACGAGACCCATCCCAATGGTCTTTTCGTGCCCGAAAACAGTAGGGTTTCAAATTTCGTCAAAATCGTTAGAGCCGTTATCTAGATCACTTAGATTGACCCACGGTGACCCAAAAATCCCCCACTAATCGAATTTTCTCGAACATGTGACTTAGCCTAATGGTCTTCTCGTAATCCAAAACTGTAGGATATAAAGTTTAGTGAAAATAGTTAGAGCCGTTTTTTAGATAAAAATAATTGACCCACAGTGACCCAAAAATGACCCACTAATCGATTTTTCTCGAACACGTGACCAATCCCAATGGTCTTTGCGCGCCCGAAAATGGTTAGATGCAAAATTTAGTCAAAATCGATTGAGCCGTTCTTTTGATATAATTAGCTTGACCCTGACTCATTATGACCCAAAATGACCCACTAATCGAATTTTCTTGAACACTTGACCCATCCCAATGGTCTTTTCGTGCCCGAAAACAGTAAGGTGCAAAATTTCGTCAAAATCGTTAGAGCCATTATCTAGATAGATTGACCCACTTTGACCCCAAAATGACCCACTAATCGAATTTTCTCGAACATGTGACTTAGCCCAATGGTCTTCTCGTAATCCAAAACTGTAGAATATAGAGTTTAGTGAAAATAGTTAGAGCCGTTTTTTAGATAAAAATAATTGACCCACAGTGTCCCCAAAATGACCCACTAATCGAATTTTCTCGAACACGTGACCCATTCCAATGGTCCTTTCGTGCCCGAAAATGGTTAGATACAAAATTTAGTCAAAATCGATTGAGCAGTTCTTTAGATATAATTAGCTTGACCTTGACCCATTATGAACCAAAATGACCCACTAATCGAATTTTCTCGAACATGAGACCCATCCCAATGGTATTTTCGTGCCGGAAAATAGTTAGATACAAAATTCAGTCAATATCGATTGAGCCGTTCTCTAGATATAATTAGCTTGACCCTGACACATTATGACCCAAAATGACCCACTAATCGAATTTTCTCGAACACATGACCCATGCCAATCGTCTTTTCGTGCCCGAAAGCAGAAGGGTGCAAAATTTCTTCAAAATCGTTAGAGCCGTTATCTAGATAAACTTAGCTTGACCCACGGTGACCCAAAAATGACCCCCTAATCGAATGTGACTTAGCCCAATGGTCTTCTCGTAATCGAAAACTTTAGAATATAGAGTTTAGTGAAAATCGTTAGAGCCGTTTTTTACATAAAAATAGCTAGACCCACACTGACCCAAAAATGGCACACAAATCTAAATTTCTCGAACACGTGACCTAGCCCAATAGTCTTCTCGTGCCTGAAAATAGTTGGATACAAAATTTGGTCAAAATCGATTGAGCAGTTCTTTAGATATAATTAGCTAGACCCTGACCCATTATGAACCAAAATCATCCACTAATCGAATTTTCTCGAACACGAGACCCATTCCAATGGTTCCCGAAAACGGTATTGTGCAAAATTTAATTAAAATCGTTAGAGCCGTTCTCAAGATAAAATTTACATACACACACACACACACATACACACCAACACACAATTTTTGCTCGCATTATAGTAAAAGATAACATTAAAATTAGAAATAAAAAAATGGACCTACATTCCCTTCATAATAATTTTAAGCATCTAAGCATAATTAGATTTTAAAATCACGTTTGTTTTTCTCTATAATTTATATATCTATATATATTATTTATATGCGCATCTCTCTCTTTCTCTCTCTCTCTGATAAAAACCCTTTTAAAATTCAAAATTAAAATTAAATTTCAAAAATTTAAATTAAAATTTGAAGTTTCTTTCCTCTAACTTTAAATCTCCTTCTAAAATCAATTTAACCACTCGTAACTTTGTTTCCCAACAATACATCTTATTACTTTCGGATATCATTTTCGGTCGATATTTAAAAGTAAAATGCTGACGTTCGGAAAATTCTCATTCAGTATTGGTTATCTGATCCCCGGGCTGACCAAACACAGTTCTGGCATCTGAGCCCGGACAATCAATCAAAAGCTAAGCGACCAATTAAACAAATGTTCCTCCCAATTTTACAAGCCCTAAGATATTAGCTAAAGCGCGCACCAAAAAAAAGGAGATTTTGCAAATTTTAGAACCCTGTAAAACCTACGGCCATGTAGCACTCCTGAACTCAGCGACGTAATTGTCTGGAGGGACCTCCGACTAGACTCGCGAATCAGACTGTAATATGCAGCGAAAACGAACGGACCTCGACTGAGTTACTGGTTTCAAACGAGCGATATATTACATATATACAGGATACACAATAAACTATGGGGAAAATATACATCAGAAAATAAAATGCTTTTACTTGATTATATTAATTTACTACGATACGTTTATTTCAATTGTTTACAGCTACGTAGAAAATACCGAACAAAATTTAAGCACAAAAACAGTGAGATAATGAATAATTAAAAATAGTAAACTGTAACAAAGAAAGGAAAAATGATTGAAAAACTCTAATGTTTAAAAGTTCTCTACTCAGAGTGGAATAATTATTTGGATTTTTGCTCAATGCGAATTGTTTGTTGAATCTCAATAGCTTTTAGAAAGAATTTTAATGAAAGTTCTTAAACTTTGTATTCAAAGAGATTTAAAATAATACATATATATATATATATACGGAGAGAGAGAAAGAAGAGAGAAAGTGAGAGATCATAGACATTTATTTCCTTTTAAAAATATTTCAGCATTTTTGCTTTTAATAGAGGAATACTTTTCTGTGAAAGTTCAACTACATTTTATAATTGTTTGTTGTTTACTAAAAAAATAGCTCTCTTGTTAATTGAGTTGCATTAATAAAATAAATAATTTTACATTTTGCAACAGCAAGAAAAATATCGGATTATTGTATGTATGTATATATGTATGTATTTATGTATATATATATATATAAATTATTAACATAATATATTCTAAATGATTGTTATTTAGAAATGTTGGCTGTTAAAGTAAAACGAACTAATCTCCAGTTTCAGCCTTATAAAATATATCAGTGAAATATGCACAGAATTATAATTTCGAATGGGACATATTTTGTACTTTCTAAATTTCAACATTTATTTTTACTTCAAATATTTTTTTTTATTATTCTAAAAGGGATATTTTGATATAGGCCGATTATTATTTTTATTTATTTTATTTATTTTACAGGGTTAAATAAAATTAATTTATTCGACTTTAATATATTTTATTATTTTAAAGAAATTAATAAACATATTCAAATATTTCTTCATCATTAAAATAAAATTTAATTTAAATATATTATAAAAATAAAAAATCTATTTCAAAATAACATAAAAAAAAGAATGTTAGGAATTATAAAAGAAAGAAACGAATTAAACTCTTCACATTACGAAATAAATTAAATCTCGCATACATGATGCATAAATATCCGATTTGCTATTAGATTATTATTCATGTTTTTTTTCTTTTTTTGTGGGTGTGTACTGGAAGTCAATTTCATTAATTGTCCCAATAAAAAAATATAAATTTAGAGACTTTATCCGAAATGTAGATAAATCGCGGTTGATGATTAATTGACTGCTTGTTTCTCTAGAGATGAGTTTTATTTAACTATCAAATATTTTTAAATTCATTCATTTACATAGATAAAAGAAAAATATGGAAATCTATACTTCCCTAAGACAGTAGAATACTCCATAAAAAAAAAAAAAAAATCAAATTTCTTTAATACATAAGAAAAGATGAAAAGAAAAAACAGAATTATCTTTTATATAATAGTTATTATTTTATTATTTATCTCCTTTTCATAATTTCAAAAAAAAATGTTTCATAATATCTCTCTATTCCAAAAAAAAAATAACTACCGCTGTCACCGCCGCCGGTTTTGAATTTTTTGTGACCGGAGGTTTTTCTTCGTTAATATTAAGAAAAATATGCATACAAAAATATGAAAATCAGTAGTATTATACAGAAATGTTTGATAAACACGCTGATGCAGACAGTTTTCAAACAGAAGAATTATTTTAAGAGATATTTAATGCTAAATTTGGACAAAATCGTTCCACTAAAAAAGTTTTATAGTAGCAAAAACTATACATCGGAATTTAATAATTTTTAATTCATTTTATACGTTATAATTTCTCGGTGTGCAGAATTGATTTATTTTTTTAATTTGACTCATTTTTCGAGGTTTTATATCTATTTTAAATTCAAATTTTCAGCATTTCGAGAGATATTTTTTACAGATTTTAGAAAGTGATATTAATTTAAACTGTTGCCAACTGTATATTCAACGGAAACCATAATGTTTTTCAAATAAAAAATTTATTTACACGTGACTATTATAAACAGAAAAGATACTTTCAAATTAAAATTAAATAATTGCGTATAAAAAGCAGGAACTTATTGAAAATTACTTCATAAGAACTATATTTACACGTGAAGTTTAACAGAGAAAGGATATTGTAAAATAATAAATTCATTAACATGCGTTAGAAGTCTTAAATAGGAGAAATTACGTCACATTTACGTCATATTACACTTATTATATAAAATGAACAAAAAATAATATTGCAAAACAGTTTAAATTTAAAAATTGCGCGAGAGATTTATTTTATATTTCGAGATGATCTTTTCCACTATTTTTGCGGGGACAGCGCAAATAATATCTCATTTCTAACAAAAGTATTTTCACGAGAATATTAAAAAGAGAAAGCGAAGTTTGGTGAAAATTGCGTCAGAAAGAACTTTCTTTTCACTTTGTTAAAAAATACCGGGACACAAAAGCTCTGTTTACTTAAATAATTTTATATTAGCTTGTTTTGAAATGTTTAATGATTTTTTTTTTAAATCAAAGACTAAAACAGCCATTGTATCTTTTACCAGCACCTGATTTTTCCTTAAAATTCCCTAATCAAAGAGAAATGAATAGAAACCCGTTTATAGGGAGATCGCCACTGTTTTTTAATTTATGATTCAATCCTTTAAAATCTTTTTAAAGCCAATCAAATTAGCGTGCTTTTAGAAAATGCGCTGTCTGAACGGGGGTTGGCGAGCGTAGCTCGTAATGGGCCGAGCCCCCTAGTGACCAAAAAAAATGATTGTGTCAAAAGTGCATGTAATAATTTTCGTTATTTTTAAATTATTATTAAATATGATGGATGCTTTTACATATTACATTTTGAATACAGTAATACATTTATACTTTAATAAACTGAAAAAAAATTTTCTTGATTAGTAATTTTCCTAAATGTATAGCAAGAGGTATTTATAGGATTTATGAGTTTCAAATTATTGGAGCCACCATGCAAAAACCGTATTTTGATTTTTTTAAGAAAAAAAAACGTCTATGGCAAAAGTTACTTCAAATTAGATTTATTTTATTAAATATCCAAGAGAGTAGAAAATATTTTCCGAGAAACCTTCAGTATTTGTTGAAGGGTTTTTACATTCTACAATTTCTTTGAAGATAAAACTTGGATCATACCCGTGAAAAACAAACATTTTCTAGACAAACAAAATACATGTATGTTACTTTAAAAGATTTGAATGTCAAATACATATTTTAAAACCAGTTCCTTACTAATAACTCAATTGTTTCGTAATCCCAAAAGCCCCAAAATGGAAAAACGTGGTTATCAAGCGTTCTTTAAAATACTAAAACAATATAAATACGCAGGGCTAATTAAAGCTTATCATGATATCCAAAAAAATTATCACTACATGTTTATAAACGGCAACAATTGATATTTCGTTTAAAAATTAGTAAATTTTGAGTTAATAATAAATTTAAATCTCCAGAAAAGAGAGGAAAATTCTCAATTGAGAAATTTCGAAATAGGATCACCCGGCTCGAAAACACCTGGTCGATAATGTTAATCCTATGGAAGAAATTTTGAATGATATCTCATTTGAATTTCAGTATTTTTTTTTTTTTTTTTTTTTTTTTTTTTTCATTGGCTAACTCAGACCGATTTCTACAAAGGCCGTGTTTTATTTTTTCGATTTTGTTTAATTTTGTTTACTATTATTAGGATACTTTTAATTTAAGAACAGGTTTCGAAAGTGAAAGTATTATCGTTAATAATGCTTAGTCTAATATAATATCGTCAATATCTGTTGATTAGTGCCACGATAGCGTACACAATATTGCACGTACTACTACGTTTGAATACAGCCCCTCATCTTTTTGCTTTCTTTTGAAACAACGGATTTCGAGCTTATTCTATCGACGGTAATTTTCAGAATTTTCAAGCTATGATTTTGAGACTTTTAAAAAAGTTGCTCTATATACTTAGCTAATGCATTATGCGTGCTATATTTTGATTGCATTTGCGCATGCGAGGTGAAACATTGTTTTGTAAACGTACTCATTTTTCATCCAATTTTTATTATTTTTTAATTATAATTGCAGGGTATTGTGTACAATGCTGTCTGTCATATTTTCTGATAAAGAACTTTTTTTATATTAAGAACTCTGCCAATTATAACCAAAAAACTTTGTATTCTCGAAATTTGGGATTGTTTTTATAAAAACCTTATAAAAACGTGTTTCTCTACGAGTATACATGTTATCCTCATAAAAATGAACACAGTTTATTACAATAAGCCACTTAATCATAGTCTCTAGTTTGAACGCTTTTGCTACATTGGTTTTTATAGGGTTATCGAAAAGAAATTCGTTCTTTTTCAATCTGTTGACGATCCCCTATGAGGTTTCGGGATAAAAATCGGAAATATCACACGGAAATATATGGCCTATACTATATTGTTTACACACCTGGAGTTTCACGTTAATTCCTCATGCATTTTTCTAGGTATTTAACAAAACGTCAAAAATTGCAAGTGGCCGGTCACCTTTGGCCATATAGTGTATTAGTATAGTGTAATATAGTGTATCATATAAATACAGATAAAATTTCGATATTTAACATACTAACATTTGAACGTATCTTTGGAGGTAAAACAAAATTGTAATTTAATATGTGAAAAAAACAATTTTCAGCCATCCTAATCCAATCATGATAACATCTTATATTTCAATTACATCTAGGGGAAAAACATTTTATTTATAATGCAAACAGATTTAAAAATAAAGCGAATAAATGTTAAGCTCTTAAGTATTAATAAAACTACATTAAAATCCTATCAAAGAAATCATAATAATAATAATCATCATTTTATTTATATTGAATGAAATTTTAAAAGTACTTAAACGAAACTTTTAAAAATTGATCTCGAATTACATTGTTACGTCTTGCTTTTTTTTTATCAAGAAAATTTAATTTCAATCAAAAGTCTCCTCATTTATATAGATTGCCAATAGATGGCGCCAATATTTTTAAGGAAACGTAATCAGTCACACATAGTACTTCTGTCTTGTTTATATAAGTATAAAAAAAATAACTTCATTTTAACATAATGATGAGTTGGAATAAAAAGTAAATAAACGCATTTCAAAATAGTTAAAGAATTTAATATATTTTTACAAATATTTTAAGAGCAGAATCAGCTGTTAACATGCATTTTTTTATGAAACGCTGTAAGAGTCGTCCATTTATGTATAGATTTGGAATTTGTAGTTCTAAATGGCAATAGTCTTCGTTTGTTTATAACTGGTTAACCTTTTTTTTTGTTTTGTTTTTGTTGGTTATCCGTTATTTTTATTTAGAATTTAAAATATTTTAATTGGATAATTTTGAAGACTTTAGATAAACTAAAGAAGAATAGATGTGATATAAATCTGATTATGCGTATATTTCCAAAAGTTGAACAATCGGCAAACTTATGGCGTCTTGAATACTTACGCCTAACATGGTCGCGATAAGTCACTTTTCTCGAGAATGTGTATAAGTGTTAATCGTCACTTTAGCATCTTATATAAATATATATATTCTTATAGTGATTATGGTTTTAACGGATTTTCTATTTTTAGAGATTTCCATACAACTATTTAGCAGAATCCGCTTATTTATTTTATATTATTTGTTTTCCAATTGCACGACGCACTTATAAATGTGTTAATGAACGCGGATTTGACCAACTTCATACAAGTTTGCGACTTCTGGATAGCAGCTTGCTTATTTAGAGGTTGTTTAATATTTTTGTATTGTTTTCATGGAGAGGAAGCTGTTACACGTGCGTTAGTGATCTCAGATTAAACGGATTTTATACAAATTTGAGCTTGGCAAATTTTATAAATATATATATATATATATATATATATATTGACATTAATAAATTTCATATTGACGGGAGAATTGACACACTATTAAAGAAAATCGCATAACTAACTAATCGATTTTTTAAAAAAAAGCGATTTAATTTTAAAATAACTTCGTCTTTCTACATTAAAGATGCTGGAACGAAAAGGACGGCAATTTTTGTGCACACACGATAATTATTTTTGTTTTTAGCTAGATCTTTACCGTCCCAGGTAGCAAAAATTTATTAAAGTATTATTTTATTTTTCGAAAAACAACACAAAGTCACCAAAATATGTAGTGGTACTTTATTTGTCAACATACGCATTGAAGTTGCCATTGCTTTGGAGAACAAGATGTTTTACGAACTAATCATCTTAACCCTTAAGTGGTGATGTGATTATTTATAACGTAAATGGTTACGTGGGGTGTATGTAACCTCAAAATTTGATTTCTCGTGCACCCCTTAAAATTACAGAATTAAAATAAGAAAATTCCCTGTTAATTTTGTATTATTTACTTGTATAAAAACAACCGAAAAAGTACTGTAAGTGTAGATACATATACTTATAAATTCATGTATCTTAATACCACAAAATTTTGTTTGTAAATGTAGAGCTCATCTACAATTTCTCTGGGGTGCACCTCCTCACCAGTTAAGGGTTAAAGAGTCGGCATGGGAAATATACGCTCATCTTAAGATCCCATAATCATTATCGATATTATAAAATTTCGTGTGATTAACAGCTTTTTATTTGAAATTTTATTCAAAGATAAAATTGCTAACAACAGTTTAAATTACTAGCAAATTTAAGTATATGCAGATGTAAAGAAATTGTGTAAGGGACGTGCTTTAAAACGTGAAATAGATTTGACAGATCATGTAATGGTACTTTTATATGAAAGAAAGCGTTAAATAACTTTTTTAAAGATCATGAAAACTATTTAATTTATCTTACGTTTTTGACTAATGTAATGAACTGAACGTCCCTGTAGAGGCAGAATACATCTATATTAATTTTATGAATTAATTTTATGAATTAATTTTATGAATAAAATTTACCAATTTCTGGAAATATGAAAGATGGAATATACCACAGTTGAAATTGTTCATATACTTTCAAGTGCACAACATTTCGAAAACTGTTTTGCATTAATCCAAAATTATTAATAACACATTTTTAAGCACTAAAAGTAATCATATAAAATCAGACTGTTTTTTATAGCGTAATAGGTATCCTCATAAGTGCTAATGACAAATAGCTGTTAAACTACTAAAACTGTTCTGCAATTATGGAATTGATTTGGTCTTTATAATATGGGTTTAATAATTGTTACATTTACTTTTACTAGCAGGAATGACCGAGCTAAGTCGGTCAAAATGAGCTTTGCGTTTATCTCGATATATTATTCCCACTAAATCATTCTTGCTGTTTTAGATACAATTAGCTTGACCCTGAGACATAGTGACCCAAAATTACGCACTAATCGAATTTTTTCGAACATGCGACCTAATACAATGCTCTTCTCGAGCCTGAACACGATGGAATACAAAATTTTGTGAAAATCGTTAGTCATATTCTAGATAAAATAAGCTTGACCCACGTTGATTCAAAAAACCACTAACCGAAATTTATCGAAAGTGTGAGCTATTTCAATGGTATTTTTGGTCTGGAAACGGTATAACAAAAAAAAAATTGTCAAAATTGTTTGAACATTTTTGAGATGGATGCCGTTAGCTTGACCCCGACCCATTATCACCAAAATTACCCACTAATAGAATTTTCTTGAGCATGCGACCCAGCCCACTGGTTTTATATTGTCCAGAAACGGTGTAGTACACAGTTTTGTCAAAATCTTTTGAGCCGTTTTTTAAATAAAGTTAGCTTGATCCTGATCCATAGGACCCAAAATGACCCATTCATTGAAATTTCTCGTACATGCGACCCTGCCCAATGGTTTTATCATGCTCGGAAACGGTATTATACAAAATGTTTTCAAAATGTTTTGAAGCGCTTTTTAAACACAATTAGCTTGACCCTGACCCATTGTGAGCCAAAATGACACACTAATCGAATTTCCTTGAACATGCGACCTAGCCCAATGGTCTTCTCGAGCCCGAAAATGATAGAATACAAAATTTAGTCAAAATCGTTTAAGCCGTTTTTTAGATAAAATTAGCTGGACCCTGACCCATTGTGACCCAAAATAACCAACTAATCAAATTTTCTCGAACATGTGACTTACCCCAATTCTCTTCTCATGCCCAGAAATGGTATAATATAAAATTTGGTCAAAATGTTTTGATCATGTTTTTAGATTCAATTAGCTTAACTCTGGCCCATTGTGACCCAAAATTACCCACTAATTGAATTTTCTCGAACATGTGACTTAGCCAAACGTCATCTCATGACCAGAAACAGCCGTATATTAAAAAAAATTGTGAAAATGTCCTGAGCCGTTTTTAGATGTAATTAGCTTCACCTGACTCATAATGACCCACTAATCGAATTTTCTCAAACACGTGACCCATCCCAATGGCCTTTTTGTGCCCGAAAACAATAGCTTACAGAATTTCGTCAAAATAGTACAGCCGTTATCTAGATAAACTTAGCTGGACCCACGGTGACCTAAAAATGACCCACTAACCGAATTTTCTTGAACACGTTATACATCCCAATGGTCTTTTCTTGCCCGAAAATTGTTAGATACAAAATTTAGTCAAAATCGATTGAGCCGTTCTCTAGATATAATTAACTTGACCCTCACCCATTATGACCCAAAATGACCCACTAATCTAATTTTCTCGAACACGAGACCCATCCCAATGGTCTTTTCGTGCCTGAAAACAGTAGGGTTTAAAATTTCGTCAAAATCGTTAAAGCCGTTATCTAGATAACTTAGATTGACCCACGGTGACCCAAAAATCACCCACTAATTGAATTTTCTCGAACATGTGACTTAGCCCAATGGTCTTCTCGTAATCCAAAACTGTAGAATATAGAGTTTAGTGAAAATAGTTGAGCCGTTTTTTAGATAAAAATAATTGACCCACTAATCGAATTTTCTCTAACACGTGACACATCCCAATGGTCTTTGCGCGCCCGAAAATGTTTAGATACAAAATTTAGTCATAATCGATTGAGACGTTCTTTAGATATAATTAGCTTGACCCTGACTCATTATGACCCAAAATGACCCACTAATCGAATTTTCTAGAACACGAGACCCATCCCAGTGGTCTTTTCGTGCCCGAAAACAGTAAGGTGCAAAATTTCGTCAAAATCGTTAGAGCCGTTATCTAGATAGATTTACCCACGGTGACCCAAAAATGAACCACTATTCGAATTTTCTCGAACACGTGGCCCATCCCAATGGTCCTTTCGTGCCCGAAAATGGTTAAATACAAAATTTAGTCAAAATCGATTGAGCCGTTCTTTAGATATAATTAGCTAGACCCTGACAAATTATGAACCAAAATCACCCACTAATCGAATTTTCTCGAACACGAGACCCATTCCAATGGTCTTTACGTGCCCGAAAACGGTAGGGTGCAAAATTTAATTAATATTGTTAGAGCCGTTCTCAAGATAAAATTTACATACACACACACACACAATTTTTGCTCGCATTATAGTATAAGATTATGTACGAATTTCTCATTTTCAATTAAGAAAATTATAAATGATCATTTGTCATGTTTCTCAGAAACATTTGAGAATAATTTTTCAGAGTTAATTACTGAACAACGTTATATAGTTACAGAAACCATTCACTTTAGATATGAGACGATATGAACATATTCCAGTAAATATCCAAGAAGAATTTGCAGAGTTTCGTATTGATGCGAAATTTAAAATCCAGTATGTCAAGCAAACATTAGATTAATTTTGGCTTAGTATGACAGCAGAATATCCATTACGTTCTAAATTATATATATATATATATATTTTTTTTTCATTTGTAACTACATAGTTACTCGTCTTCGATAAAGGTTGTAAAAAAAGCAACATTCTCAGATTACCAGCATGGATATCGCTAACAGACTTACGCTAAATAAAATCTCATTTATTATAGAAAAGGATCATCTGTCACATTGAATTTAATTCTTTAGATTGTTATAAAAGAAATTCAGGCAAATTGAAATCAAGGAAGTCAAACAAGTTATTCATAATACTGTCGAGTATAACAAGCTTAGATGGTATGGACATGTCCGCAGAATGAAACTGTAACGCCTTCCTAAAATACATTTTGAATGAAATCTGAAAGTCAAATATTGGAGGGTCAAACTCTGGATGACTTGCGAAAGTTCCATTCGAGGGAAAATGAAGTTATATAAGTTAAATCAAACTATTAATGTGGTCAAAGAGAGAAGGAAAGGATTTCTCAGAACTATTTTCATGGGACGGGGAAAAACTGCTTAGTGGAAACTCCTGAAAAATAAGTAGAAGATAAAAAGTTTTAATTTAATTACACATATTATATTTAAAAATGCATAAATACATTTAATTAATTGTTAATGGAAACTATATACTTGACTCACGAAAAATTAAATCATTAACTATTTAAATTATAATATTTTACCAATCAGTAACTCGTGAAAAAAAAAAGACTACTTTTACATTTTAAGTATCCCCCCCCCCCAAAAAAAAAAAAAAAAAAAAAAAAAAAAACATTTTAGATTTAAATCTGCAGCCATCCCTAAGATTTTTTTTTCACCCAGTTTTAAAAAAATTAAAACTCATAAGATATCGTCACCAATCAGTAAGAATCTGTTAAAATAATGACGGGTAATTGCGAATCCAACGTTTGGAATTTCTTTACCTATGGCTTATTCTAATGAGCTGTTTCATATAACAAAACTGATGTTATTGGCATATTGTCGACAGTGTGAGCTGTGCTTGCAGGTTTTGTTAAGGATAGCTTTGCTCGTACAGCATTGTCAGCTGTAACGAACATCCTGGATGCAAATCTTTTGATGAACATTTCTTACTCAGTTAAAAATTTATAATTCATATCAGTTTTTTTTTTTTTGTCAGTCGTTGCAACTGTGTTAAAATAATGAAGTTTATTAAGTAAATATTTATCATAAAATTAAAATAATGTATTCTATAAATATAAAATCTAAGAAAAAAATACATTTAAAAAATTACGATAATTATTTTTGTTTTACACACGATAATTATTTTTGTTTTTAGCTAGCTCTTTACCGTCCCAGGTAGCAAAAATTTATTAAAGTATTATTTTATTTTTCGAAAAACAACACAAAGTCACCAAAATATGTAGTGGTACTTTATTTGTCAACATACGCATTGAAGTTGCCATTGCTTTGGAGAACAAGATGTTTTACGAACTAATCATCTTAACCCTTAAGTGGTGATGTGATTATTTATAACGTAAATGGTTACGTGGGGTGTATGTAACCTCAAAATTTGATTTCTCGTGCACCCCTTAAAATTAAAGAATTAAAATAAGAAAATTCCCTGTTAATTTTGTATTATTTACTTGTATAAAAACAACCGAAAAAGTACTGTAAGTGTAGATACATATACTTATAAATTCATGTATCTTAATGCCACAAAATTTTGTTTGTAAACGTAGAGCTCATCTACAATTTCTCTGGGGTGCACCTCCTCACCAGTTAAGGGTTAAAGAGTCGGCATGGGAAATATACGCTCATCTTAAGATCCCATAATCATTATCGATATTATAAAATTTCGTGTGATTAACAGCTTTTTATTTGCAATTTTATTCAAAGATAAAATTGCTAACAACAGTTTAAATTACTAGCAAATTTAAGTATATGCAGATGTAAAGAAATTGTGTAAGGGACGTGCTTTAAAACGTGAAATAGATTTGACAGATCATGTAATGGTACTTTTATATGAAAGAAAGCGTTAAATAACTTTTTTAAAGATCATGAAAACTGTTTAATTTATCTTACGTTTTTGACTAATGTAATGAACTGAACGTCCCTGTAGAGGCAGAATACATCTATATTAATTTTATGAATTAATTTTATGAATTAATTTTATGAATTAATTTTATGAATTAATTTTATGAATAAAATTTACCAATTTCTGGAAATATGAAAGATGGAATATACCACAGTTGAAATTGTTCATATACTTTCAAGTGCACAACATTTCGAAAACTGTTTTGCATTAATCCAAAATTATTAATAACACATTTTTAAGCACTAAAAGTAATCATATAAAATCAGACTGTTTTTTATAGCGTAACAGGTATCCTCATAAGTGCTAATGACAAATAGCTGTTAAACTACTAAAACTGTTCTGCAATTATGGAATTGATTTGGTCTTTATAATATGGGTTTAATAATTGTTACATTTACTTTTACTAGCAGGAATGACCGAGCTAAGCTCGGTCAAAATGAGCTTTGTGTTTATCTCGATATATTATTCCCACTAAATCATTCTTGCTGTTTTAGATACAATTAGCTTGACCCTGAGACATAGTGACACAAAATTACGCACTAATCGAATTTTTTCGAACATGCGACCTAATACAATGCTCTTCTCGAGCCTGAACACGATGGAATACAAAATTTTGTGAAAATCGTTAGTCATATTCTAGATAAAATAAGCTTGACCCACGTTGATTCAAAAAACCACTAACCGAAATTTATCGAAAGTGTGAGCTATTTCAATGGTATTTTTGGTCTGGAAACGGTATAACAAAATAAAATTGTCAAAATTGTTTGAACATTTTTGAGATGGATGCCGTTAGCTTGAAACCGACCCATTATCACCAAAATTACCCACTAATAGAATTTCTTGAGCATGCGACCCAGCCCACTGGTTTTATATTGTCCAGAAACGGTGTAGTACACAGTTTTGTCAAAATCTTTTGAGCCGTTTTTTAAATAAAGTTAGCTTGATCCTGATCCATAGGACCCAAAATGACCCATTCATTGAAATTTCTCGTACATGCGACCCTGCCCAATGGTTTTATCATGCTCGGAAACGGTATTATACAAAATGTTTTCAAAATGTTTTGAAGCGCTTTTTAAACACAATTAGCTTGACCCTGACCCATTGTGAGCCAAAATGACACACTAATCGAATTTCCTTGAACATGCGACCTAGCCCAATGGTCTTCTCGAGCCCGAAAATGATAGAATACAAAATTTAGTCAAAATCGTTTAAGCCGTTTTTTAGATAAAATTAGCTGGACCCTGACCCATTGTGACCCAAAATAACCCACTAATCAAATTTTCTCGAACATGTGACTTACCCCAATTCTCTTCTCATGCCCAGAAATGGTATAATATAAAATTTGGTCAAAATGTTTTGATCATGTTTTTAGATTCAATTAGCTTAACTCTGGCCCATTGTGACCCAAAATTACCCACTAATTGAATTTTCTCGAACATGTGACTTAGCCAAACGTCATCTCATGACCAGAAACAGCCGTATATTAAAAAAAATTGTGAAAATATCTTGAGCCGTTTTTAGATGTAATTAGTTTCACCTGACTCATAATGACACACTAATCGAATTTTCTCAAACACGTGACCCATCCCAATGGCCTTTTTGTGCCCCGAAAACAATAGCTTACAGAATTTCGTCAAAATAGTAGAGCCGTTTTCTAGATAAACTTAGCTGGACCCACGGTGACCTAAAAATGACCCACTAATCGAATTTTCTTGAACACGTTATCCATCTCAATGGTCTTTTCTTGCCCGAAAATTGTTAGATACAAAATTTAGTCAAAATCGATTGAGCCGTTCTCTAGATATAATTAACTTGACCCTCACCCATTATGACACAAAATGACCCACTAATCTAATTTTCTCGAACACGAGACCCATCCCAATGGTCTTTTCGTGCCTGAAAACAGTAGGGTTTAAAATTTCGTCAAAATCGTTAAAGCCGTTATCTAGATAACTTAGATTGACCCACGGTGACCCAAAAAATCACCCACTAATTGAATTTTCTCGAACATGTGACTTAGCCCAATGGTCTTCTCGTAATCCTAAACTGTAGAATATAGAGTTTAGTGAAAATAGTTGAGCCGTTTTTTAGATAAAAATAATTGACCCACTAATCGAATTTTCTCTAGCACGTGACACATCCCAATGGTCTTTGCGCGCCCGAAAATGTTTAGATACAAAATTTAGTCATAATCGATTGAGCCGTTCTTTAGATATAATTAGCTTGACCCTGACTCATTATGACCCAAAATGATCCACTAATCGAATTTTCTAGAACACGAGACCCATCCCAATGGTCTTTTCGTGCCCGAAAACAGTAAGGTGCAAAATTTCGTCAAAATCGTTAGAGCCGTTATCTAGATAGATTGACCCACGGTGACCCAAAAATGAACCACTAATCGAATTTTCTCGAACACATGGCCCATCCCAATGGTCCTTTCGTGCCCGAAAAGGGTTAAATACAAAATTTAGTCAAAATCGATTGAGCCGTTCTTTAGATATAATTAGCTTGACCCTGGCCCATTATGACCCAAAATGACCCCCTAATCGAATTTTTTCGAACACGAGAGCCATCCCAATGGTTTTTTTCGTGCCTGAAAATGATTAGATACAAAATTTAGTCAAAATCGATTGAGTCGTTCTCTAGATATAATTAGCTTGACTCCGACCCATTATGACCCAAAATGACCCACTAATCGAATTGTCTCGAACATGGGACCCATCCCAATGGTCTTTTCGTGCCAGAAAATGGTTAGATACAAAATTCAGTCAAAATCGATTGAGCCGTTCTCTAGATATAATTAGTTTGACCCTGACACATTATGACCCAAAATGACCCACTAATCAAATTTTCTCGAACACATGACCCATGCCAATCGTCTTTTCGTGCCCGAAAGCAGTAGGGTGCAAAATTTCTTCAAAATCGTTAGAGCCGTTATCTAGATAAACTTAGCTTGACCCACGATGACCCAAAAATGACCCCCTAATCGAATTTTCTCGAACAAGTGACTTAGCCCAATGGTCTTCTCGTAATCCAAAACTTTAGAATATAGAGTTTAGTGAAAATCGTTAGAGCCGTTTTTTAGATAAAAATAGCTAGACCCACACTGACCCAAAAATGGTCCACAAATCTAAATTTCTCGAACACGTGACCTAGCCCAATAGTCTTCTCGTGCCTGAAATGGTTGGATACAAAATTTGGTCAAAATCGATTGAGCCGTTCTTTAGATATAATTAGCTAGACCCTGACAAATTATGAACCAAAATCACCCACTAATCGAATTTTCTCGAACACGAGACCCATTCCAATGGTCTTTACGTGCCCGAAAACGGTAGGGTGCAAAATTTAATTAATATCGTTAGAGCCGTTCTCAAGATAAAATTTACATACACACACACACACACAATTTTTGCTCGCATTATAGTATAAGATTATGTAAGAATTTCTCATTTTCAATTAAGAAAATTATAAATGATCATTTGTCATGTTTCTCAGAAACATTTGAGAATAATTTGTCAGAGTTAATTACTGAACAACGTTATATGGTTACAGAAACCATTCACTTTAGAAATGAGAAGTCATGAACATATTCCAGTAAATATCCAAGAAGAATTTGCAGAGTTTCGTATTGATGCGAAATTTAAAATCCAGTATGTCAAGCAAACATTAGATTAATTTTGGTTTAGTATGACAGCAGAATATCCATTACGTTCTAAATTATATATATATATTTTTTTTTCATTTGTAACTACATTGTTACTCGTCTTCGATAAAGGTTGTAAAAAAAAGCAACATTCTCAGATTACCAGCATGGATATCGCTAACAGACTTACGCTAAATAAAATCTCATTTATTATAGAAAAGGATCATCTGTCACATTGAATTTAATTCTTTAGATTGTTATAAAAGAAATTCAGGCAAATTGAAATCAAGGAAGTCAAACAAGTTATTCATAATACTGTCGAGTATAACAAGCTTAGATGGTATGGACATGTCCGCAGAATGAAACTGTAACGCCTTCCTAAAATACATTTTGAATGAAATCTGAAAGTCAAATATTGGAGGGTCAAACTCTGGATGACTTGCGAAAGTTCCATTCGAGGGAAAATGAAGTTATGTAAGTTAAATCAAACTATTAATGTGGTCAAAGAGAGAAGGAAAGGATTTCTCAGAACTATTTTCATGGGACGGGGAAAAACTGCTTAGTGGAAACTCCTGAAAAATAAGTAGAAGATAAAAAGTTTTAATTTAATTACACATATTATATTTAAAAATGCATAAATAAATTTAATTAATTGTTAATGGAAACTATATACTTGACTCACGAAAAATTAAATCATTAACTATTTAAATTATAATATTTTACCAATCAGTAACTCGTGAAAAAAAAAGACTACTTTTACATTTTAAGTATCCCCCCCCCCCCCAAAAAAAAAAAAAAAAAAAAAAAAAAAAACATTTTAGATTTAAATCTGCAGCCATCCCTAAGATTTTTTTTTCACCCAGTTTTAAAAAAATTAAAACTCATAAGATATCGTTACCAATCAGTAAGAATCTGTTAAAATAATGACGAGTAATTGCGAATCCAACGTTTGGAATTTCTTTACCTATGGCTTATTCTAATGAGCTGTTTCATACAACAAAACTGATGTTATTGGCATATTGTCGACAGTGTGAGCTGTGCTTGCAGGTTTTGTTAAGGATAGCTTTGCTCGTACAGCATTGTCAGCTGTAACGAACATCCTGGATGCGAATCTTTTGATGAACATTTCTTACTCAGTTAAAAATTTATAATTCATATCAGTTTTTTTTTTTTTTTTTTTTTTTTTTTTTTTTTTTTTTTTTTTGTCAGTCGTTGCAACTGTGTTAAAATAATGAAGTTTATTAAGTAAATATTTATCATAAAATTAAAACTAATGTATTCTATAAATATAAAATCTAAGAAAAAAATACATTTAAAAAATTTATAAAAATATATATATATATATATAGTTTCAAAGGAAAATATAAAGTGTTCTCTGTCTGCTGTTTTGTTATTGCTTTAACAGCTTGCATTTAATTGCTTGCATTTTTTTTAATAAAAAAAATATATTGTTTCAAAGGCAAACGGAAAATGTTCTCTGATTGCTGTTTTGTTATTGTTTTAACAGATAACATCAATGACATTTTTGAGCTTTAAAACTTTCAAGATGTTCAAACCATTCATTTGTGACTAATGAGCATTTTAAAAACTGAAATAAAATTAATAAAATCATTCTTAATCTGTTTATATAAATTTATAAAATGCTGCAGTCCCTGGAAAGTTGGTATCAATGTCAACTGTGCGTAAAGGGCTTCATGAATGTGGTCTTTGTGCGATGCGACCAGCCATTTGTGTGCCGTTCACCTCACGTCATTGGAGGGAACGTTTAAGGTGAGCACGTTAACATGTCCGCTGAACAACTGATCAATGGAGGTGAGTTCTCGTCATGGATGAGTCCCGGTTTAGCCTCCAAAGCGATAGTAAGCTTTGTTTGAGTTGGAGAGCACAGCGATCACACTATCATCCATCAAAATTTCACGAAAGAGATTCATACGGAGGAGGTGATGTCTGTGTTTGGGGTGGTATCTCTATGGGGGGGGGGGCGGACGTACAGACCTCAATGTCTTTCCATGTGGGACTGTGAATGCTCACGTCTATAGGGATGACATTCTTGATGTTTATTTGCACCCTTATGACGGTGCAATAGGTAATGATTTCCAGTTACGGGACGATAACGCTATACCGCACTGGACTCGGATCGTGGAAGATTATCTGCAGACAATTCAGTGCATGGGCTAGTCAGCTCGATAACCGGATTTGAATCCCATCGAGCGTGTTTTGTATACTTTAGGAAGATGTGTTTCTGCTCTCAATTCCTCTCATCAGAGCCTTGCCACGCTTACAACTGCTTTACAAGAGCAACGGCTCGCATTTCCTAGCGAACTTACCGTTTGCATAATTGACAGTATCACACGTCGCTGTATGTACTGTATGGCTTCTAGGGGTGATCATACTCCATATTAAGGGTATTTTTCCTATACCAAACTGACACACTTATTTTGTTTATTTAATAATTGTGTTAATTTCTGAAACACCACAAACGTCTGGTTATTTCTTTTAAAGCTGTTTTATGCCTTACAATGTGTTATATATTGTGACCCAGTTTCATTAAAATATACATGTAACATTTTAAGTAATCGCTATTTTTGTTGTTTTTCCCTAATTTTTGGAAATCAGTGTATTTATTATGGTCTTAAGTACCATTGTAAAAACCAAAAATAATGAAATACATATTGGCCAATATCTAAAATTGAACAATTTGCGTCCACTGACAATAATATTAATTATATTAAAACCAAAACTGAAAATTGTAATATTTTGTAGCATTTTTATAACAATTACCAATAATAAATGGATATATAATGATGTATAAATGATTAATTTTAAGCTTTAAACAAATGAAATCATCATTTCAGTCCCAGTCCCAGGTACAAATATCCAATTATAAATGTATGCTGTAAAAATTTCTATAAATATTATTAACTTTTGCTATTATATATTTATACTTATATACATATACAGTATGGAAATATATAATTATCCTTTATTAGTATAGATTGTATTGTATAATATTGTAGTAAATATATTTGTCCCTGAGGATGACCATCCTGTCAGTCCCTCGAAACAGACATTTAGTTTAACAGATAATAGATTTCGCTTACAGAATTATTTCCAATGCAATAGCAACTAAATTTCAAGTAGCCACCAAAGATTAACGTATGTTGTGCTTCTCTTTGTTTCATATTTAGAAATATTTACTTTTTCTTCTGAATAGGGATGAGTTATTTTTATAGCATTATTCCTGTCCCTATATTTAAATTTTTATTTATAAATAAAGTGCTTATTGCAACTTTATTTATATAATATTCAAATGTCACATAGCATATTTAATAATTTGCATGTGTGCAAAATGATTCAAGAAAATGGTTATGCAGCTGTTACGACAAAAATATCACCCCAGTCCCAATTATCCCAATTATTAGACACTGATTATCCTACGCATAAAATATACATCCTTGATCTCAAAACACTACAGCATTTAAATGAAAAAAAATGAATATCATAGTATGTAATTTTTTGTGGTAATTGGTACATCAATTTAAAAATTAACTATTTTGGATTAAAATTGTCCTGTTTCCGATATTGACAAATATACAGTCAATCTCGTTTATTTCAAGCACGGTATAACAGTGTACACGGTTAAAACGAGCAATTTGAACGTTAAGAATCCGTCCTCATTAAAAATATTAAGAAATTTTTAAAAATACCAAAGCTGATTTATGATTATTACAATCAAAACATCTGTTTGTTTCGATGCGCTTATCAGCAAAAATAGAGTGGAATTGGAAAAAAAAGCACTTGCTTATCGAACACTGGTCTCTCCCGGCAATAACGTCTCTACCTTTAAACTGGTAGTTAAAATTTAGTAATTTAGCAGTTTTATCATATATAATATCAACTTTTAAAGCGATACCTCCCACATCCAAGGCTGGATCCCATATACTGGATATTTGTCACTCCAGAGTATTATAGCGTGATCCAAATATTTACTTTATGCAAGTGGGTCACGCAAACCCAATCATTGGAGTAACTTGATACCATCCATCTTTATTTAAGTATCTTTGCAGTTTTATATTTGAAAATTTCTTCTGTATATAAATTCGTATCAAATTTTAGAACTCTCAAATAAACTTTAAATAAAACGGCTATCAGCTGATAAATGAATTTTTAATGTGACTCAAGTTAACCCTGAATACGGAATCTTTTCAATGCATTTTAGTAATATTTTCAGAAATACATTTTTTACTGACATGCGCATTAAAAACAATTCTCCGTTGTTTACTTTAGTTAAACTGCCTTTTTATATGTTATGGAAATGTTGATGTATAACAACAAATCAATTTATGCATCATAGAACTTATTTAAGTTGCTTAGATAATTTTTAAAGACAGTTTGTATTTATTAACTGCATTTTAAAAAATATCATGAAACGACAACTATTTAGTCTTATCGCCGACATTTTCCGTAGCTTGAGATAGTTACATAAAGGTTTTATTTTACGTAATTAAATAGGCGGTATAACACGCCAATCAATAAAGCTTTCAGTGTTAATCTCCAATGTTGACCTAACATTTGTTTATCAGATGGAAAGTTATTATAACTAATATAATAGACCCAAATACTGCAGATTACTGAAACGTACTGAAGCTTAGTAAAGTATAATTAGTTTACATTAAAGCATCCAATTTTATTCTATAAAGTATAACGCGCCGTATAATATTAGCTGGCTCATATATATTTAATAAACATGTTTCAAATATATTTTATTAAATAAGGTTTGCTAATATAACTAATTTTGAAAGTTTTAAGAAAGAATATTATTTGAAAATCAGGAAAAGATTGTGCATCTTTTCTACTTTATAAATCATTAAATAATGTACTAGTTTGCATATAAATGAAGTGGTAAAACAGTTTAAGTGAAATAATTGAAAAAAAAATGTTTTAAACATTAACCCTATCTCTGCGTAAGTAGTTGTTCGTGATAAGCTTCTTTTACAGAATTATTAATATTTTATCACCGGTTCTTTAAGGCAGAAATTTTTCACTATCGTAATAGGCAAAATGTTCTGATTAAATGAAAGTTTTAGCTAAAACATAACTGGTGGGAATAACCAAATAGTATTAATTAGACAGAAAAATGCATGCTCGAGAATATCTCGGGTTGCGCAGCGAGAGGGTTAAGTGGTACAAATATGAAACTATACAATCTAAATATCGCAACTAGTATTTTTATGTATAATATATCAACATCCAACTTAATTCTGCCTAACATAAATCACAATTTATGTTAAGCAATTAAACTTTCACATGGTTAATTTAATCTACGTTACGTCAAAATTAATATTGCCTACTGCAGCATCTAAGAAAATTTTATCAATGACATAACTAGATTTTGTGTATGATATAGAACATATTTTTCCTTTGCTTTGCATTTCACCGTTCATTTATCTTTACAAAGATTTCGTTTTGTTCAACGTTTTTTTTTTTTTTTTACCAGAACTCTGAATGTTGCAGATGTTAAACCTTAAATGCCTGATTTTTCAAAAATCATTGTAATAATGTTTTTCGGCTTTCAATTTTTAAATAAATCATGGGAAAAATACTTTAAAAAATCATATATTTTTTTAAAGTATGGTTTACGGCTAAAAAACAGTTTGTTACTTATCGAAAATACTGGTCTTTAATTGAAAAAAATAATTTTCCTAGATAAAATTCTATAATATTAAACACCCAAGAATTTTAGGAACTATAATAAGAAATAAATTTTACTTGCTCACTGCAGAACAAAATAGGGTATTTAGCAAACTTCCAAACAAATCAAAAAGAACAAATAGCAACAACTAAAAAAATAAATCTATTTTTAATCTTAAATAGCACAAGTGTTGCCATCTACATATTGAAAATCGATTTAATAATATTTTAAGAACGTATTTTATTGGCAACATTAGGCACTATAGCTTCCATATTATTAACATACTAGTATTTTAGAGCTTAAATTGTGCACGTTGCCGAAAAGCAACACCCGGCATTTAAGGGTTAATCTCAAATGTGCAATGCAAAATCCATACTTCAATTTTAAATACCCAGCATTCGAGTTGTGTCAGCAAAAAAAGCTTTTACTTTTCACATATAAATCTATCAGATATATATATAAATGTATTACATATATACAAAAATCGATTGCATATAAAAATCTATTATTGTCTTTTGAGATATTTCTGCGTTATATGTACTAAGCATACATTTTACCTTACATATAATTTAAAATGATATTTTAAAGAAATAAAAAACATTACCTGTGCAAACATAAAATTTCTTTTACATTGCGTACTATGTGGTCTTTAACGGTACTGCTTAGAGTGTAATTTATAATGTTGAAATTTTCATTAAATATACGTACAACCACTTACATAATAAAAAATTATCTTTTTACAGGGCAATAGTCAAAGCTATAGTGCTAAAATGATCCCTGAGCAAGTATAGTATATCTTAAACTTTAAACTTTAATGCTATGAAGATCTATATGATACATGTATTACAACAATGAAAAGTATATGTATATATTATTCAGAAACATGTCTCACAATAAATTTATGAATATTACATTTAAATTTTGTTTCTCACTGTTTTACTTGCACGAAATATTTCAAATTGCATAATCAATTAATGTTTCCACTTGATATTTAAATTTGAAAATGTTGTTCTAAATGGGAGAATAAATTAATGATTGTTAATAGGAAATTTCATCCATGTATGTTATTCATTTGTTTCGAAGAGCAATATCACAGCAGAATTCATGGAAATATATTTATATTTCATAACAGGACAGTTTTCTACCGGACCTCGGACAGATACTATAGGATTATACACAAGGAATACAATAGAAAACTAACTTAGTTTAAAAGTACAATAAGATCAGAATACAAAAGCTGACATTACATGGAAAAGCAAAAACAAACAATTCTTGTTGAAACGAACAACCATACGACATAGACTAATATTATCTAGGAACCGGGGGCAAGCAGCGTTCTGACTTCCCCCTCCCCCACCCGTCCATCTATCCAAATTGTTCGAGAATCTGCTACAATTTCTAGTACCAAACTTCATACATAATGTATGAAGTTTATATATGTATGCATAAATTTCGTACCAGGTATCATTCATATATGTATACAGGGAATCACAAGAAAGATTGTCACAACTTTAATAGATGATAAAATACACTACTATTTTTTTAAGGACTCGTGTGAGACTGAAGTATATATACATATCTTTCAGTCACTTTTGACGACGGGAAGGGACGCTCTTCCTTCCGCTCTTCCTTCTTTGCAAATGTAAGATATTTGATCCCTTTTGGCCATTTTAACCATTTCGTAACCCTTTTAACAAAATTATTTATTATGGCCATATATGTGGATTCAAATGTGGGTGGCTGGCCAGCTTCCCCGCATTTCCCTGTATTAGTCAGGTCCTGACGACATAACGTACAACTGTTAAAGCACTATTCTTAAAAATAAGTAAATTGTACTAATTATTGAGCACTTTCCGATCTTAAAATAGCTCCGAGTATTTAACTCTTAAATTTGGAAAACGCATGTACTCATTTTTTGAGTACATACAGGGACTCGAAAATAAGTACGTATAGAGACACATATACACTATAAAAAAAAAGCGAAATTACAGAGAACCGACAAATCACCATTTTTAATTGCGAAGAACTACAATTTTTGCAGTAAAGAAAAAAGAATTTACTATTTTAATTCTTGAAATTTTGTGTACGAGCCGCCCCGTGATTTGAACCAGAGTCCTCTAGGTGGGAGATGAATATTGTATTGACTGTGCTATAAGAGTTGTTGCCAGCTGCTTCCAAATGACACCTTTTATGAATAAGCGGTGGAAGATCGCTAACAGCAGACATTAATTTTCCCTTTCTTAAATATTCTAATTTCTAATAAAACAATTTTTAAACTAAATTTCCTTCTTTAACATTTCTAAGGAAATTGTAAATAAACTTGAAAAGTGTGTATTATAAATTAAAAATTATAACAAAAATAGACATATCTTTAAATAAAAGCTTGGAAATCCCTACTGTTAATTCGGTATAAGAAAAGGGTTTATCATAAAACTTATATTTTTGAGCACATAGAATTTAAACATGAATATTAAGACTTTAAAGTACAAAATATATGTATTCATTTCTGCATACATTTATAAATCAAGTAAAAGTATACACAACTTCAAAATATCATGTACTCGTTTCTGAATTAATTGTTCTTAAAAAAATTGACTACATAGAAATGCTCTTTTTTAAGTAGATTATTTTTAACAATGTACTTCTTTTTGAAACAACTGTACTTAAAAAAATACGAGTACATGGAAGTTCTCATTTTTAAGTAAATTATTTTTGAGAGTGTAAAGAAAATTAGAAAATACATATTGGAAATTAATTATAAAATTGTTCTTTTACTAATGTTAGAAAGTACTAATAGCAAGACTATCCATGTGGTTATTAACTTATTAGACAAATATTTCTTTACTGGAAGTCTGATGAAAATTTCGTAGCAGTTAGAAGCTATGTATGTGCGGTATAGCGAAATATCCTAAAGAGAATGCACAAACGCCCAGGTCTCTGCGACATATTTTAATATATTTACTAAAATTTAAATAATTTCAATATGTAAATAGTGCAATTAATCAGTTTCATAACTATGTAGCACAATCGTTCCAAATCTCTTACTTATATAAAAGTAAGAACATGGATAAAAATCTGCTACCTCAGGTAATTTAACTAACAACACAGCTCGATCAATAAGGATCGCTGTATTAGGTACTCTCTACTGCGACCTAACATTTATTTAAAAGATAACAAAACCTGATTGTAATTTGTAACACAGGCTTAAATGTTTAAAATTATTAAAAGCTTTGAACAACATAAGAATGAATAATTAGTTTACCGACTGTAAATACCTTTGATCAAAAGAAGGATCACCAAATTGATTGGCTTTTGCATCATGAATTTAAAATGCGTTTTAATAATAATTATGTTATGGAAATATTACACACAGTATTAACTACATATTAACGCTATGTTTAAACGCGTTAACATTGTCAATGGTTTAAAGGACCACAGAATGAAATTATTTTATATTGATCCTGCTTTTAAAATATACTTTAATTCGTTAAAATTTACAGTCATAGCCAAAATTTAAGACCACCGTGCAGAAACTAGCGTTTTTAAAATTGAAACCACTGATAACGTCATAAATCAAATCGATTGCGTCAGATGGCGTCATTCCGAGGCTAACGAAAAAGACAGGCTACCGCGGTGGGTCCGATTCTTCTTTTTTTACAGACCGCTGGAGTCACGCGATGCTCGAATGCACCAATAAAGGTGTGCGAAAAGAGCATCACGTGACTCCAGCGGTCTGTAAAAATAGAAGAATCGGACCCACCGCGGTAGCCTGTCATTCTCGTTAGCCTCGGCGTCATTCAGTCTGACAGTGGAGGTACTGTATTCGCTTTTCGTTTGAACTTTGAGTAATAAATGTCGCAGACGCAATTTATTGTCTGGATCTTAAATTTCAGTGGTGGTCCTAAACTTATGGCCACGACTGTATATCAACATTAATTTTATAATTCTATATACAACGTACATTAAGATGTACAGAAAGATAACATTTTTTTTTGAAATGTGTACAAATATCAGCAAGAATAATAGAAGTGGAAAATATTTAGGCAGCAATGCTCTTATAAAGAAAACTTTGTTTAAAAATACTTGATAAAATACCGATAGTACAGAAAAAATTTCAAATTCTTATGCTTTGCCAAGTTTCAAAATTTAATTATTTAAATTTTGGCAGGTCATTCTTGAATATTCAAAGTGATTTTTTAATTGAAAAAGAAAAAAATTCTTTTCCAACCACATTATTGACAAGAGAAAGCAGAGGAAATCCTGTTTGCATACGGCTTAAGTATTACGAAAAAATTCATTAATTTTTAACAGAGTTTACACTCATTTATATTAATTTTCATAATAAATAAAAATCTTTTTCTTTTATAATTTATAAAACTATTTATCATCTTACTATTAAAATCTGTGCGCGTATGTTTGTAACCACAAAAACACGGAAACCGAAGTGCGCAGGGCTACGAAATTTTGCACACTGGTTGCTGGTAGGAGGCCCATGAATGATTGGGGCAAAAAATTCGAAAATTTTAAATAGATTTTTTTCTATTTTATTTTATATTTTTGACGAATTTTTGCCTTTTTAACATTTTCCAACAAAGTTGAAAAGTGTTTATGACTTCGGTTTGTCTGTCTGTCTGTCCGTCTGTCCGCGCTCTAACTCTCGTAAATATACTCGGATCGTTCTCAAAATTTTAGAGGTTAGTAACCTTTACCATAGCACGATCCCTATAGCAAATGAAGTTTGTAGCATGTTTAGATCATTTACAGCGACAGTCAAAAGTTTTCATTACGGCCAACGGGAAAAAATCGTTACAAATGATTTTTAATGGTGTTACACTCTTTCAAACATGGTAAAATCGATACTCATTTATGAAGCCCACTAAAATATGCATTTTGTTGAATATCCGGTGCAAAGAATAGCAATTGTTCAATTATGCCACACAAAAGAATTCCTTTCATAATGGTATAGGGGAAATTGTTTGCGGTGTATTTGAAAAGATTTCAGATACTATATTGTATCCGAATTATTGTATATTAGTAATGATTGCTCGAAATGCATTTTTAATCATGATATGCGTTTTTTTTAGGGTTTCGTTCATCTGACGAAACCCTATTTGTCTCGCTCCTCTGTCTGTCTGCCTGTTTGTCCGTCGGTCACAGAGCCTGTTCTCAGAAACTACACATTTTGAAGACTTGGAATTTTGCATACTTATAGCTGAACACCACAAATCCTACGAAAAATCCTAAAATTTTGAAAAAGTCGTACATTTAACCCTTTGGGCTCCCACATGTGTATTTTAAACAATTCTTTCTAAGTGAGCCCCTAATTAGGTTGGAGGCGTGAAATTTTACATACATACAGCTGAGCACATCACATCAAACGAAAAATCATAAAATTTTGAAAAAGTTGAAAATTTAACCCTTTGGGCTCCCACATGTGTATTTTAAAAAATTCTTTCTAAGTGAGGCCCTATTTAGGTTTTAGGCATGGAATTTTGCATACCTACAGCTGAACACCTCGCATCAAATGACAAACCATAAAAATTTAAAAAAGCCGCACATTCAACCTTTTGAGCTCCCACATGTGTATTTTAAACAATTCTTTCTAAGTGAGCCCCTATTTAAGTTGGAGGCGGGAAAATTTGCATACTTATAGCTGAACACCACATATCATACGACAAATCATAAAATTTTGAAAAAATCTTACATTCAACCCTTTGGTCTCCCACATGCGTATTTTGAGCAATTCTTTCTAACTGAGACCCTTATCAAATTGGAGATTTGAAATTTTGCATACTTATAGCAGAACACCTGAGGCCAGGCGACAAATCATAAAATCTTGAAAAAGTCTTACGTTTAACCCTTTGAGCTACCATAAATGTAATTTAAGCAATTATTTCTATGAGAGCCACTTATTAAGTTGGAGACATGAATTTTTGTATACGTATAGCTGAATACCTCACATCACACGGCAAATCATAAAATTTTCAAAAAGTCTTATAATGTTTACTCCTCCGCGCTCTAACTTGTGTATTTTAAGCAATTTTTCTAACCTCCGCCCTTTTCACCTGGGGAGCACTTTTCCAACTTTTGCCGACACCACTTTGACCATTCTTTCATATTATGCACCATAGCCTTACATATTTTAGTTCCACTTTTTACCGCCAGCGGCGCCTACTTATCTCGGGTGCTATCGACCCAATCCCCTCAACTAATATGTCTACGGATAGTATATAAAACGGAGTTTCGTTCGGATAGAGGTTTGTTTAGAATAGAGTGCGTACCTGGTTGCGAAATGCTGAACTAACAGATTTTTCAAAAGGATAAAGTGTTTTGAATGGAATATTAAACGAAACCCTCTGTGCGATCTGTGATTACACTTACCTAGTACTTCACTATATTTATCATACTATAAAGTGCGTATAAATGCTATAGTTCATATACAGAGCTACAGAAATAAATTCGTAAAGGTTACTGAGTATGAGCATAAATTGCTTAAAGGTGGGTTTTAAAGGAGTTATGCATTTTTACGCTGAACTGAATTTAGTGTACTAAGAAATATTTGTAGAATATAGATAAAATTATATACAGGCCCACGCAAAGAGTTGAATACATGGCCGTCTATGGGTGATAATTTCTGGAAAAGTAATTTCAGTAGTTTTAAGCGTGTTTTATTTTGAATTAAATTTTAGCTAAATAGTGGCGTGTAATAAAGTTACTATGTAAACTACAGGACAGTACAAAAGTATTCAAGTATGTTTCCATCTATTAGTATAAATTGCTGAAAGATGAATTTCAACCTGTTATGCATTTCCTTGCTAAAGTAAAATTTCTCATTATATTATATATATCAACATACAGATCGAATACAGGGCTGTTCAAAAGAATTGGAATACATATTTAGTTATGGGCGGTAACTACTGAAATCAAATTTTTAAGTGTTTACTTAGTTATCTTATTTACCTTATTTCCCTAAGTAACGAAGTTTTGTTAAAGCTTTCAGGGAGTGTTGGAAAGTGTTTCATAATCTATGCTGTACGCATGATTTTTCTTACTTATTTTTATGTTCAATGCGTAATCGTACGAGTAAAAACCAGTTCTAAATGTTTACTGCAATGTTAAATATACATATTACGTAGGCCGCGCTGCAATAATAAGAAGATGTAGCGGGTATTACGATAATTCTTTTACTTCGCATGCAAATAATTAGAGATTATTTAATTGCGCTTAATTATTACATTATTTTAAAAATGAAGAAACCTTTTTATCACAAACATCAACAAAACATTTTATTTTACTTATTCTCTTATTCCAAAGATATTATTTTATAACGTCTGTTGCCATAACTACATAATAAATTAAATTTCATTTTAAAAAATGCACAGTAGTAGAAAATTATTTTTCGAGATATACTTATTACGTACGCCACGCTTAAGTGAACGCTATGTTTCGGCACCAGAGGCAATGTGGTGACTTCTTGAGAAGCTCATGCCGGACAAGTCCCATGTTATTATTAGATTGCCGGTCCATCTACAAGACATGCAATCTGTGTATTTCAGCGAAGCGGACAACGTGAAGTTTTTGAAAGAGCAAGAAATAAAGACACCATGCTCACTGCTTTGTTTGTACTTAACAGGAACGATCCTTCAGCAAACATTTATCTCTATACAGAAATTCCAAAGCACTTTGTATGGAAAGACAATGTGTGGGAAAGGCGTGTTACATTAGGAGACTTCATAGTATCAGGATGTATTCTGTAAGCCCAAAGGTTATTGAGCGATTTCATCTTCGTATGCTGCTTTGTCATGTTCCCGGTGCCAAGTCTTTATAGAGTTAAGGATGTATGGGAATACTGTCCATGAAACATTCAAGGGTGCATGCCGTGCTAGAAATTTATTAGAAGATGATGATGAACGGCAACATTGTTTAACTGAAGTATGTGGTTTTGAAATGCCACCCAAACTGAGACAACTGTTTTCGTTCGTATGTGTCTTTGGCATTCCACATTCACCAATTCAATTATGGAAACAGTTTAAGTCAGAACTCTCAGAAGATTTTGCTCGCCATCTGTCGCTACAAGAGAATAGAGAAAGAGCCCTTCAAAACATAGCCAATCATCCACGCAGACACAACATGACACTTCAGAGCCTTGAATTACCTGAACCCTCAAACCTGGAGAACTCTGTGGAATGCAATATTAATAATTTACAAGAAGAAAGAGCAGAGTAAAACGATTGTTAAACATGCTAAATCCGGAACAACGTGTAATTTTTGACGATGTCATTGAAAGTATTCAAAATGATTATGCTACTGTCGCTAAGGTTTTTTTGTCAATGCTTTTGAGGGATCAGGTAAAACTGTCCTATTCAATACTTTGCTGCATTACATAAGAGGAATGGGACATACTGCTATTCCCGTTGCATGGACAGGTATCGCATCTATACTCATGCAAGCTCGAAGAACTACACATACCAGCTTAAATTACCAGTCCCCATATTGGATAATTCAGCATAAGAAATTCGGCAAAATACATCTGAAGGAAGATTACTGAAAATGGATAAGCTCATTATATGGGATGAATGTAACATGGCACATATTCATGCTTTGGATGCTGTTGATAGACTTCTGCGAGATCTGGATGACATTCCCATTTTTTGGCAAAGTGTTTATTCTTGGAGGTGACTGGAGGCAGATTTTACATGTGGTTATACATGGAAACAAAACACTCATTTTTGAAAGTTGTATCAAAAATATTTCTCTCTGGCCATCATTTCGACAGATCAATCTGGTTACAAATATGCGAACGGAGCCGGATAAACTTGATTTCGTGGAATGGCTCATTCGCCTGGGGGATGGTCGTTTGACTAATGATTATGAACTCGGAGAAGATATTATTGAAATACCTCCAGAATGTTTAGAGCGGTATTCTACAGTGGATGATATTTTTTCGTTTGAAATGGATCTTGATCATCTTTCGGAAGGAGACATTTTGTGTCCTAAGATTGAGGATTCTTTGAGATTGAAAGAGGAGGTTTTATGAAAAGTACCTGGCGAAGTCAAAACTTATTTCAGTAGTGATACAATAATCTGTGATGATGAAGAAGAAGAAAACAATTTGCAGATGGATTTCAGCAATAGTTTGACACCTTCTGGAATGCCACCACATCAGTTAAATTTTAAAGTTAAGCGTTATTGTTATGTTGCTTAGGAACATGAATCCGTCCAGTGGTCTATGCAATGGAACACGTTTAATAGTCAGAAGGTTGTCGCAAAATGTTATAGATGCAGAAGTTTTGACAGGACATAGGAGAGGCACCCGTGTTTTCATACTGATGATCCTGCTTACACCGTCGGGTGCCAGTTTAGCTTTCCAGTTACGCCGCCATCATTTTCCACTTAGAATCGCCTTTGCTATCAATAAATCTCAGGGTCAAAGTTTGAAAAAAGTTGGAATCTAATTGCTACATTCAGTTTTAGGTAGCTTTCATAACAAAAAGCTACCTATTGCAGCCGTTCGGAGGAAAGCGATTTCAAAAAAGTTTGGTATATTTTCATCGATCATGACCCCCAGACCCCGAAACCACCCCTTTCAAAATTGATATATATATATATATATATGACCTATGTCACACTGTAACTCTCGTAATTATGAACCGATTTCGATACAATTCGGTGTGTACATAGTACATACCAATGTGTCGACCGAGTTCATTGGCCAGCTTCATCCGCCGTTTGGTTTCAAAATGGCGGCCATTTAAAATTTTAAAAAAAATTAAAATTTGAAATGCGGTACCAAAAAATTAAAAATGGGAAAATATTATTTTATTATGTATTTGACCTTTATACAAAGATTCCGGAGCAGTTTTTGTTTCGTCTATATCTTAAAAAATGGCTGAGTTATAGCATTTTGACTTTCTAGCGTGGCTGACATTTTTAAACGTCCTGAAATTTGTCATGCGATACAAGGCGCATTTATGAGTCGATTTCGATATAATTCGGTGTGTACATAGTACATACCAATGTCTCAACCGAGTTCGTTGGCCAGCTTCGTCCGCTATTTTGTTTCAAAATGGCGGCCATTTATAATAAAAAAAAATAAATAAAATTTGAAATGTGGTACCAAAAAATTGAAAATGGAAAAATATTTTTTCTTATGTATTTGACCTTTATACAAAGATTTCGGAGCAGTTTTTGTTTCGTCTATATCTTAAAAAATGGCTGAGTTGCAGCATTTTGAATTTCTAGCGTGGCTGACATTTTGAAACATCCTGAATTTTGTCTCGCGATAAAAGGCGTATTTATGAACCGATTTGGATGTAACTTCGTATATACATAGTACATACTAATGTCTCAACCGAGTTTGTTGGCCAGCTTCATCCGCCATCTTTTTTCAAAATGGCGGCCATTTAAAAAAAAATTAAAGAATTAAAAAATTAAAATGAGATACCAAAAAATTGGAAAAGGAAAAAGATTTTTTTCGTATGTGTTTGACCTTAATACAAAGATTCCGGAACAGTTTTTGTTTCGTCTATATCTAAAAAAATGGCTGAGTAATAGCATTTTGAATTTCTATTGTGGCTGGCATTTTAAAAGGACCTGATTTTTGTCACGCAATAACAGGCGTATTTATGAACCGATTTGGATGTAACTTGGTGTGTACATAGTATATACCAATGTCTCGACCGAGTTCGTTGGCTAGCTTCATTCGCCATCTTGTTTCAAAAGGGTTGCCATTAAAAAAAAAAATTAATTTAAAATTTAAAATGAATTATTAATTAATTGGAAAATGAAAAAGATTTTTTTTATGTGTTTGGCCTTGATACAAAGATTCCGGAGCAGTTTTGTTTCTGAAAATTTGTTCTTTTGTTTATATCTTAAAAAATGGTTGAATTGTAGCACTTTGAATTTCTAACATGACTAACATTTTGAAACGATCTTGTATTTGTCACTCGATAACACACGTATTCACCTATTTCGATGTAAGAAGGCATGTGGATAGTATACATCGATACCTCGACCAAGTTCGCTGGCCAGATTCATCAGCCATCTTGTTTCAAAATGGCGACCATTAAATTAAGAAATATATATATATTTAAAGTGAGGTGCAAAAAAATTAGAAATTGAAAAAGGTTTCTTTCTTAAGTATTTGACCTTGAAAAGGATTCAGGAGCATTTTTTATTTGTCTTTACCTTAAAAAATGGCTCTGATATAGCAGTTTCAATTTCTATTGTGGGTGACATTTTGAAAAATCTGATTTATTGCATGCGACAGCACTCGTATATATCAACCGATTCCGATGTGAGTGAGCATGTGCACAGCAATTACTGAGGTCTCGACCAAGTTCACTGGTTAGCCTCATCCACCATATTGTCTTAAAATGGCAGGCACTTTAAGAAATCGCCGAATTTGGCAGCCAAATATAAGTTACTTTAAAGAAAAGCAGCTTGGATAAAGCTGATTAATTTCGCAAAATTCTCATTCATTATATTGATAAAAATTATTATTGAATCTCCTATATTCGGTTTCCACTAAATTGAGCTTCGTGTGTTTGAATGATATAAGTTGGGTTTTTTTAAATAAGGAATATGAAAGCTACCTCTTCCTCCCGGCACTGGCCGGAAGGACTTTTTTCACATGGGATGTTGTATGAAGCCTTTTCAAAAGCAACTTCTAGAGGTTGTGAGCGTGTTTGGGTCAAGGAAGGACACAAACAAGGAAAACTTTTTTCACAGTCTGATAAGGTATTTACACAAAACATTGTCTTCCGTGAAGTTTTATCTTAAGTCGCACTATTTTGCGGTATGGTAAAAAACAAACAAACAAACAAACAAAAATGAGTCTACAGGTACATCACTTTACCTCATGGATGACGTGGAAAACAATGCAATTATTATTTTTTTATTTTAAAAGACATCTTTTCTATTTTTTCAGGGTTTTTTTGCAGTGACGATGTACATTTCATTGTTTCTTACAAGTTTTTGTTTTGTTGTGCAAATACTGACTTTATAACTGATTTCCTAGACTTTAATTTGGTCGAGTCAATACTCTCTAAAAAAAAACGAGTCTACCACAATTTACCTCATTGGTGACATGGAAAACAGTGCAAAGATTTTTCATTTTAAAATAATTTCCGTTTTTTTTTTTTTTTTTTTTTTTTTTTTTTTTTTTTGCAGTCACGATGTAAATTTAATTTCATTTTACAAATGTCTGTTTGGTTGTGTAAATATTGACTATATAACTGATTTTTATGTTCCCAACTTTAATTTGGTTGTGCAAACACTTACTTTTATTTATTTTTTAATACATACCTAATTTTTTGTGTACATACATATTTCATATTGGTTGCGTCATTACTGGTTTTTAACTGACATAACGCATTTTTATATTAATAAACTTTAATTTTGTTGTACAGATTTTTATTTTTAATTTTTGTTTTAGAATTAAATTCATGAATACCCGTCCGTAGAACGGCTTAAACAGATAGTGTATAATAAAATGCTTAAGTATATAAATTATGCGAAAATAAATGATACACGGTCGATTGACCGAATGTATTCATTGAATTACTTTTCGTGTGAAAATTCCTGTTTGAATGTAAAACGTGTGCAAATAAATCTGTATTTTTAGGTAGCTTTCATTACAAAAAGCTACCTATTGCAGCCGTTCGGAGGAAAGCGATTTCAAAAAATTTTGGTATATTTTCATCGATCATGACCCCCAGACCCCGAAACCACCCTCCGTTCAAAATTTATATATATATATATATATATATATATATATATATATATATATATATATATATATCCATATATATATATATATATATATATATATATATAACCTATGTCACACTGTAACTCTCGTATTTCTGAACCGATTTGGATGTAATTTGGTGTGTACATAGTACGCCCCAATATCTCAACCAAGTTCGTTGGCCAGCTTCATCCGCCATTTTGTTTCAAAATGGCGGCCATTTAAAAAAATTTTAAAAATTTAAATTTGAAATGTGGTACCAAAAAATTAAAAATGGAAAATTTTTTTTATTTTATGTAATTGACCTTTATACAAAGATTCCGGGGCAGTTTTTGTTTCGTCTATATCTTAAAAAATGGCTGAGTTATAGCATTTTGAATTTCTAGCGTGGCTGACATTTTGAAACGTCCTGAATTTTGTCACGCGATAAAAGGAGTATTTATGAATCGATTTGGATGTAACTTGGTTTATCCATAGTACGTACCAATGTCTAGACCGAGTTCGTTGGCCAGCTTCATCCGCCATCTTGTTTTAAAATGGCGGCCACTTAAATTTTTAAGAAAAATTTAAATTTGAAATGTGGTACCAAAAAATTGTAAATTGAAAAAATATTTTTTTCTTATGTGTTTGACCTTGATAAAAAGATTCGGAAGCAGTTTTTGTTTCGTCTATATCTTAAAAAATGGCTGAGTTATAGCATTTTGAATTTCTAGCGTGGCTGACATTTTGAAACGCCCTGATATTTGTCACGTGATAACAGACGTATTTATAAACCGATTTCCATGTACCTCGGTGTGTACATAGTACATACAAATATCTCGAACGAGTTCGTTGGCCAGCTTCATCCGCCATATTGTTTCAAAATGGCGACCATTTAAAAAATTAAAAAAATTTAAAATTTAAAATGAGATACAAAAAAATTGGAAAATGAAAAAGATTTTTTTTTGTATGTGTTTGACCTTAACACAAAGATTCCGGAACAGGTTTTCTTTTGTCTATATCTAAAACAATGGCTGAGTTATAGCATTTTGAATTTCTATTGTGGCTGACATTTTAAAACGACCTGATTTTTGTCACCCGATAACAGGCGTATTTATGAACCGATTTGGATGTAACTTGGTCTGTACGTAGTACATACCAATGTCTCGACCAAGTTCGTTGGTCAGCTTCATTCGCCATCTTGTTTCAAAAGGTTTGCCATTTAAAAATAAATTAAATTTAAAATTTAAAATGAGGTATTAAAAATTGGAAAATGAAAAATATTTTTTTTTTATGTGTTTGGCCCTTATAGAAAGATTCTGGAGCACTTTTTGTTTCTGAAAATTTGTTCTTTTGTTTATATCTTAAAAAATAGTTGAATTATAGCACTTTGAATTTCTAGCATGGCTAACACTTTGAAACGATCTTGCATTTGTCACGCGATAACACACGTATTCGCCTATTTCGATGGAAGAAGGCATGTGGATAGTATGCATCAATATCTCGACCAAGTTCGTTGGCCAGCTTCATCAGCCATCTTGTTTCAAAATGGCGGTCATTAAATTAAAAAAAATTATATTTAAAGTGAGATGCAAAAAAATTAGAAATTGAAAAAGCTTTCTTTCTTAAGTATTTGACCTTGATATAAGGGTTCAAGAGCATTTTTTGTTTGTCTTTATCTTAAAAAATGGCTCAGATATAGCAGTTTCAATTTCTAATGTGGGTGACATTTTGAAAAATCTTATTTTTTGCCTGCGACAACACTCGTATATATCAATCGATTCCGATGTGAGTGAGCATGTGCACAGCAATTACTAAGGTCTCGACCAAGTTCACTGGTTAGCCTCATCCACCGTGTTGTCTTAAAATGGCAGGCACTTTAAGAAATCGCCGAATTTGGCAGCCAAATATAAGTTATTTTAAATAAAAGCAGCTTGGATAAAGCTGACTATTTTCGCGAAATTCTCGTTCATAATGATTTAGTATTGATAAAAATTAGTGTTGAATCTCCTATATTCGGTTTCCACTAAATTGAGCTTCGTGTGTTTGAATAATATATGTTGGCTTTCTTAAAATAAGGAATATGAAAGCTACCTCTTCCTCCCGGCACTGGCCGGAAGGACTTTTTAAATCTCAAACTCTATTTTCTTGATTATATATAACATTTTATGTTTGTAAAACATTCTTTTCTTTTTTTCATTGTTTTATCACTGTAAAGTTACTTTTGTACGATAATATTTACAAAAAAAAATAAAGAATCTGAAAAGATGTTTAAAAATTACAATTTTAATTCATACATAAATATGACTGCAAATCACATATTTAAAAACAATACAGACAAAAGATATCATTTTGTTTTAATTGTGATAATTCTATGTTCTGGAAAATTTAAATACAGATACAAATAAAACTTTTTCTATTTTTTTAAACAAAAGGTAATATATTAAATTAATTTTGTTATGCTATTCCAGAAAAAAAATTTAAAATATGAATATTTGCAATCCTTGTCAATTAAATACATTATACAGAACTTTAAAATCAATATTTTGCTTATATTAAAAGTATTTCTTCAAATTTGAAATATTACTTATTTTAGGCTTTGAAATGAACAAAAATAAACCAATGAATGAGAAATGTTTATGAAAATATAAAAACATAATATAGGTCGACTAAACCCCCTAAAATCGGAAGAATGTATTTTATAACAAATACACACCACTAAATCGTCTTGTAATCATACTTCTTGTCACAAACATTTTATACGTTAAGGATAGAAATATGAATCGGAAAAAGACAACTTATAGTATATGCTATCTCAATTCCGAAACATTTTAAAGCTAAATTATTAGTTTTATCTTTTCACCAGATTTTCAGATGGCATATTTTATATGCTCAAATTATGTTCCCTTTATTGTGTTCTCTAAAATAAAGTTCAGACATTTTTAATGTATTAGCGGCACGCTATTTTAAATCGTTCTTTCTACGTTGTACTACAATATATTTCGTATTAAGAAAACTTACCATTTTTTTCAATATATTACAGATTAAAATATAGATATTTGATAATCATTAAAATTTAAATTACAATGATTATCCAATTTAAACAATATTCAGACATATACACCATATGTCCATTAATAACCGGACATGTTCAATTTTAGACATTTTGTCGAATATTTAAAAATATATTTGTCGGATTCTTCTGGAACTTTAGAAGGCCAACAAAAAATGAAAAAGAAATAACAATATTTGGGATCATCCAGTAAATTAAATCCACAAAACGCTTTATCACTACAGCATGCAAATATGCGGATATTGTACAATATGTGTATTCAGTTGTGTAAAAATAGCACTTCTATTGATGGAGATGTAGCATTTTTTTAAAAAAATTCAAAATAACTTTTGCATGTTTTGTGCTTATATAATGCAGGATCGGTTCTTAACAAAATTTAATACACATTTCAGAAAATTTGTCAATATGCAGTAGAAAAAATATAGTGCAATTGGAATATAAAATATTAAATATTTGATTAAATATGAACAGTTGTATGAAATATTTTTTCTCTCCGTATGCTCGAATGATAACAAACATTTTTTTTTCATGATTTAGTAGTCAACTCTCTGGAGTAACTCATTAAAAAATGCGCTCAAATATCTTTAAAATTTAAAAAGTTATCAGCAATAGAGTGAACTTTTTTTTTTAGTTGTTCTCTAAAAGCAATTGAATGATAAGCGATTTTCCATAAATTATCAGTTTTTATTTATGTATATAAATTTTAATTTTTCATTTTTTATTGATGCTTTTCTTCTTCTTGGAAAACTACCAGATCGAACATGTTCCAAGAAAAAAATAGCATCAAAATTGAAACATTTTTTCCAAATGCACTCTTTGACATTCAACAAATACGAACTCCTTTAATGAAAGCTATTTTATAAAATATTAAAATTTGTTGAAAATCCCTTACAGTTCAGCTGCTTTTAGAGACCAACTAAAAGTCAGAACACGCTATTGCCGACATCTTTCTGAATTTTCACGATATTTGACAGGCTTTTCTAAATGAGTTCCGCAATAGAGTTCATTATTAAAACATGACAAAAAAATATTTGTTACCGTTCGAGCTTGCGCAGATGAAAAAAAAATCATGCAACTGCTCATATAGTGCTGCGCAAAAGTTTATGCACAAGTTAAATGTTTTTATAAAATGAAAAATATTCACCGGATTGCTTTCCCATTTGTACTGTATCTAAACAGTTTTATTACAAATTCAGGTGTAGATTTCGGAAACAATTCACTGAAAGTAAAATAAAAAATTATACGAAAATCAGAATTGTGATGTCGCAAAAGTTTATGCAAAAAACGTAATATTTATATTTCTCAAAACACAAAAGTCTTTTAGTAGTTTATGGTGTTTCCAATGCACCTGATGAGATCAAATACGCTATTTTTCATTGATAACATGAGAGTATGGAATGTTTAGGGGGCACGTCTGTACCAGGCTTCCTCGAACGCTGATTTGAGCTTTTGCATTGGGTAATACTGTAGACGTCACGTGAGAGAGGATTCCCCAGATGTTCTCTATCGGATTGTGATCTGGGCTGAGTGCTGGTCAGTTCATCACACTAATATTCTGAGATCGAAGCCATTCTTTTGTGCAATGGAAATTGTGTATCGATGCGTTCTCTTGCTGAAAGATCCAGTTGGGAGTTCGCCTAACGGCAACAAAGGATGGCTCAGAGTTTTCTTATACTTTTGTGGGATTTCTCTGCAATTCAGGATGCAAAGAGGCGTTTGTCCATTGTAGCCAAAAGCCCCCATACCCTAAGCCTACCACCACTTTGTTGCCTGCTGAATATGCCCCTCGGATCTTTTCTCAAGTCACCCCAATAGAATAAGAACCCATCTCAGCCATCCAAATTCCATTTTTGTCATCAGATAAAATAACACTAATCATTTCGTCACAATAAAACATGGGCTGTTTGGCTCACTGAAGTCTTGCTTGATTTGTGATACTGTTTCATAAAAGCTTACGAGTTATTATTATTATTATTATTTTTTTTTTTTTTTTTGATAAATCCTGATTCGGTTAATCGTCTGCGTATGTTGTCATGTGACATTTTTTTTTTTTTAAATTCAAGTCGATCTTATTAAGAGACGAATTGCCAGTTACAGCCACTCTTTTAATTATTCTATCCTTACGAAATGTGGCTTTTCTCGGTGATACGCTTTTTAGAATTATTTTCGACGTTGCAAAACACAATAAATACCACGTTTAGACCGATTTAAATTAAGTTAACGAATTAAAATAAAGTAAACGAATTTACCTTCAGCTTTCATCTTCCAAGCTTCCGCAACTTCTTCAGGCGAGAAAAGCAATCGCTACACATTATACTCTAGGGAAAAAGTCTCGCCGATCTTATCTTATTTAAAGAGATATATGCATAAAATCTTATTTGTGCATAAACTTTTGCCACATCACAAAAAACATTTTTTTTTTTTGCAATTTCTCATCTTTGTAATGAATTTTTTCCAATTTTGAAATATATATTTATGATCATAATAGTCATCTACAGTGGATATTTGAAAGTATTCTGTTGTACTATTTAATTTGTATTAAAATATTTGCGTTGTGCTTAAATTTTTGCGCCGCCGTGTATTTTGTCAAATGTATCACACGTTTATATTCCAATTGCACTATATTTCGACAATATGTATCCAATTCTTTGGAAACTGGCGTTAAATTTGATTCAAAACCTTGCATGATGTAAGGAAAAAAAAAATGTACGGATTTTTTAAAACATAAAAAAAATTGCTATAACTCCATGAACATACGTGTTATTCATACAGAAGTGAATACATATATTGTAAAATATCCACATATATGTATATTGTAGCGATAAATTGTTTCGTGCATTTATTTTACAGAGTGATCGCAAATATTTTTATTTTTCTTTGATTTTTGTTGACCCTTAATTGCCCTCCTTATCAAATCAACGTTTATAAAAATGATGTCAAACATACTGTATATAATGCTGAAGTTCCAGTTGATTCCGACAAGTATATCTTTAAATACTCCGCGAAATGTCTAAAATTGAAAGTATCTGGTGATTAATTGTCAGAAAGTGTGTATGGCAGATATGCATTTGTAAAAGTAAATAAATAAATAATCTATGAAAAAATGCTAAACATTCTTAATATAATATATAACATATAATATAACATAATCTTTCAAATAAAATGTGGATTTTCATTAAATAACATTTAAACTATTTGAAAATTCTCAGTTATTTCCCTGAAATCTTCTGATTATTTCCATCTCTAATAACATATTATCAACTTTAAGTAATAATTTGAATGGGGGTAATATTTTTTTATAGAAGAAGGGTAACTTTTCTTGAATTGTACTCCTGCTTCCCATTCTTTTCCTACTTTTATGCAAAGTGTCAAGCTCCTGTCATCGTGATGAAGAATAAATAATTATCTATCGCAGTTTTCAACTGACGAATTCTTTGTTTTAAGGAAAACTAGAAATATCTTACTTCTGTAAAACGCGTTCTTTTAATTTAAATGAAATGGAAAAGATTTTTTTCTTTGATAATTTTATATTGCATTATTTCAAAGATTTTACAAGACGTTTCAATCATTTATAATGAGTAAAAGCGAATTTTTAACATTTTTGTAATTATATTGCATGATATAACAGTTGTTAAAAATTTAATTGCATAACATTGCAATACAAAAGCGCAATAGGTTGTAACAGATACATCTATGTCATTTTCAATAAACGTATGTTTTCAGTTTGATTTTATGTGTTTGCGATATCATTCAAGTAATTCCGTTCACTGCAGTAACATAAAAATAAAAATGTCTAATTCTAGAAATTTAATATTTTTTATTAAATTGAAGTAAAGGAGTTATGATAGTGTAAAAGTAGATTCTGAACAGCTGCATCAATTAAAGCAAATCCGGCTGATATATTTATGATTATTCTGTTTTAGTACTTTAAAAAAGAATTTAAAATCTACTGAAATAAAGAACATAGTAGTTAAAGAAAATATGTATTTTAAAATAAACAAAGTCTTTAAAGAATATATTATATTTAAAGATCATTACAATAGGTGGCGGAACTAACCGGTCTTCCCAAAACTCACGTCATTTCCTGAGGTTATTATTTTCCACAAGAGTCTTTCTATGAGATTCGGAATGTTGAGATGTGGTGGTTAAAAAAGGTATGCATGTTGTCATGTTTTTCCACCAATAGGATTTCTTCTATCATTCCTAAATCTGTACATATGTATTATATAATTGTACATGGATGTGTTTAGTGAATCGCCTTTCTATCTTTATTATCATATATTAAAAGTTATCAAATTAAATTTTACAGTGGCGTGACTACTTGAAGCCATGTGTCCATTATTAAAATTGTGGAGCCTACTTTTGGAAAGTGACTTTCATAATCTGCCTTTTCAACGGCTTGCTCGAATCAAAATGAGCCGAGTTTAAGAGAAAGAATGCTTGTGTTTTATCCACAGTGTCGTGTTCTACAAATTTAAGAAAGGGTGCTCGAGCTTTGTCGAACAATGTAGTGTTTTTAAAAAGTGTTTTAAGTTGTGGGAGTCAGACGTCGATTCTGATATCAGCTTAGGCATGTTTAGTTACGTTTATTTACCAGAATTTTGAAGTGAAATATGTTCTACAAAAGTTGTTTGTTCTACATGATTTTTAAGTATATGTGTGAAGTAGTTGTCTCAAAATGTTCTAATGTGCTGTTACTGAACGTCGAACTCGGAACAGAGAGTGTATTATATTCTGAAAGCTTTATAAAGGTGTGGATGCGCGGGCGATGAAATCAGACAAGTAGTAACTCCGTGATTTTATTTCAGTGAACTTTTGTTTATTTTATTTTCCTAATGTTTATTATTATTATTTTTTTTTTTTTACTTTTGACGTTAAAAACTTCTAAGATGAAATTTGGAAGTACATAATTTTCTCTTAAAGAAAATAAATTGTGTCTGTTTTGTCATGTGACACATAAACAATGTAAGAATTTTCTGATTTCATAAAGTTAGAAATCGGTAGGACGTAGAAATTATCTTTAAGAATTTAAATTCTGAAAGTAAAATCTTTGATTAATTCAAACTAAATCAAAAGATTATTTAAGAATAAAATTGTTTTATTAAAGCATATTTTTATTTTCTAAAATGAAATTATATGTTATGTTCCAATTTGAGAAAACATTTCGCTTTGAATTTAATCATCAATATTTTATTAAAATGGTATATTTTGGGAGATATTTACGATAGAATATATATATATATGTATATATATACATATATATATATAATAAATTTGAAATCACAAATACAAGAAGAAATTGATAAAGTTCTAAAGATGATTTAGAAATGAACATAGGAAACCTGTATGTAAAATAAGAAACTATATTTGGGAGTTAGTTGAGTTTCGTTTTGAGTAACGACTGATTTATGAAATGACGAAATTAAGTTCTGAATAGAACTTTTATAAGAATAAGTTTTCATAAACATTTAAATTTGAAATTGTTCTAAAAATGTAGAAGGATTTTGTTTCCAGGAACAAAGTGGATTGTGTTCTTTTGAGAATGATTATCAATTAATTTTGCTAGTAATGTAATTTTAATTAATTTTAAATAATTTTGCTCTTAGAACAAAAATAGAAGTGTTCTTTAGGGAACAAACATTTTGAAATTTTTTGCTTGACGTAATATATGTATATATGTAATTCAAAATTTAATACTGTAAGTATAGCATAATTTTCTTTTCTTTTAAGATTTAATATTGAAGTTATAGTAAGTATAGTAAGTATAGGTGTGTCGTATGACGTAACTGTGTATATCTAAACTAGTTCAACTTTAGTTTACCTCCCTAAAGAAACGTTTGTTTTCAAATTATATGTGAAATACATATAAATTATTATGTATTAGTGATATTACAGTAAATACAATTTGTATTTATATTTCATCTCTCTATTCTTAAAAAAGTAATTAACGCTGTCACCGCAGCTGTTTTTGAATTGCTTGTGACAAAGAGTCTTTCTTCGTTGATATTAAGAAACCTAATCAATAGAAAAATATGAAAATAGGTGGTATTTTTGAGACATGTATGATAAACACGATGATGAAGATGTTTGTTTTGAAATCGAATAAATATTTTAAGAGATATTTAATGTTATACTTGGTGAAAATCGTTCCATTAAAAAAGTTTTACAGGAGCAAAAACTATACATGGGAATTTAATCAGTTTTAGATCATTTTATCGATTATAAGTTTGTGGTGTGCAGACTGCATTTTTTTTTTATTTGATTCATTTTTGAGGATTTATTTTCATTTTATATTCAAAATTTCAGCATTTCGAGAAATATTTTTTACATCTTTTAAAAAAGGGTAATATTTTAAATTGTTGCCAATTTTTTAAACAGCACAATGGATAATATTTCCTTCAAATTAAATATTTATTTACACAACATTATTATAAACATGAAAAAAAAATTAAATTAGAATTAAATGATTATGTTTTAAAAGCAGGGAAATATAGAGAATTAAGTCGTAAAAAATATATTTACACGTGAATTTTAAAAGAGAAAGAAAATTGTAAAATAATAAATTCATTAATGTACGTTAAAAGTCGTAAATGGAGGAATTTACATCACATTTAAAATTGCCAATCAGTTTAAATTTAAAAATATACTTACAAGAGACAGTTATTTCATATTTTAAGATAATCTTTGTTGCGAATTTTAGGACACCGCAAATAATATTTCCTTTCTAACAACAAATGTATTTTTACGTGAATATTAAACAGAAACTTTGGTGAAAATTAGTCAGATTTAAAACGATTCATTTGTAATTTCTTATTTAAAAGAAATTTCGTTTAGCGTTGTTAAAAAATACCCGGAGAGAATGACCATGTTTACTTAATTAATTTTATATTAGCTTATTTTCAAATTTTTTCCCTGATTTGATTTAATTAAAGACGAAAACATACCGCTAGCAGGGATATCGTCACAGTTTTTTAATTATAATTCAGCCTTGAATACTTTCAAAGCCGATCAAATTAGCTTGCTTTTAGAATTTGCTGTGTCTGATCGGGTGTCGACGAGCGTAGCTCGTAGTGGGCAGTGCCACCTAGTTTTGAGTATATATATTTTTTTGTGATTAATTCTGGAGAAATCCCTGGGCGTAAGGATAGGTTTAAGTAAAAAATCTAAATTCTTATTATTAAAATTGAAAAGTTTTAATAGAAATTTTAAATTGAAATTCTAGTTCTTGAAAGTGAAAATTTTTAATTGAAATTGCTGTTCTTGAAATTGAAATTTTTAAAATGAAATTTTTATTTTTGAAGTGAAATTTTTTAAATCAAAATGTTATTTTGGTTGTTAGTCTTGTTAAATTTAAACAAAATGGCGTTTTTGGAAAGGGGAAAAAAGAGAATCTACATCTCCTTTGCGATGAGTTAGGTTTAACTCCAGCTGAAGGAATTAAAATGGCCGATTTACGTAATTTCATTACTACACACGCTGCTTATGAGGAGGACTATACTAAACATTTACATAGAACTATAATCGAGATTAGAAAAACTGAACAAGAGCGCTTAGAGTTTAAAAATCAACGTGTTTTCGAACAAGATCAGCATAAAATCGAAAAAGAAAATTTAGAGCGCGAACGGAACATTACGACTTACCCATCTGACTTCGGCATCTAACGCAGAGGTAGAAAATAATAGATGCACTTACGAAAAGCCGCGAATCGATAAACAAAAATTGATTATCCATTTTCACCAAAACGAAGATGATATAAACATCTTCTTAGTGCTGTGTGATTGACAGTTATGGATCCAAGGGGTTCCCGAAGAAATTGGGTTACGAACCTTATAAGTAATTTACCTAGTGACATCGCAAGACTCATTGCTGGGGAAGCGGAAGAAAAGGACCCGAACTAAGAATATATCAAAGCGATGCTGTTGAAACGATTTAAATTGGCTGCTGAAAATTTTGGAATTGTGTTCATTGGGCACAAGAAAAGTCCAGAAAGAACCTACACAGTTATTTTTTCGAGCTTAGAACATACTTTGAAATTTGGCTCTCTCTGCTCAACATTAATTCTTTCAAAGATTTGAAAACTCTTATTTTGTCTGACAAATTAAAGAGAGGATGCTCCCCAAAGCATAGAGAACATTTTTTAGACTTTTGAACTGGTTCAAATGATCCAAATGTGTTAGTAGAGAAGCTAGACGTTCACGATTTTCTAATTGTAAATTGCGGAAAATCCAAAGTAGTGGAAATTCACCAAAAAATAAAAAATAAAAACTGGTCAAAACCGAAAGAGACAGTACCATCAAGTTCTTCTAATAAAACTTTTCCAAATAAATACTTCTACTTAAAGGAGTCAACCCCGTCAGACTAACCACAGATTATAGATGGTCGAACGTTGAGAATTTATGGAAGTAGAGCTCCCAGATTTATTTATGCTAAGTGCCCTATTTGCAAGCCTGTGACAAAAATGAATCTTAGCATTTTGAGCAAAACCAGATATACACATCCTCAAACACTACCACGCCTTTAACCCCAGTAAACCTGTGCAATGATGGAGCTTATGCCAAAGCCTGCATACATACCGGATCCAGTCACAGCCTGTTTAGTGAATCCTTGTATTAAAAGAACAAGGTGTAAAATATAAGCAGACCTTTCTAAACATGTCCTTAGCAAAAATCCAGCGGTCAAAAGACGATACAGGGTGACAATTATTGAACTATATGAAATTAAACCGTCATAACTTCTGAACGGTTTGCATGATGAAGTTCTAACTTAGCGGTTGGTCGCAGGGCATGATGGGAATTAGTATGCGCATGCGCACGTCACTTGTACGCAATTTCGTCAATAAGCAAAATTTGAGCATTTGTAGGACTGTGAATTTGCATTTCGCGATCGAAAAGTCTCTCCACTACCAACGGGTCACTGTGTGGTGTGCAATGTCCAGTCATGAAATAAGCTGTCCAGTATTCATTAACGGCACAGTGACTACTGAACGATGCGTGAAGATTTTGTAAAATGGTTTCATCCCCATTATCCAAAGTGACCCTCATTTCGACAAGATGTGGTTCATGCATGGCGGAACTCGACTCCATCGATCCAAGAAAATGTTTGATGTCCTGGATGATAACTTTGGGGACCTCATTCTGCTTCTGGGGTACCCAGAAACCACTGGAATGGGACTCGCTTGGCCGCCATATTCTCCGGATCTGAACACATTTGATTCATTTTTGTGTGGCGACATTAAACACACTGTGTACAGAAATAACCCCAAAATCATATCTGAGTTGAAAACTGTCATTCAGGACGTCGTCAACAGCATCGATGTTAAAATACTTTCAGCGGGTCATGCAGAATTTTTCTATTCGTCTGCACCACATCATAGCCAATGATGGTAGCCATATCAAACATGTCATAACCTAAATCCGAATATCTGTAGTGACGTTTACATGTTGAATAAAGTTTGTGCACTCAGTAGTTTTAAAATAATTTACGTTTAATTTCATATAGTTCAATAATTGTCACCCTGTAGTTTTACCACGACTATTACAGTAGAAATTGAAGGAAGAATATTTCGTACAGATTTTATTGTGTTATCTAAAGCTAAAGGAAACATAACTGTTTTAGGAAGAGCTTTCTTGATAAGACAGGGTTTATACCAGACTTTAAGAACAAACCTTGGAATTTCTGTGATATGCCTCATATAAAATATGTCTGTGTAGATCCTGTAGCCTCATGTGAATGGTCTGCTGACCACATTGTTTTAAACGCATGTACCTTGCATGAAAATATAGGAAAAGAATTGAGTCCCACCCATAAACAATTAAATTACTTGCTGAAAATACATGAAACAATCTCTCAAGCAGGGAGGGAGTCACTCCTTTTGCTGAGCATCACATAAACGCCGGAAATCATCCACCTGCGTCAGTTCCGCCTTACCGCATGACTCTTGCAAAAAAGGAAGTTCTAAAGGCATAATCAAATGACCTTTTACAAAAAGGGATTATTGTAGAGTGCGAATCCTCTACGCAGCTCCTATTGTTTCGATCCCAAAACCAGATCGAATTGTGAGACTCTGTATTGGCTACCGGAAGTTTAATGCCATCACCCAGTTCGACTCTTATCTATTGCCTCGGATAGACGACTTACTGCATGAAGCTAAGCATAGAGCATTCATGTCAATAATTGATTTAAAGTCTGGTTACAATCAGAAAAATGTTCATGCACCAAGCAAGGAGAAACTGCTTTTAATTGACCTTTCGGCACCATCCACTTCTTGAGACTGCCATTCCGGTTGAACAATGCTTCAACCGGTTTTCAGAGGTTATTCGATGGCTGTCGAAGTAGTCTACAGGACATTCTAATGCTTTCCTATCTAGATGATATAACTGTTTTTTTTTCAGAAACATTTAGCAGATCTGATGGTCGTTTTTACAGACTCTTTGAATTCACACTCCGTGCAAATCGAGAAAAGTATAATTTTGCCTGTAAATGTGTAAAATATTTAGGACATTTCATTGCAAAGACCGGAATTTAAGTCCATCCCTGAAAACTGCAGCAATCCAAAAGTTACCTGCACCCCGAACTGTTAGGCAAGTTCATTCCTTCTTGGATCTTTCTCCCCGTACCGGTGGTTCATTCCCGATTTCTTGGATTTTAGGCCTTTGAATAACCTGACCAAGAAGAATGCCTCCCGGAAGTGGGAAAATGAAGAACAAACAGCTTTCGAAACTCTGAAGCAGTTATTCACAAGTCAAACAAAATGATTCCACAAAGACATACAACTTACGAACAGATACCAGTGGTTATACAATTGGTGCGGTACATCTTCAACCACTCAAAGACGAAGAGCACACAAATCGAATATATGTTTGTTAAATGCTACTGCAAGAAATTATTCCACAACCGAACGTGAAACTCTTGCAATCGTTTTAACTTAAACAAATTTCGTGGATAGATAGAAGTTCATGAGGTAACTGTTGCCTCGTATCACGATACCTGAAATGCTTGATGAATTTAAAGTCGTCATTCGGTAGATTGGCTCGATGGACACTACAAACACAAGTTTATAGCCTGAAGATTGAATACATTCCTGGTAAAATGAATGTTGTTGCTGAAATGTTGTCACCCCATATTTCAATCACGGAGAACAAATCTGTGCAGTCTCCATTGAGAACCCAAAAGGTCACCATAGAATATTCGATAAGAACAGTTGAATGATGATAAATTTAAGAAACATCATTGATCCATTCGAGTCCTATGAATAATGCAATGACTGTGCAAATTGGACTGAGAAAGGATATCTTTTAAACCAAGGAATCTTGTATCACTGTGCTCCAGATTCCAATTCTGAAGAAACTCAGCAAATATTTCCTGTATAAGAACGAAATTAAATTTTCACAAGTCATCACGATTCACCAACAGGACGTTATGTAGATGAAGGAATATATCACAGAATATCCAAAAGATACTAGTGGGCTGGTATGAGGACTTTCATACTATGTCAAGAATTGTGCAGATTGACTTCGTTACAAAGCTAATAACACAGAACCTACTGGAGTCTTACAGACACCTCACTGATAAAAATTTGCAGCATTTTCCGCATTGTCACACCACCGCTTTTATAGAAAACGGTTACTTGACTATATTATGGAGCATTATCGTTGGTCAGAATAGAGATATTCTATAGTAGTGGAGGAGTGACTGTTCAGCAAATGCTGCAGATTTTTGACAGTGCTATTTACTCTCAATTTTTCAAAACTCTTGCCATAGACGTGTTTGGACACCTAAGACTTTAGGAAATGGATTTTCATAGTGCGTGATTGCGCGACAAAATGGTTAGAACTTTTTGCACTGAATGTTGCCTCAGCCAAAGAGTATGCTATAACTCTTCTAGGAGAAGTTTTCCCGAGGTATGGTCTTCCTATAAGAATACTGAGTGACAACGGATCTCAGTTTGTGTGTGCAGCAACTGTGTTATCGTCTGGATTTGAAACAATCCTTAATTCCAGTGTATCATCTGCAATCAAATTCGGTTGAACGAAAAATCCGTGATCTCAAACCTCATTCAGCTATTCTCGTTGGAAATGAACACACTTCATGGTCAGAAAAATTGCCTAAAATGATGATTGCTATGAACACAGACAAATGCGACAAGACAGGACAAAGTCCTCTTTTTTTGCAGTTTAGTCGCGAACCTTGCGCTACTGATGTCATTCGCCATGATATCAGACCTGTAATTAAAATTGATAGCATTTTACTATAGATAACCCCTTATCGAAAGAAATTTTATAACTTCACTAAGTAAGTGAATGACTTGGTTGAACAACGCCAAGATAGAAGGAAAGATTATGCGTGAGAGGCCTGAGAGAAGGATCTCAATATCCTCCCAGTGACTATGTTTGTGTAGAACTTCATCTCGTTAGCAAGGCTGGTCAGAAAATAACTGCCAAATTCAGTACCCAACCTCACGGAGAATATACAGGGTGTCCCAGTAATGGGAAAAACTTTAAGGGGAGGTAGGGGGCATCACAAAGATTCAGATTTGCGGAGCAACCCAGGGTCGGAAACGCTTTCCTGGCGCGGTAGTGGCGACACAAAACATAAGAAAGACAGGATACGAATAAGAGGAGGAAACAAGTTTATTATCCTTAGTACATCAAAAAACTAAGAAGAAAGAACATTAAAGGAACAACGACCGTCATTAAAGTAGCGTTCGAAATTATGACCCGATGCCATGATGCAGGTAAGCGCATTTCCGGCGTATGGTAGATCTAATATTCTCGAAAATACTGGGAATGCCCCGGACTTCCCCAGCAGCTGCCACGAAGCGTGAAACAAGTTCCTCAACACTTTCCAGCATTGTCCTGGCATTTTTGCAGTACTAAGAACAATAAATATGTTTTCTCGCCCTGTTCGTGTCCTTTCTTTCTTGAGTTTTGTGTCGTCACTACCGCGACAGGAAAGCGTTTCCGACTCTGGGTTGCTATGCAAATCTGAATCCGTGAAATGTCACCTACCTCCTCTTAAAGTTTGTCCCATTACTTCTGGGACACCCTGTATAATGCTCACACAGCTCTCACCTACGTCCTATGAACTTTTCAGTTTACAAGCTCCTGAAGTTCACTTAGGAACTTACCATACATCAGCCCTAAAATTTTGTGAAAATGTTTCTAATCAACCAGTTACTCTACTCAGGAAACGTGGTAGGCCAATGAAAAATGTTCCTGGTCCCTTGTCGAGACGTCTAATGAATCAGAGGGGAGATGTAACGAATATATTATATTTAAATACCATTACAATAGTTGGCGGCACTAACAGCGCCCTTAATGTCCTGTCATTCCCTGCCGTTCTTATTTCACCCCGGAGTTTTTCTATGAGACTCGGAAGGGTGCACTGGTGGTGGTTAAAAAAAGTATGCATGTGATGTTTTCCCCCGAGAGGATTTCTTCTATCATTCCTAAATTTGCAAATATATATTATATAGCTGTATATACATGTGTTTAATGAGTCGACCTGGTATCTTTATCATCATATATTAAAAGTTATCAAACTAAATTCTAGTATGGCGTGACTACTTGAAGCCTTGTATCCATTATTAAAATTGCGGAACTTACTTTTAGAAAGTGACTGCCATAATACCACAATTTTGCGATACCGGCTAAAGGTGGTTTCGCTTTAAAAAGGGCGTTGTACCCGGATTTTGATCTCGAATTGCTTTAATTTATCTTTTAACTGATCCCTCAATGATAGACAAAATCATGTGCAAAAATCTCAAACTTTGAAATTTATAACTGTTTCAATTTTTGTAGTACAGATGTCAAACTTTTTGTGTTATATTTGTTATGATATGTGTAAACTTTTGCTAAATATAACTATAGGGACTGGGATACCTTATAAAAAGTAAGTTTTCGTAATTTTTATAAAATTGATTTTTTAATTTGAATAATACCACAACATGAACATTTACCTCATTTGAAAAAGTTTTGTAATTGAAACTATGCGTCTACGACCAACGGTTGAGAAATTAAAGGTCGGCGATAGATAACATATTGCACCCTGTATAAGCATATAGTATAATTACTATTATACCGCATATTATTATATAAAATGCTGTCAGTAACCAAATTTAAATGCTTTTCCAATAAGCTTCTACACACCGTCACGTTTTATATAATACAAAGTTTTTATCATGAAACTCTCGCAGTAAAAAATATTCATTATTATTAGGGTTGTAAAAGTGAGATTTCAGGTTAGGCTTAAGATGAAAATATTTTTAACTAAACGTGCATTTTTAACTAAACAAGTACATTTGGACTCCGTTTTAATATGCAAAAATTGTTTTTCTTCTTGACTGAGGTGCATTAGCACCACAAGTGTTTCTGGTAATCGTTTAGAAACTCCTTGTACATCATATGGAATGTTAAGATATATTTAATGTTTCTTCTTTTAAAATAATTTTGAAGAACTACTATGAAAATAATACACTATAAAAGTTTGTTTTGGATATATTCCAACTAGGCTAAGAAACAGGTTTTATATTAAATTAAAATGTCAACTGCCAAGTTTTCATAATAATGTAAAACGCAATGAGGGGTAATAGTCCTGTTTCTCTTACGATCTTCTTAATGTGTTGAATGACAACCTTCTTAAAATATAAATGGAGCAAAAAAAAAACACTTTTTCTGATCATGTAACTGAACTTTCTTTCTCAATATTACTGACGTAATCAAAAGGCCCATTTTTTAAATAATTAAAAGTATTGCTTTTATGATGGTTTCTACATTATCTTCTTTCTATATATTTTCAACATCTATATCTCACTTCTTAATAAATACATCATATTACATTCGATTCGAAATTACACTTTTATTTATATTTTTTATGGGGATGCATTGAAAGTTTTAAACATATACAATGTTCCTGTTCTGATAAATCTAAATTTTGAAGAGAAAATATTTTTTAACTGGCTTACACCCACCCCCCCCCCCCGGCCTTATTCGAGAAAAAATAAGCATCAGGAAACTAGGCACCATGCTCTTTAGATTGATACAAAGTTAAAGACGAAAATAATTATATTTCAGTGGTTCTAACAATAGCGAAGTCATTTGACTGAAAATCCGTAATTCGCCCGCCAATACATGGACTTAAATATAATATACAAACAAACATATGGGAAGGCCCCTCATTATTGAAAAGGGAGAAGATGATGATAAGCTACAGTACAGTAAAACTAACTATTTCAGTTGTTCTAACCATAACGAAGCCATTTGACTGAAAAATCCGTAATTCGCCCGCGATTACATTAAATATATACGTAATGGACTTAACCCTCTCGTGCATAAATTATTTTTCATTATTTTTCATGATTCACAAAAAATCTTTTTTTGTGATAAATGAGAAACTATTATAAAATAATTTTATTATTGTACTGCATGCTAGGTATTATCTGTCCACAAATCAAATCTCCATAAATGAATGCACAAAATTTTTTTGCTTAATAATGCAATAATTATACGACCTCATATGAGGTCCGTATGCATGAGAGGGTTAAATATAATATACAAACAAACATATGGGAAGGCTCCTCATTATTGAGAAGGGAGGAAGATGATGATAAGGTACAGTCGTGAAGAAAAAATGTTAACACCCCGTACTAATTCTGGCTAGGAACGAAATTTTAAGTCATTACGACGATGCGTTTTTGAATTACAAACATTCAAATTTACAAGATTCTAATGTTAAATTACATTTTCATAGTTTTAATAATATCTCCTGAAATTATAGTCCTAATATGATAATCATTTATGTGGTTATAATACGAAAGAACCCAAACATAAATACATTCAATTTGCAATTTAAAAAAATGATGAATAATGATGAAAAATGATGATAATATGAATTATGAAATTAATATTCGAAAACAGGATGAATTGAAACCTAGATATTTTTTCATAGATTTATATTTATTATATCCTGCTTCATGTGGATACTAAATTTCAGATTTTTGTTCCAAGTACTTTTTGAATTATGATTAAAAAAGATGAAAATGTTGGTTTCTATGATGTGAAAAAAGGCTTAATTTGCAAAAAGATATATTTTACTCATTTTATTGAAACACTTGGGCTGTGAATAGTCGAAACATATTAAGCGAGTGAAATGGTCATATTTGCAAGTGATAGTACATAAATCGAAGTGACATATTCGTTCAGAACATTTCAGCAACCGAGTACCAAACTACAATTTGGATGCAGACTCTAAAATAGGCTCATTTTAAAATAATTAATTTCTCTGAAACTAATCGTACGAATTTCATGAAAATTTGGTTTTAGGCTAACTGGAGGCTGTAGAATTTATTTATGGTGTGATATTTTCTTATGGATGGTATTTTCTCATTTAAATACAATTTCTACGTTAAACATTATTTTAATACAGTATATGAAAAATACCTTGTAAACTTCCGCATTAATCCCCTAAAAGTCTCTCCGCGTTTAGTGCATTCAATTTGTCACTAGCAGGCATCTACATAACGCGAAGTCACCAAATTGCGTTGAATGTTTGATAAATCAAATTTAAAAATTGATTGCCTTTTCTTAAGATTATATTGCAGGTAAACGAAATCTGTGCCGTAGTCTTTCATGCCCGTAGAGACATTTTATTTTCATAGTAAGAAAAGAAAAAACATGCCACTTTTACCACTTTGAGGGAAGATGGGAGCACCTTACAATGAACAATGTGTACTTTAATGGGAAATTCTTATAAAGAAAACATTTTAAACGAAGATACATGCTTCCGGTTTTGTTCTAGAAATTCGGATGTCTAAGTAAATGTTAAGTAAAACAACATTACCGTATTTAGAGGCTTTCGCATTTAGGCACAATGTCCTTATATGGTATGTCAGAATTCAGAATATACTACTTGCAATCAGTTGGTTACAGATACATTATTTAAGGGATTTATGCAGTTATTTTATTAGGAAAGAGATATCTAACAGTCTTTTAGTTTCTGCGTTTAACCCCACAAACGGTAACATGTACTTTTATCGAAAAAACAGAAAAACTAATATGTCCTATGTGTCGATCGTGTATTTGTATCTGAGCAAATAACAATGACACTGTGCAACATTGAAATATCTCCCAAAGTGAAAGTGCCCAATTCTGGACGAACTGAAACTATCAGAAACGAATATCGCCATGAAAAAACTCCATTGGCTCTTGTTTTAAAAATACAAATATGGAAAACTAAAATTTTATCAATATTTTATAAAATAAATATACTCGCAGACGTGAGAAGCTACAACCCCGGAACTATTCCTAACATTGGACATTTAATTTGAAAGCCCCATTTAAGGTATCTTCGAATATTAGATAAAAACACCAATTTGGAGAAAACAGCAATAATGCGAGCTGTGAACTCTTGTGTTTAAAAGTATCTAAACCAAAAAGAAGGATCGTTGTGGCATTAAACTGTCATGCCTATAAATAACTATATTTTGTCCTGTTTTGCGCAAGGAGAATTTCGGAAGCGTTTTTCGAAAGAAAAAAATGTAGATTATTGTAAAATAGAAAATTTTATGTTTAAAATCAAATGGATTTTAAAACTAAAAAGAAAAGTTACTAGACGTAAATCAACTATGAGCTAGAGAAACGGAAACGAGATAAATATGATTTAAAGATGAAAAATAGTAAATTGAACGTTAAGAAATTTAGAAAAAATAAAATGTGTTGTATATATATATATATGCGTGTGTGTCAGGGCACTGCAAATAGTGGCGTCTTAAATTCATACACATATGTGACTGAAAAAGATTTTCAGACAATTAGGTGTCTGTGACTGAAAATTCAGACAAAATATATAAATTAATTTAAGACACTCAAGTTTCTTACCATGATCAAGGTATAAACAAACGGAGAAAAATGTCTGAAAAATCAGCAAACGTCTTAATTTAAGAAATTTAATATTTCCGTTCCGTAGCAGCTAATAGACGACACTCTCAGTTGAACATTCGTTTTCGATTTCTTTTTGGAACATGATATCAATTGTAATTGAAACTAAACGTGTGTTTTTGTGTACACGTACATTTTAATTTATAATTTATTCTGACTTGATTCATTTTTTGCGGAATGATAATATCTGTGGTTTTAATTCATTTCGACTTAGTGCTAATTCGTATAAATTTATATCAATAATATAATGTATTCGTCTTAGTATCGTCAAACCTGGAAAAAAGAACTTTTGTACTGTGGGTTATTTTTTTAGGATGAAGAAATTTCATTCTTTTAATATAATTAGCCAGATATATGAAGGGATTATTTTAAATCATTCTCCCTCACTGTGACAGTATTTTTAATTTAAAATCGAGGACTTTCCTCCCTGATTTCAACAGCATTTCAAGTATGTGTAATACTTTTGCTGACATTTTGTTTATAGAGCTACATAAAATATTCGTGAAATGCAATTCAGTTTTGAATCTGATTGCGGAATAAACTGCTGATTCTAGAAATATATAATCTTAGATTGGTGTAATTATCTGTTGTTAATATAACTGCAAAAATGCCAGTAAAAATATGCATACTTATTTGATTTGAAATTAATTTCCTTGTGGATTTTAAGATTATTTTTAGTGAAAAAGTAATTTGAAATTTAAAATATATATTAGTAAAAATCTAGATTTTTATGTTTGTTTTACATGACTAGATTTTACATTTAAAATTGTGGTTTCTATAATCTTATTTATATGCATTATCATAAAAAATACAATAATTACAATTAGATGTTAAGCTGTATATTTAAGAAAAAGAAGTTTCGAAATTAGAAGAAACATGTCTGCATGGTATTAAAATAATTTGTTTTCTTTTGTTTATTGATAGTCAAATAGTTCTTGTGATTATCATCTGACATATAAAAACTAGTCGGATGTGGTATTCCAAAAACTCTCTTCTATCTCATAAATGTTAATACTTCCTGAAAAATGCAGCACAGCAGCGCCACCAGTTAGATGATTTACAACAAAATCTAATCAGCAACAGCGTATGCCAACTAGGAACGGAATTTGAACCTTCGTGAAAATCAGTGCATTAGTTTTTGAGTAGAGCTATGGCAGAAATCGTAAATCTGCGTAGCAGCGCCACCTGATGGGCGATTTATGCCATAACCTAATAAGAACAACTAATACGTCAATTTGGTAACTGAATTTGGAGTTCATTAAAATCCGTTCATTACTTCTTGAGATAAACTACTGCGGGAATTAGGGAAAAATGTAGCATAGCAGCGCCACCTGTTGAGAGATTTACATCAAAAAGTAGTCAGCGCCAATTAATATCAAGGGCTAACTGAATCTGACATTTTATAAAAATCCGTTCATTAGTTCTTGCGATAGAGACATTGCAGAAATCGTAAAAAATGCAGCATAGCAGCGCCACCTGTTGAGCGATTTGCACCAAAAACTAATCAGCACCAATTCATATCAGGACTAACTGAATATAATTTTTAATTAAATACCATGCATGAGTTATTGAGATAGAGCGCCCACATAATTTGTCGCACACACAAACACACAGACAGACGGAAAGACTCACAAACAGAGTTTTTGTAAAAACATGTTATTCGGGTCCCCTGAGCCCTAAAACGTGTCGGAAAAACGGAATTCAAAAATTTTCTTAAATCCAATACTTTCTTTTTGTAAAGGTAGGAAACAGTAATAAGCAACGACTAAAGTCAACTTGGTAATTGCATCTGAAGTTTCATTAAAATCCGTGCATTACTTCTTGAGATAAAAATATTGGTGAACCAGGAAAAATGCACCATAGCAGCTCCACCTTTAGGGAGATTTACACCAAAACGTAGTCAGCACCAACTCATATCAAGGATTAAATGAATCTGAAGTTTGATGAAAATCCACACATTAGTTCTTGAGATAAGAGTCATCGTGGAAATCGTGAAAAATTCTGTATGGTAGCGACACCGATAGGACGATTTGCACCAAAACGTAGAAAACACCAACTAACAGCAAGGACTAACTGAATCTGTAGTTTCATAAAAATCCGAGCATTAGTTCTTGAGATAGACATTGCGGAAATCCTATACATTGCAGCATAGCAGCACCACCTGTTAAGCGATTTGCACTAAAAACTAATCAGCACCAAGTTATATCAGGGACTAACGGAATACAGCTTTTTATTAAATTCCGTGTATTAGTTCTTGAGATAGAGCGCCAACAAAATTTGCGTCATACACAGACTTACAGGTAGACGGGCAGACTAACAGACAGATATTTTGTAAAAAGCATGTTTTTCGGGATCTCTGAACCCTAAAACGTATATATCCGTTGAAAACCGGAATTAGAAAATTTTCACGAATCTAATACTTTCTTCTTGTAAAGACTTGTAACTTGTGGCAATATAAATTTTAAAAAATCTAATTTTTAAATGTATGTATTTTTTTGAGGGAGGGGTGGTGGAATTATTGTATGCAATTTTTGTAAAGGCGATATTTCAACTATTTTTCGGCATGCATAGATTATAATGGATATTTTGAACTTTTTGTTTAGAACAAGATAAAAAACACGAAACTTATTTATCCAAATACCCTAAAATTCCTTTAATAGCGGACACTTCGAGACTGTGGAATTCATTCGATAATCGGAGGTGTCTACTTTTCTGAGATACAAATATACAAATATATATTTGTTGTGGATTAAAAAAAGGATTTTCGCTAAATAGACGTGTCCTGACTTTAGGAATTGTCATTAATATCCATAACGGACACTCCCGAATACCGGACACCTTTATTTAGCTAAACATAATGCAGGTTTGGATATTTTGCAGAAGTACTTGATAAAAACAAGGGCAAACTGGGCAGTATTTACTCTATTTCCCCTATGTTTTTAGGCGCCTCAAGTTAGATATACAATTTTTGTGAAGCTTATATTTTAAATCTGTTTCCATATTGTACTGATTATAATCAATTTTTGTACTTTAAAAAATAGAGTAAGATTAAAAACTAAATAATTGAAAAAAAAAACTAAATACTGTAAAACCTCTCAATTCCGTGCTTAGGTCTGCTATTCGAATGTGTTTACTTTGCTAATGTAAAAATATATATTAAATTTGAAAAAGATGAGAAAAGGTGAGTGTTCGACAAAGAAAGGTATCCGTATGAAGTTTTTCAGTAAAATCTCCATAACGGATACTTCTAAATAGCGTACACCACTATTAAAGAAGCACAGATTTTATTCTCAATATGCACATTTTTTATATATTTATCTCAGAAAAACAGACACCTCCGAATGGGATACAAATTCAACTGTCCCGAGCTCAGATGTTTTACTACATTTAGACAAATATTTTTTGCTTTTAATCTTATTCTTTTCTAGAACTTCAAAATATTGGTTATAATCAGTATAATGTCGAAAAAGATTTAAAATATCAGCATTACAATACTTGAATTGAAAGCCATATTAGAGAGCCCGTAAAATCAAGATGTGTGGGAGGTAGAGGTGATAGGTCTATGGCTCAGTTTTCTGTGCTTTAATGAGGTTCTGTTTTAGTAACAAACGCAGCCCCGCTTTAGGGAAATATTTTTCCAACATTTAACGTGGTCAGACATGTCTACGTGTAATGCTTACCAAAAAAAAAAAAAAAAAAAAAAAAAAAAAACAGGTTGCTCAGATGTTTGAAGTGTCTAATATTCAGACGCAAAAAATTATCTGAAAAAATTAAGACAATATAAAACGTCTTAAGATTGAACACTCCGACTCAGATGCTTAAGTGTCTAAATTTTAGACTTTTAAATTTATAGTGTGTGTTAGTATTTGTAACATTAGTATTTAACAGTATTTTTTCACATATATGAGAAAAATGTGCAACGTCTAAATGTATTATATCAACTGAATGGGGTAAAAAGGTTCTCGAACCATCGAACAATTCACTGTCCATAATGATAAACGGGATTATTAGTATACTTTCCTCAGGAGAACTAGGCTGGTTTTGAAATAAAGTTTAAATAGCTGATTATCATACCAGAAATCAAATTGGCTTCTCCGTTGATTTACAATAGACAAATGACCACATATTTTTAGATGCGCCAACCCACTTTTTAATGTATTTTGTAGTTATTTTGGTGTACTTCATGTCTCATTAAACGTCTTTTAATGTCTTCACAGTCAAGTTTAATCTTCAATGTACTTAACCCTTTTGTGCATACTGTTGCCAATTGCCAACAAATTAAATTTTCTCTTTTTATAGTTTATTTACCGTTGCTTCTTGATGACTTTATGCTTTGCGTATTCCTTTTGACCCTATACTTAGGTTTAGTTCATTAAAAATACAATAGGTGATAATAGTTGTTTATCAGTTACAAATAAAAAGCAACTTTTGAAACCTTCCATTTTCCTAGCCATAGATGGATTTCTAACACAAATAAAAAATATTTAAAATGTAAAATTTCATTTGAAAAAAATCTTTTTCAAAAGAATATGCTTTTAAGAGTTATTTTAAATAATTTTCACTAAGGTTTGTTGGAACAAATAATGTATGCATGCGAATATATGATTGTTGCCATTTGGCAACACCATGAATTAAGTTCCGCTTTTATTTATATCTTTAGTATTTTCTTTAATAAATTTGTTGATTGTTTCATCTTGCTTTTTTGTCTATTTTTTCATCAAACAATTTGTTCTGATAAAGCCTTATCATGTTCAACATATATTTTAAAGCAAAGACACTAATAAAATTATTAACAGAAGAAATATAGATTGTATTGTCAAGTGAATGTGGCATTTCTGATAATGATAGCGATAACGATACACCTTTTAATCCAAACCTTCTGTTCAAAAATGATTCGGAAACTTATGGGGAGACTGATTGTGATTTACAAGCAGATAAATCAGCTAATGAAATTGAATAGAATGTTGATGCAGACGTTGGGATAGTGAAATTCCATCTACATGCAAAAACAGGCAGCTAAACATAATGCACGCTTCAAGCCCTTCAGCCAGATCCTTCTTGGATAAAGATTATTGGAGATGTTTCTCCGCCTGAAAGTGTTTTATCATTAAAAACACCATATAAATATTTTTTATATTTTTTCACACAATAGTTTTCGAGCATGCCTCTGAACAAACTACCCTGAATATGTATAGTGTTCTAAAACATATTTAAAAGACACTCAATATATGCACAACTGATATAATAAAGGTATCTAAGAATTTGTATCTTGAGTAGCGTGGCAAACTTTAAAATCAGAAGATTGTTTGGAAACCCTATCATTGGTGTACCACCAGATAGTCGCACTACGATCTTGAATACATTTGAAAGTATACGACAATTTTCCCATCTGAACGATAGTACATTGTCTAATGGGAAAGATAAGTTATTCGAGAACAATAGTCGGTAACCTCGATGGAAATTCTTATCCATTCCCATGAAAGAATATATGTGTGTTTATAAGCAAATACGTTCACATCACCATATGAAGCATGAAGCAGTATAACCCCCCCCCCCAAAAAAAAAACCCTCACATAAATATGGTTTTAAATTATTAATTTTTGCAGGAATATCAAGATTTGCGTACAATTTTGATATTTATTGCGAAGAAAAAATACAACTTATCTGTCAAGTGAATATGACTTGCACTGTAAATTAAAATGTCTGAAATTCAAACACTTAAGTGTCTGAAACGGAGTGTTCAGTTTTCAGACATTTTAAAATGTCTGAATTTTTTCAGACACTTCAAACGTCTTAATAGCATCCATTTTTTTGTAAGCATCATACGTAGTCATGTATGACCACGTTGAATCCTGGAAAAATATTTGGCAGGGGGCCCTCCCCCCCCCCTCTACAATCTGATTTTTTTGGTGCTTCCAATGTTGGTACGCAATTTTTGTTAAGCTGATAATTTAAATCTTTTACGACATTTTACTGATTATAATGAATATTTTGAACTTCAGGAGTAGAACAAGATTAAAACAAAAAATATTTATCTAAATATTAGATTTTTAAAATTTGTTTTATTTTTAATATTATTTTATTTTAAAAGTTCAAAATATTGATTATAATCAATACAATTTCGAAACAGATTTAAAATATAAGCTTTACAAATATTGCACATCAAATTTGTGGGCACTAAAATCGTAGGGGGGCGGGGCACGGCCCAGTATGCCCATTCTTTAATCAAGAAGTTCTTTTGCAAAAAATGCAACCCTGCATTATTGTTATCTCAATTGAGATGTCCGGTATTCGGGAGTATCCGTTGTGGAGGTTAATGGACATTCCCGAATAGCTATTCTGAAACATCTATTTAGCGAATACTTTTTTAATCCGCATGGCATACATATTTGTATATTTTTACCTCACAAAAGCAGACATCTCCGATTATCGTACAAATTCAGCGGCAAGGGCTATTGAAGACTTTTAAAGTACATAGATAAATATATATATTTCTTATAACCTTGTCCTACTCTACTTCATATAATTTAAAAATAGTTTTTTTTTTAAAATTATATTGCCACATAGGCAATTTTACATATATATCAGATGATAATCACAACAGCTATTTAACTATGAATAAATAAATAAATATTCTATGCAAATAATTTTGTGATACCTGTCTAGAAAAGCCAAGATTACATTATATCACAAAATTATTTGCATTGTCTCCGTAGCGGAGACCTCGAGTTTGAAGACAAATTTTAAATGGCTCCACTCCGGAGCCCTCGAGTGCAAAGGGTTAATATTGAGAAAAAAAATACTTCGGTATTTGGTTTATTTATCTTTTGTGTTTTTTAATCTTGTCCTACTCTAAAAGTTCAAAACTTTCATTATAATCAGTGTAAGATTTAAGGTATCAACTTTACGAAAATTTCATACAAAATCCCCCCCCCCCTCCCCGAAAAAAAATAAAAATCCTTATCATTTAAAAATTAGATTTTTTTTTAATTTATATTGCCACATGGGCTTATTGTTATCATTCCTATGCGCTACTAAACAAGACATCTTTAAACCAAAAAAAAAGTTAGCACATGATATCACTATGATACAAACTTGCGATGTTTATCATTAAAGTCTAATTGGAAAATGACCTTCTAATCCACACATGCAGCGAAATCTAAATAAACAAATGATTTCCTTTTTCCTGACTGGCTTACTTCTATGTTTCCATTTCAAAAGTTTTCACACATTAAAAGATTTAATAGCTTTAAGAAATACTTGAGATAAACATTCATTTTCAATTATATATAAATTTCATGAAAAGCAATTGATTTTCTTTTCCAAAAGCGAAAGTTTATAAATATATTTTTTAATTTCAGCTGAATATTGTTCAATGGGAAAAAAAAGGCAATACCGAAAATTCCGGAATTTTCCAGTAAAAATTCCGGGATTTTCGGGGTTAAAATTAAAGCGGGATCCCAGGATCTCAATCCGGATCCATTGAAACTAAGAACTGCCATATTGAAAACAAAACAAAACAAGAGAATGAACTTAACTTTTAAACATGTCTGTTTTTTAGTGATGTTATTACTTTAAATTTGAGAAAAAAGATGAGAATAAATAATACATAATTTGTAATAAAAGACAACGTCATAAATTTAAAAATATATACTTCTAGAATTAGTGTGTTTTTTTTTTGTTTGTTTGTTTTGCAAAAAGATTCAAAACTAATTAAATTTCATGTAAGATTTTGTTTAGTACAATAAATAAAATCATAAAAGACACTAATTTTAGTACTATAAAGAAATTATAACACTTACTCCAATCGCTGTTTGCAAGAGGTAAGAAATATTCCTCGATTTGAAATTTTAAAAACTACCACAACCACAGTGAGGGAGAAAGATTTTCATCAGTTTAAAAGGTAATCCCATAATACATCCGACTAGCCATATTTAAAGAATGAGATGTTTCATCCTCAAAACAGGACCCGCCAGACAAAAGTTTCTTTTTTTTGCCAGCTTCGATAGAACGAAGATGAATAACACAATATTATTAATATAAATTAATACGAGTTAACACTAAGCCCATTGCACACGCTTTGCAGAATTTCCGGGTGTAATCTTCAACCGTCGTCTACTTCTGTTCTGTGTCTATCCCGCCCTTATATCGACGACAGCTTCTAAGAGACATTTGATGTTGAGCACACACGTCAGATGTATGTATTCAATAAATAAATAATCCACGTTAATACGAATTAAAATCGCAGTACTTCACATTTCGCAAAAAACAAATTAAAATACACGCGTACATAAAAACAAACTATGTTTGAATTACAACGTATACCACTTCGAACGAAGACATATAAAACGCAGACATATAAAACTAGCACTCCCAGTTGGGAGTTCTAGTGCCCCCTGGTGGTTATTGCGTCGGAAGAATCAAAACGTCTTAAATTAAGACACGTTTAAAGCAATGAAGTGTCTTAAAATAAGACGTTTGCAGATATTTTAGACATTATTCCCAGTTCGTTTACACCATGGTCATAGTAAGACACTTATGTATCTTAAATTAAGACATCTATAATGTCTAAATTTTCAGATTAAGACACTTAAGTGTCTAAATTTCTTTTTCAGTCACATATGTGTCTAAATTTAAGACGCTTCTATTTGCAGTGTGGAAGTTAGCGTTTGAGTCAATTCTAGACTAGCTCATCCAGTTGTTGAACCTGTAAATCATGAACTGTATTTTGATAAATATTAAACATCAGTGAATCTAATGATACTTTTAAAATGAAAAGTAATTTCGTGCCTTGGAATAATAACAGGAGACAGAATACCGTGCTGCAAAATGCCACCTGACAATTAATAGAAAAAAGACTAGAGAAGTATCTTTGAATATGCTTAGAGTACTCTTAATGCATGGTGTTGCCATTTGGCAACCATTTAAAAAAATACGGAAAAATATAAGAGTGATATTTTTTTCAGTATTTTTCCTTTAATGTATGTCCATTAAGGAATCAAATGTATATTGTTAAAGGAAAAATAAAAAATCATGCACTTAAGGTCTTATTGTGTATCTGAATTCAACATACATATCTGTCGAGTTAAAATAAACAGGAAGTTTAATCAACCATAATTTCTGGATTGCTTGGGAAGGAAACTGCGCAGGAAACTGAAGACTCCAGTAAAATGTTATTATACACAATTTACAATGTAAATCAAGAAAATATTATATTCGTAATTTCGACACAGCAGCATGGTTAAAATGTAAGGTAAACAAGAACCGTACATGGAAAGTACTCTATCTTGTTTGTGCTTTAAATGGATTTTTAACACAAATGTATTATTATTATTATTATTATAGAAAATAATTTATTTTTATTTGTTTAAAGGAAGGAAAAGAAAAAAATACATTTAAAACAATCACGATGCTTTAGTTTAATTTTTTTCGCAAACATATTCTAAACACCTAACACTATTTATTTTAATTATTAAAATTTAATAATTTAAATAGAAAATTCAAAAACAATTTCTTTGATAATTTAATCCAATTTCCATTTTCTTAATATCTTAAACATTTCCAATTTTATCAAATATAGCATGCAGATTTCCTTTTTAATTTTCTTAAATTTAATTCCTAAGATATAAAATGATTGTTTGAAAAGTACTTAAATAGACTCAAAGAAAGTACTTGAGCCATCCAGTACCCCTTTCTTTCTAAAAGTTTTATAAATTGATAATTTCAATTTCCTTTCATATGAATATAAATTTTAATTCATTTTCTATTTAAATGAAGTTACAAGACTTTTACAAATGTAGACTTTACGAAGTTATCATCAATATTTAAGAATTTTAACTGTGATTTAACTTTTTAAAGAAACTAATAAGGACATATTCCAATAATTAAAAAATCGTCAAAATGAGCATTAATAGCAACCACTTCTCGCTTTATCCATTGTCGCGCTTGTGAGAGACATATAACTAAATTATTTCTGCACGTAAGGGATTCAAATACCATGCTTTGATGCTATATAGTTTTTTAAGAAATAGTTTTTAATAATGATAACATGTAGAATAAAGTTTTTAAATTATTTTCCCAATTAAAAAGAAATTACGGGGGTGTGACATAATATGTACATTATCACTTTTTTATGCATGGCAATAAATATCTGCTAATTATGCACGAGTAGGACATTGCAAATATTTGTCATTAAACATATACAATGTATCATTCTAAAAAAGTAACTAGATTTTTGCACAAATTTACATATTTTTATAAATATTAAATTTTGCATTGCTCTACGGGAAAAAAAAATCTTCCGAGTTTGACCAGTATGATAGATATAAGTAGTATATGGGGCCTACTCTGGAACACTTTTCATACTCCACTAAATAGAAATATTTAGAAATATTTAACGATTTTTGTAAGATTTTGCTCAAAAAAATTGCCTGTTAAAATATCGAGGATGTAACGATTTTATTACGATTTATCGAGCAAATAATGATAAAAAATTGTATGATTTGCATTGGTTGGATATTTTTATTTTTTCTACAAAATTATGTAAAGAAGAAGTTTTAAGAAAGGGTTATAAAGAATCAAATAAACGGGATAATAACGTAATCAATTTAGATTAAATAATGATCATTTTTAAATGCTAATATTTAATTATTATTGTGATGAAAAATTTTGACAGACGTCCTTTCTTAATAGTCTATCAATTGCTAATAAACAACCTTCCTCTAGGATAATCTTGATAGGAAAAGCAAAGAGCAGCGTTATATAATAAGTTATCGGCATTATAACCAATCCTAAAATCTTTAGTTGCATTAAAAGCTATAGAATAGTATAAGTTATTATCTCCGGGAATATAAATATGAAAATATTCTTTTGTTTCTGGTATTATATTCCAATTGTCATCACATTTACTTTCTATCCAAAAATAAACACCAGGTTGAGAAAATTTAGAGGCTTGATCCATTTTATATATTTTAGCGGTGAAAGTTAATTTTATTGTATCATTGAAACTATGAAATATAGTATAATTATTAGAGTTATCGATGCTATGATTTGTAATAACGGGGTCAAATTTAAAATAATGAAAGGTAGGCGAAAGACAATTAAAGAGTAAAGTACTTATGACAAAATATTGTAACATTTATTTAGAAAAAAATTGGACGTCAAATAAAGGATATAATCCTTCGGCTTAAAATTGAAATGTTAATTAAAAACCGTTGATATATGATATCCATTCCCAGTCAACTTTATCATTAAATTCTTTTAAAAAATCTTCGGATAAGACCTGATGATAGGAGATCCCTTCCCAGTCAACTTTATTTTTAAATTCTGTAATAAAATCTTCTGATAGTGTCTGATGAAATGATATATAACACCAGTCAACATGATTTTGAAATTCTCTAATAAAATCTTCGGATAATGTCTGATGAAATGATATACACCGCCACTCAACTTTATTTTGAAATTCTCTAATAAAATCTTCTGATAATTTTTCATTCTGTGATATACAATTCCAATTAAGTTTATCCTTAAATTTTCTTATAAATTCAATGGGCAATTTCATAATATTTTTACTTAAATGAAGATCAATTTTATTCATATATAATGAAATAAATGTATGAAATGTTTTATGATGGGATAAATTGATAAATAAATCTTTATATTTATGAATTATAATATCGTCTAATCTTTGAGCCGACCCCATTTATATAGAAGCATTTTTATAAACACTTTTATTTTTCGTCTTTATTTAAAAGCAGTCGCAATTCATTAATAAATCGTATTAAAATATTTTTTAATTCCAAAACTTCATCTATTAACCTTTCTCTGTGAGGTTCTTCTTCTTCATAATAATGGCCAAATTTTTTATTTAATTCACCAAGTTGAACGGAAAGAATTTTTTTCCATTTATCGTTATAAAAATTATCTGGTAATTGATCAAACTTATATTCAATGAGATTACAAAAATCGAGTTTATGCATATATTTTTCTAAAAACCTTTCACCAAATGTTTAAAAGCGGGTTATTAGCAACCAATTCAATCCTTCTTCTAATGTGCACATAGTGTTTTCTGAAAGTTTTTGGAATCTGGATACTTTATGTAAATCTAATTTTTCATGATAGGTTTGAATAAATTCGTCACTTAAGGTTTGATATTGAGAAATAACAACCCAATTTATATAATTGGAATGTTTTAATATAAATTCTTCAGACAGCTTTTGATTTTTAGAAACTAAATTCCAATCTAATTCTTCTTTGTACTTTTCGATAAATTCTTCCGAAAGTTTTTGAAAAATGCATATAACATTCCATTCAATATAATCTATGAGCTCTTCCATAAAACATTCGGATAATACTGAATATCTACAAACTAACTTCCAATTGGGTTGATCCTTCAAATTTCGTAGGACATCTTCGGATAAATTTTTCGTTTTAGAAAATTCGTCCCAGTTGATATCCATTTAATAATGGACATATTTTAAAAAGTGATTTTTTCAATATGAATATAAGGTTTTAAACTGTCTGATTCGCCATCAGGCAATATTGAAAATGTAATGATATCATTGCGTTTTCCATAGGCCAAGCAAGTTGCTGAATCTCTTTCAGCCATTCTTCTTTCTAAAATAATTTTATCATTGATTTTTAATTTTATCAATGCATTCGTATTAAGATCATAATCAGCATAAATATTATGCATGACTACCTGTTTCTTTTTTAAATATATAGTAATTTTCATATCCATATCAGTAGATAATCGCATTTCTTGATCCAGTAATTTAGAACTTATCAAGTCGAAATTTACTTTTTTAAATTCTTTATCTGTAAAAGTCTGAAAATCATCTTTTATAGTAACCCAGATATCTTTACTGTCTACATATATTTTATTGACTACGTCTGTATCGTTTTCGGGTTCCGAAATATTCGTAATTATTTTATTTTTTGCATCAAATTTATCACTCTTTAATATTAACGCATTTTTTTTCTAAATATCGTTTATTCACAACATTTTTATCATCTTTCGGATCTGCGACATTTCCTATTCTTTTTCCTTTAGCGTCGTAAGCTTTTCCCTCGATTAGTTGTAAAGTGTTTTCATCCAATTCTTTAATTCTCTTACCAGTTTCTTCAGCGAAGGTTAAAAAATTACTATCGTAATTAGTATTATTTTTTTCTATAAAATCTCTTAATTGGAAATGATTATTCTCTATTTTATTCAAAACGAAACTTTTAGTAGTTAAATCTAAATCATCGATTGGATCTGAAGCATTTTTTAATATCTTATTTTCCATATCGTAATGACCATCGTCCGTTAATTTAAAACCTATACCGGGGGGTCCGATAGGGCCTTTTCGCACTGGATTATCATACGGTGGATAATAAACAGCCATTTATAAAGACTAAAAAATGTTATTCTCCTAACGTTTTAATCATAGTAATTTCTTTTTTATTCATATTTAATATACATTTCTTCCTTACTTCTAAAATGTAGTAAAATACATATTCTTTGGTTGTTTCTTTTTCTAATTTCCAATTGAATTCTATTCTCAAATTTTCAAGAGTGGTGTAGTTTACATGATTTGACAAATCAAAATGAATTACAGGATATAATTTACCAAAATCTGAATAATTTACCATACAACCGGTTTCTGTATTTAGATTATTGAGACCTGATTCCAGAAAAGATTCATATAATCTATTATATTCTTTTTTACCAAAATCCATAGTATATCGCTCTGCAGGTAACGGCGATCTGTTAATCATCAACCAACATTCGATCATATCCAAATTATCAAATATCATATTATTTTTTTTAGGATTTTCATTTCTGTCGAAATATTGCGGTATGACGAAAAATCTTAAAACTTCATCGGATGTAGCAGATATAGAATCGGAACCACTTTTATATTTATTAATAGGACTAGATCTGTTAATTTCATACTGATTCCAGTTTATTTCTATATCTGTATTAGATAATTTTAACTCGTTATAGAGAATCTCAGCACCATTTTTAAAGTCGACGTATCTCACCCACAGCGCTATGTCTTCAATTTCTACTTTATAATCTGGATTTGCAGCATCTGTGTAAATCATATTTCTACTATCGTCTCTTTGGAATTCCAGTCTTATTATGAAACCAGAAATGGCTTTTTTATATTCTGCGACGAAATCAAAAATTTCCTTTAAAGGCGTCCATGTTGTAACTGAATTACTATTTTTCGACAATTCCCATCTTTTTTTAAATCCTTTATTGTAGTTTTCATTTTTTACAATTTTTAATTTATTGACGATATCTGTTATAGGGGTGGTAGCAGTTATCGTACCATCGCTTTGAAGTAAACTTTTATTTCTATCAGCACTATCACTGGTATCTGGATAAAAACCTATATTGGTGGCTTCTGATGTTGAATAATCTCTGGTATAATCCTTCAGTCTCTTAACCTGCAGAATGTAGGAGTGATAGTCTCCAACTGATTCGATTATTTGTTTACCTATCTGAAGTTTTACGCCTTTCATAGAACATACAGCTGTGACATTATCATCATTTATAGAATCGCCACTGGATTTTATAATTTTCCACTTTGTCTCAAGGTAACTCTCCGATAATGAAATAGGATCATTTGTATCGGTAATTTCGAAATGAAACGTAGTATTTTCTTTTTTGTCATTATGGCTTGTACTAGGCAATCTTATTTTTTTTAATTCGCTACTTTTTATATCGTTATTATAATAATAATGAGTATCTCTTAGATCATAAATTTTTTCCATTTATTTAGGAAGAATTTTTAGACCTGTTCCTTTCATCTTTTTTGAAAATATTTCATTCAATATGTCAGCATCAGTCAATCTGTCAACTACTGTTTTTTCATTCAAATCTACTTTTTTAGATTTAAAAAATCCTTTTCCTTGAATTATTTTACTTTCCCTATATAATCTGTGTTTATTCATTTATTTACTGAGAAAATTTAGTTAATATCAATTGATATATTTTTTCAACATAGTCCTCTTTTTCCTCTACGACTCTAAAATTATATTCAATCAAACCGTTATTTAAATCGATTAATTCACCATTTTGATTCGTAACTCTCATCCTTATTCTACGAATTGAATCCCTATTCACAGGATAATATATTAAATTATTGAATTCTTTTGAAATGATAACACCCGGTACATCCCTCGGTGTAAAAGAATAAATAACTTCTGAATTATTCTGGTTGATTAAAGATCCATTAACTACATCACAATGAATATATATAATGTCGTTTCCGTTTGTTATATCTGCTATATTTTCACCTTCTATTACAGTCTCTTCATCATGACTTTTATAAACTTTTTTTTCAAAGCCTATTAGTTTATGAAAATCGCTTTTTGTTAAATCGATATTCCAACCTTTAGTTAATTTAATAAGCATTCTTAGTCTAGATTGTATCCTACCAAATTTTACCGGAGGATCGTCTGAACCAAACGCTTTCATTACATCTATGTTTAAATCTTCAACATTTTTATTACCATAAGGAATAGTGATAGATTTAACATTATTCTCATCTGTGTACAGGTCAAACGTATTAGTTTTATCGGTTATGTTAAACCATGAAACTGTCATAGTAAAAGATTGCAATGCTATTTTTTTTAATTTAAGAGTTTTAGGAAATTCAACAGTGAAATCCTCTGATTTTTCATTACTTTTTGGTTTCAATTTGATCATTTATTAGACAGAAAAAATCTTTAAAGATGAAAAACAAGCTCTTCGTTATAATCGCTAGGCTGTTGAGTAAATGAATTAAGTACACATTCCGGACATTTACCTTTATTTCTTTCTTTTATATATTTCATACAAAATAATCCACATTTGACAGAAGTAGGTTTTTGTAAGAAACTATCATTGTGAGCTATATTGACTTTTTTATTGGAAAGTTTAAGAAATTTCATAATATTTTCAGGAATATATTTTTGTTTGAGTTTAATATTTTTATATATATATTCCCCGAAAGGATCGAAATATTCTACATAATTATAATTTGGATCATTATAGTAACAAACCCTATGTGTTCCAGGACCCGTCGAAATATCTAAATTAATAATCCCGCTTTCAAAATTTCCAATCTTTTTAGGAAGTAAATCGGAAGAGAAAACACCTCTGAATCCTTTTTCATCTTTCATATTTTCTTTAATCGTTTCATCTGATATACCCAATTTTGTTATCGGGATTTTTTTTTTTTTAGAAAGGGGCGCTTTTTTAAGACCAGATCCTTTGTTTTCCCAAGGTTGAAAAACTCCAGATCCCGAAATTTTATCCAGGATTTTTTTAGTTCCCCAACCCGCTGCACCACTCGCAGCACCGAGTCCTAGTGATGTTAAAATAGGAATTAAAAAAGGTAAAATTCCACCGTTTTTATCTAATTGAGTTTTGCTTATATTTATTCTTTTACCTTTACTAATCTGATTAATCTGTGTTTTAGTTAAATACATTTCATAATTGGGAGGTTTAGAATTGTCTATCTGCAGTGTCAGTTCTTCTTTTTTTCTGAGAGCAGATTTCAATTTACTAATCTGTCCGTCACTCAAATGAATCTTCTTTTTTACATAACTCATTTATTAGGCAGCAAAAAGCTGACGCTTTCAAAGAAGAAATTGATTGTATAATCGTTCTTTATCTCCGTTAGTTATTTTTTTAATTTTAATAAGTTTGTCTATTAGCAGTTTGACTTCATTTTTTAATTTTTTCGACTTGCTACCTTGACATATTTTATCAATTAATTCAGATAATAAATCTAATCCTTTACCGACTTTCATTACTTCACTACCTCGAATTGTAGTTAATCTAGCTAGATATTTTTGTAGCTCATCTTCTTTAGATTTAACAGCGTCTAATTCATACTTTTTCTGACTTAATTCCTCCTCTGAAAGATTTTTAGCCCGCGTAATTGTGCTTTGTAAGTTGCCTTTTTTCCTCGATAATTCTTCTTTTAACTGCTTTGCCTTTGCATACATTTCATTTAATTTTTCTTTATTGTCTAGGAGTTTCGAAGGCCTGTATAATTTTTCAGATATTAAATAATCTGTATTTAAATATTGATCAACATTATAAATAAGCGGTGGTTCTTTATATAATTCTTTGACATCCTCGATCGCTTCAGGAATAATTCTAGATGATTCTGCAATAGGCTGTAAAGATATATTTAATTCGTCCAATTTTTCGTTGATAGCTTTAATATTTTCTTTTCTACTTTTATCCTGTTCTTCTAATTTTTTAGTGACAGGTTTATGAAATTCAGTTAAACTTTTGTCTATACCTAGCTTTCTATCACGCTGTTCTTCATTATTTTTTCTAATATCTGCTTGTAATTTGACAAGTTTTATTGCATTTTTAAATTCTTCTTTTTGTTTCTTATTTCGATCTTTTTCTAAATCGTTTATTTTATCCATTTATAGACAGCGAAAAGCTGTCGCTTTCTATTTTAAAATTAGAAGCGACAGCTTCGCCGTTTATTTTTACTGACAGCTAATATGTTTTTACTGGCAGCAACATTCGAAAGCGTCAGCTTTTCGCTGTCTAATAAATGATTAAAATTAAAGATTACACAGAACCGGAAGAATTGCCTGACCCTAAACAACATCGTTTTTTACCCAGACATCCTTTCAGATTATTAATAATCGGCCCATCAGGTTGTGGAAAGACAAATTTACTAATAAATTTATTAAACGGTTTTGAGAATCCTAGTAATTTAAGATTAGATTTCGACGCTTTATATTTATGCGCAAAAGACATTTCCGAGCCAAAGTATTCTAAATTGCAAGAAGATTATACACTGTTTGAAGGTGTTGAAAGAGACGATATTTTAAAATGTAAAAAAAATAAGTAAAAAAGATAGAGGGGAATTATTAAAACTGTATGATAAATATAAAAAGAAGGTACTATTTTCTTCAGATTTGAGTAAATTTATTATTGTTGATGATCTAGATTCCTCAGAAAAAAATCTCGTTGTTTTCGACGATTGTGTTACAGAAAAAGACCAGAAAGTTATAGAGGATTTGTTTATAAGAGGTAGAAAGAAAAATGCATCCATTATTTATTTAACGCAGTCTTATTACTCAACTCCTATCAATATTAGAAAAAATTGTAATTACTTCATATTTTTTAAACTACAGCCTAGGGAAATCAATCAGATAATAAGAGAAATAGACGGAAATCTAACAAAAACAGAATTTCTAGAAAAATATAAATCTTGTATGGGTAATTTCTTTATGCTAGATTTAGTAAATTCTGAAATGAGATACAGAAAAAATTTTGAACCTATATAAATGGAAGAATATTTAGAAAAGAGATTATATGTTTATAGGAAAAGTTACAATTTGTATCAAAAGATAAGTATTTCCTTATCTGTTAGCAAATTTATGCTAAGTGCTTCGGGATTATCAGCTTTTGCGTTCATACCACTGGCCAGTTTGAGTTTGAGTGCTGGAATTGTAGAAGTCATTGAGAAATCTTTAAATATTTTGGAACGAAAAGAAGAATACAAGCAATGTTATACTTTCTATAAACAACAGTTAAATTTATTGAAAGCTAAAAAAATTTCAGAAGAAGAAGTGTATGTTAGAGAACAAGATTTTATAAATAATTTAGTATACTTCCCAATCGAAAAGTATGTGAAAAAAGTACAGTTGAATGGATATAAATATTCTTCTTAGAAAGCGTCAGCTTTTTGCTGTCTAATAAATGAGTTGTAAAAGTAAAAAAATTGGTGTTACGTCTTTAACTAAAAAGGGTAATTTTAAAGGCGGATGTTTAAAATGCGGACAAACTGGATCGGGTATTCTGAATAAAATCATTAGTAATTTACCTTTCGAAATGCATTTACCTAATCATAACTTCACAGGCCCAGGTACACAATTATTATGGGGGAAAACGCGATTAAATCCTTATTTAACGTATAAAAATCCGTCTAAACCTGTTAACAGAGTGGATGAAATTGCATATAAGCATGACAAATGTTATTTAGAAAATAAAGATACGAAAAGTAGAAATGAAGTATGCGATAAGAATATGATTGATGAATTAGATAATATTCAAAATCCAACGATGAGAGAAAGAATTGAAAGGGGAATTGTAAAACCGATTATTAAAGCTAAAAAGTCTTTTGGTATGGGATCTATAAATACAAAGATCTATTGTTTAAAATGTAAAAACCACACAGAAACTAAAGATATTAAAAATGCAATGTCTAAAAATAATAGGCCAATGATAAAAGGTATTTGTCTAGATTGTGGTTCTAAAAAGAGTGTTTTTTTAGGAAAACCTTAGGGATGAAAGATCCTAAAAGTATCTTAGGGATGAAAGATCCTAAAAGTATCTTAGAAAAAATATATTATCATCCTGAAAGTGGTTATTGTGGGATCAATGAATTAAAACGGAAAACAGGTTTCAGTCAAAAGCAAATTACAGATTTTTTACACAGCCAAGATGTTTATACCAGACATAAGCCTTTAATTCGTAAATTTAAACGAAGACGCATTTATGTCAGTCATATCGATGATCAATGGCAAGCAGATTTATTGTTTATCAAACCTTTTAGTAAATATAATAACGGAACTAATTACTTATTGACAGTAATAGATATCTTTAGTAAATATGCTTGGGCTATTCCGATAAAAAGAAAAACAGGACAAGAAGTAACTGAAGCATTTAAAAAGATATTTAAAGAAAGAATTCCTGAAAGATTACAAAGTGATAAAGGAACCGAATTTGTAAATAAATGGACTTTAAAATTATTTAAAGATAATAATATTCAGTGGTTTACTACAGAAAATGTTGAAATAAAATGTTCTGTAGTCGAACGATTTAACAGGACAATTAATAAAAAAATTAGAACCTATCTAGCAGCCAACAATACTAAAAGATATATAGATGTATTGGACGAATTAGTTAAAAATTATAATAATTCCAAGCATAGGTCTATCAAAATGACACCTAGCGAAGCGAGTCGAGCAGAAAACGAATCTGAAGTTTATAAAAATTTATACGAAGGAAAAATAATAAGAAAACCGAAATTCAAGGTTGGCGATAGAATAAGAATTTCGAAATACCAGACTGCTTTTACCCGCGGATACCAACCTACTTTTACGGAAGAAATTTTCATCATTTCAGAAATATTAAACACTGACCCTATTACTTATAGGATAACGGATTTGAATGGCAACGAAATAAAAGGAACTTATTATGAACCGGAATTAGTTAAATATAATAAAAAAGATAAAATGTATAAGATTGAAAAAATAATAAAAAAGAAAGGAAAGAAATGTCTAGTTAAATGGTTAAATTATTCCGACGAATTTAACTCTTGGGTTGACGAAAAAGATATCAAGTCAATTTAATTTTTCCGTTATAATATCAAACCTCCCGCCTAGACGGGACTTTTTCAAATATCATTATGTTATTAAAATAACTCATCAAAACTCCCGCCTAGACGGGACTTTTTCAAATATTAAAATATAAACAAGCTATAATGTCAAAACTCCCGCATAGACGGGACTTTTTCAAATATTAAAATATAAACAAGCTATAATGTCAAAACTCCCGCATAGACGGGACTTTTTCAAATATTAAAATATAAACAAGCTATAATGTCAAAACTCCCGTCTAGACGGGACTTTTTCAAATATCATTATGTTATTAAAATAACTCATCAAAACTCCCGCCTAGACGGGACTTTTTCAAATATTAAAATATAAACAAGCTATAATGTCAAAACTCCCGTCTAGACGGGACTTTTTCAAATATCATTATGTTATTAAAATAACTCATCAAAACTCCCGCCTAGACGGGACTTTTTCAAATATCATTATGTTATTAAAATTACTCATCAAAACTCCCGCCTAGACGGGACTTTTTCAAATATCATTATGTTATTAAAATAACCCATCAAAACTCCCGCCTAGACGGGACTTTTTCAAATATTAAAATATAAACAAGCTATAATGTCAAAACTCCCGCATAGACGGGACTTTTTCAAATATTAAAATATAAACAAGCTATAATGTCAAAACTCCCGTCTAGGCGGGACTTTTGGTTTTAAATGCATTACATTAAAATAAGTTTAAATAAATGAATTGTGACTTTTTTAAAGACGTTTTAAGAGATGATTCTGATTCTAACTTAATGGATTCTTTTGACAAAGAAAACAGATGTCAAATACCCGAAAAATATCTCAAAATTTATGACCAGATGAAAAAAAGTGAAATAATGTACGATTCGGACGGTGAATATTTTACATATAAAAATATAGATGTTTTTTTAAGCGAAAGACGCAAATCCCGGATAAGTCGCTTTAACGCATTGAAATGGAAATTGCAGTTAAATATTCCATATAAAGCTGAAGAAATGTTTATTCAATTTTTAGATTTAGTGTATTATAAAAAGTCGATAAATTACCTATATTTCATAAAGAAAATATTAGATTATTATAATATTGATAATAATTTGAAAGTAAAATTTAATAAGAAAAACGAAGACATTTGGAATAGCTTTCTAAAAAATGTTTCTTAATAAATGGAGCTGTCTAAAATTTGCAAGCATTGTCAGATGACGAAACCTTTAGACGAATATTATACTCGATTTCGTTACGGCAAAACAGAACATTACGCTAATTGCAAAAGTTGTCATTTAGCTATGAAAAATAAAAAAATTGATTGCGAATGTGGTAAAAAATACACTTTAGCTCATAAAAAGAGACATTTAAAAAGCAATTATCATATCAAACGAACGTTAAAATAAATTTATGATATTTTATGTTGTGTTTTAAATTGAATGCATTTTTTAGGTTGCATTTTAGTTGAAAATATTATAGTCAATGTTGTGTTTTTAATTGAACGCATTTTTTAGGTTGCATTTTAGTTGAAAATATTATAGTCAATGTTGTGTTTTAAATTGAACGTATTTTTAGTTGAAAGTATTATATTGAATGTTGTATTTTCAGAAATTATTCAATTGGACCTTGATAGTTTCAAAATTAGAATCGTGGGGAAAAAGTATTTATAAAATTTCTTCTGTATAAATGGTGTCGGCTCAACGATTAGACGATACTATAATTAATGAATATAAAGATTTATTTATCAGTTTATCCTATAATGAAAAAAATTATACATTTATTTCATTATATAGAAATAAAATTGATTGGTTATATCTGAGTAAAAATATTACCAAATTACATACTGAATTTATAAGAAAATTTAAAAATGAGCTTAATTGGAGATTAATATCTGAATATCAAAAACTGTCAGAATCGTTTATTGAAAAATTTCAAGACAGAGTCGATTGGAGAGGGATATCTACATTTCAAACTTTATCCGAACCGTTTATAGAAAAGTTCCAAGACAGAGTCTATTGGAATTGGACATCTTGCAAACAAAAATTATCAGAAGACTTTATAGAACAATTTTCTCATAGAGTCCATTGGGTAAATATATTCGAATGTCAGAAATTATCAGAAAAATTTTATTTAGAATTTAAAGGTAAAATAGAAGTGCCTGATTATGACAGTGATTTTTAGGCTAAATAAATGGGTAATTCAAAAAGTACAAAGATTTTGACAGGTAATTGTACAACTGAAAGAATAAATGTAGATTTGGAATCATACCTTTAATGTTCATCCCAATGTTCATATAACGCCTGTATGTAAATACAGCGAACCATTTTTTGTTAGAATAACAGAAATAGATAAAAACGGATTTCGATTTGAATGTTTAAAATTGAATGGCGAACCTGTAGGAAAAAATTCAGATTTCTTTCAATGGACAGCAATTAGTCCTTTTGAGTAAACGATCTTCTTTTTGAAATATATTTTTTAATAGTTGTTTTCAGAAATTCTTCAATTTAATTTAATTCATACTTTTAAAGACATTCATTTTAAATCGCTTAATGTAAAATTACCTGCCACCGAAAGTGGTCTAATTTAACGAGCATTTATAGATAGTGGTCGCTTTTAAAAATGTGTCGCAAAAAGTATTTATAAAAATGTTTGTATATAAATGGAGGAAACTCTAAGATTGATATCTGTTTCAAAAATACATATTTCAAAATTAAGGCAGGTCGTAAAACTTTTAAATATAAACCAACCCCAACATTGTAAAAAAGATGATTTAATCAGATTGATAATAAGATATATAAAAGAAACTGGGGAATACAAATATGTTTTAGTAGATTTATTAAAATTAGATGTCACAGATTATTTAAATAAAATACAGACAAAATTTATCGAAAATCCTAAAAAAAGAAATAAATTGAAAAAAATATTCGATTCTTTCGATTTAAAATTTAACAATAACACAGAAGAATTTGATCCAAAAAATAACGAAGAAAAAAAGATAAAAACAGTGGTAAACCTTAAAAAATTATTTCCTGATTTGAATGAAAAATTGAAACAATTTATAAATGAACCGAAAAACCGTCCAAAACTTAAAAAACTCTTTGATTATTACGGCTTGAAATATAAAGATGAAAAATTGATCAAAAAGACAGAAAAGAAAGTCAAATTGCAAACAAATTTGGAAAATCTGTTTAGACCCGATTACGAAATTGTTGAGAAAGAAAAAAAAATTATTAAAAAATTTAATACTTATAGATATGTTTATAAAATAAGACAAATAAACAAACTCACACCGGGCCAGTATTATAGTATCTTAAAAGATTTATTCAGGAGAGCAATTGGAAAAATTGAAGGAAAGGTAGATATAATTGTATTCAATCCCTATTTAACACAACCCTTCCACCCTAAAATGATGTCAACGAAAGAAGCCTATGAGACCTATTTAGATGTTTTAACGCATAAAATTGAATACAAAGAGTTGGATATTAAAGACTGTGAATTTATTTTTACAGTCGTTGATTTGCCTAAAGGTGGTAAACATTTGAAATTACTGAACGATAACGATGTTGTCAATAAAAAAAGTATTCTTCAAATTAAAAATGACGATAATATCTGTTTGGCTAGATCCATCGTTACAGCCCTGGCTATTCAAAATCGTAAAATTTTATGCGAAAAATTAAATCTAGAAAAACTTACAGATTTAGATGTTAAATACATAAAAATGGGTAGAAAATTACAAAAAAGTTTAGCGATAAAATTGCATGAAATGTGTGATATTCCGTTAGAAATGTGTAATTTAGAGCATATTAAACAATTCGAAATTTTTTTAGATATTCAAATAACTATATTTTGCAGAGAAAATTTTAACGAAAAAATATACAGTGGTACCTATAAATCTAATTGTGTTTACATTTTAAAAAATAGAAATCATTTTGATGTCATTACAACGGTTACAGGATTTTTAGGAAAAAAAAATTATTGTGATTATTGTAAAGTCAGTTATAAAAGAAGTGATCAACATAAATGTTCTTTAAAATGTAATAGATGTTTTAGGAAAGAGAGTAATTGCGAAGGAGATGATATTCAGTGCAATGATTGTTTTAGATCTTTTAAAGGAAAAAACTGCTTCGAAAATCATAAAAATGAAGCAGTCTGTGAAACACTGTGGAAATGTTTAAAATGTAAGAGAAATATCAATAGAAGACAAAGAAAACCGAAAGATCATAAATGTGGAGAAAGACTATGTAAAAACTGCAGAGGATGGGTTTTGGAAGATCATAAATGTTATATACGTAGGAAAGAATCTAAGGGAGGGATTTGTAAAAATATCTGTCCTAAAAATATAAAAGACAGAAAGAAATGGTGTGAGATATGTGAAACGTCAGAATTTACAGAAAAATATATGTTTTTTGACGTTGAGACGAACCAAGAGACAGGAAATCACCAAGTCAATCTAGTTATAAATCATGATTTTAACGGAAAAGAAAAAATATTTAAGAATGAAAATGAATATTGTGAATGGTTATTCCAGGAGAAACATTGCGGTTATACAGTATTAGCGCATTATGGAAAAGGATTCGATTTTCAATTTCTAGCTAAATACTGCTTTAAAATTAAAATTAAAGTGTTTACAATATATCAAGGAAATAAACTCATATATATGCAAGCAACCGTATATAATATAAGGTTTATCGATTCTATAAATTTTACACTGATTCCGCTAAGAAAATTTCCTAAAACGTTTGGACTAACGGAATTGGCAAAAGGTTATTTTCCTCATTTGTTTAACACTAAGAAAAATCAAAATTATGTAGGAAAATATCCTGAAAAATACTATTATGGTTATGATACTATGACTTTAGATCAAAGAAAAACTTTTGATAAATGGTATAAATCGGTAAAAAACGAAACATTTGATTTTCAAAAAGAAATTATAAAATATTGTAGGTCTGATGTTGATATTTTAAGAAAAGGATGTTTAGAATTGCGAAGATTATTTCTAAACATTGCTAATATTGATCCTTTTAAATATGTCACTTTAGCTGGCGTTTGCATGGCTATATACAGAGATAAATTTATTCCAGTGAATACAATAGCGATTGATGAGGAGTGTATTCCAAAGGATCAATTCAGTAAGAAATCGATCATTTGGCTAGACTATCTGTCTGAAAAACACAATATCAAAATACAGCATGCTTTAAATGGTGGTGAGAAAAAATTGAAATTAGGGGATAAAACTTATAAAGTAGATGGTTTTTATAATAATACCGTTTATCAGTTTCAAGGATGTCATTGGCACGGTTGTCCTCGCTGTTTTACAGAATCCACCGTCAATCTTCAAAATCAGATATGTATGAAAGATTTGTATGAAAGAACTCAAAAAATAAATAAAAAAATAAAAGATAAAGGATTTGAATTGATTGAAATATGGGAATGTGATTTTGATAGTGACAAAGAAATTAAAAAATATATGAAAAATGAATGGAAAAGAGATTTTATAGAACCTTTAAATCCTGGAAACGCATTCACCGGAGGTAGGTGTGAACCTACGAAATTAATATACGAAATGAAAGAAAATGAAAAGGGTAGATATATCGATGTTTGTTCACTTTATCCAACAGTGAATTACTTTGATTACTATCCTGTTGGTCATCCGGTAAAAATTTATAATCCGGAAAAATATGATAAGAATTGGTATGGTTTGATACAATGTAAAGTACTTCCACCTAGAAAACTCTATCATCCTGTTTTACCTTATAAAGGAGAAAAATTAATATTTAGTTTGTGTAAATTATGTTCAAAACCTATAAAATGCGAAAAGAAACAATGTAAAAAATGTTATGATATGCGGAATAATGAATGTAATCATACGGATGAGGAGAGAAGTTTTACTGGTACGTGGACAACTACCGAAGTTGAACTGGCTATTGAAAAAGGTTATAAGATTTTAAATATCTATGAAGTTTGGCATTTTGAAAAAAAATCTAATACATTATTTAAGGATTATGTTAAAATGTTTTTGAAAATCAAATTAGAAACAGATGATAAATGGCCTGAAAATTTCAAAACTGAAAAAGAATATAAAAGGTGCGTAGAAAAGAAATTGGGTATAAGGTTAGGAGAAATCAAAGAAAACCCAGGAATGAGATTTATATCCAAAATTTGTTTAAACTCTTTATGGGGAAAGTTCGGACAGAGAAAAAATATGAAACATACAGAGAATGTTACAGAATTGGCAGACTTTTATAGAATTATACTGAACGACCGCATTAAAGACTTGAATATGATATTTTTAAATGATGAGTGTGTGCAAATGGATTATAAGATGAAAGATGAATATGTCAAGAATAACTTTAATACGAATAATTATATAGCGGCTTTTACAACCAGTTCGGCTAGAATAAGATTATATGAAATGCTTGATAAATTAGGAGATAAAGTAATGTATTACGATACAGATAGTATTGTTTATATCGATGATGGCTCTAATAAAGTAAAAACAGGCTGTATGTTAGGCGAATGGACCGATGAATTAGGAGAAGATAAATATATGAAATCGTGGATATCTGGAGCTAGTAAAGATTATGGTTATATTCTGAACGATGGTTCTGTAAAAGGAAAAGTAAAAGGATTTAAAATGAGTTATGAGAGCGAAACTAAGCTCAATTTTGACGAGAGAATGAAAACAATAACTGGGGAAATTGAGCATATAGATGTAGAAATAAATCAATTTCAGATACAAAAAGATAAAAATATTAAAGTGAATAAAATGAATAAAAGATATATGTTTGGATATGATAAAAGAAGAATTTTAGATAACTTTGATACTGTACCTTTTGGATTTTAAGCCAGATTTTTAATTTATAAAAAATCTTTTCTAATAAATGGACGATGTCACTCTTATCATAAATGTTCAAGGTTTTATACTTCCGTTCAAATCTATAGCGAGATAAATAAGCTGGGTTCATTTAAAAGAAGGAATAGGTGAAACGATTTCTGTATTTACACCTAACTATGAATTAGGTGATCAAGACCATGGAATAGTTCGTAGATGTACTAACGATATCCATGGTTTAAGATTTAAACGATATTCAGATAATACAGGCTTATGGATTAGTAGCGACAATGAAAAGATTATCTCTTACAATTGCATCAGATATACGGAGGGACATTTGCTTTTAAAGGAGGAGTTTTTCCGAAAAGTACCTTTGAAGAATGGGGAATTCCTATAAAAATATTAGGAGTACCGAGATGCGTTCGAATCCTAGGACAGGGTTGTTCTATGTACAGATGTCTGTACTATAAAAATTTTCTTTCAAAAATTGTTTCTTAATAAATGGAAGAATTCAACAGTCTCAGATCGTTCCCTGTAACTCATAAGCTAAAAGATTTAGAGACAGGGAAATACAAACTGATTTCGTTGAAGAAAATTCAAACAAAATTTGGAAATACCACTATTGCAAGATTAGAAGTTAATGATGTAGAAAAGGATTATTTTCTTAAAAAGAGTCATGGAAAAATTTCTGAAGCAGCAATAACAAAACTGAATGAACGTGGTTATATCTTTCATTTTAAAGGAAAAAATAATGACGGCTTTTATGATTATGAATTAGAAAAAGCTTAATCCTACAATTTGTTTTAAATCTTACAATAATCGAATGGACCTTTTATCGAACTATCAAACTACCAGAATAATATTTACGGAAATCAAAAATATATCTGTTTTTAAGTACAAATTTCTTTTCTGGCAAAGATGGGTTCATTTCCACACAAACTATTTTTTTTTATTTTATCGAACTATCAAAATATCCAGAATAGTATTTATTATTGCTAATAAAAAAGAGAGATCTATTCAAAATTTAAAACATATCATAAAAATCATTTAACTTTTATTTCAGACTTCAATATAATGCAATTGATATTTCTTATTTATTTCATCTGTCTAAACTTTGTTCGAATGGATTTTATTTAATCTATCGAAAATTTATTTAGAAATAAATGTTACAATATTTTGTCATAAGTACTTTACTCTTTAATTGTCTTTCGCCTACCTTTCATTATTTTAAATTTGACCCCGTTATTACAAATCATAGCATCGATAACTCTAATAATTATACTATATTTCATAGTTTCAATGATACAATAAAATTAACTTTCACCGCTAAAATATATAAAATGGATCAAGCCTCTAAATTTTCTCAACCTGGTGTTTATTTTTGGATAGAAAGTAAATGTGATGACAATTGGAATATAATACCAGAAACAAAAGAATATTTTCATATTTATATTCCCGGAGATAATAACTTATACTATTCTATAGCTTTTAATGCAACTAAAGATTTTAGGATTGGTTATAATGCCGATAACTTATTATATAACGCTGCTCTTTGCTTTTCCTATCAAGATTATCCTAGAGGAAGGTTGTTTATTAGCAATTGATAGACTATTAAGAAAGGACGTCTGCCAAAATTTTTCATCACAATAATAATTAAATATTAGCATTTAAAAATGATCATTATTTAATCTAAATTGATTACGTTATTATCCCGTTTATTTGATTCTTTATAACCCTTTCTTAAAACTTCTTCTTTACATAATTTTGTAGAAAAAATAAAAATATCCAACCAATGCAAATCATACAATTTTTTATCATTATTTGCTCGATAAATCGTAATAAAATCGTTACATCCTCGATATTTTAACAGGCAATTTTTTTGAGCAAAATCTTACAAAAATCGTTAAATATTTCTAAATATTTCTATTTAGTGGAGTATGAAAAGTGTTCCAGAGTAGGCCCCATATACTACTGATATATATAAAAGCTAAATTGAAAGGCGATATGGGATATATTTTGACATAAAGATGTTATAGTTCGACATGGGATATTTTTTTTAAATGGTAGAAAATATTTTTATCCATAATATGTACATTATGTAAATTGAATTTCTCACCCTGGTCTCAATTTACGTTGATTGTAGATGTCATTTTCCTAATTAAACATTTATCTGACACCAATGAAACACCATCGAGCTTTACTATTACTTTAGTAATTAAAAACTTATTTTGCTTCAAGGATGAAGATAAATAGTCCATGAGAACATCAGTAACGTATGAGAAAATGTCTTACTTTCATCTTCTAATTTTACACTATTTATTCTAGATTTTTCAATTAAACATGCCATGGATACATTTGAAATTTATACTTTAAATGGCAATATATACGAAATGTTTTTAATATTTGAAACATGATTTAATTTAAGCCCATCATATATCAAGCATTTTAAAAGTTTAATCACATTTTTGCTTTTAGGAATGTATGAAACTGTTACTAATTTTAGTAATGGTTTTGCACATTTAGGGAACACGGAAGCTTTCTGCACTTCTGCTAGACTTCTATGAACAGTATTGTAAACATTTGTTTTTTTTTTGTTTTTTGTTTTTTTACAAAGTAGCCGCTACTCCACTTGCGACCTATTTTTTATGCGATTAAAAAAATAACTTATATTATATGAACCACGTATTCCTATTAGCAATATTAAAGATAAATGTTGTGCCTTTGTTTAATCTGAACAACTCTGCCAGTATGAAACGCATAATTTTTGTAACAGCTCTACATCTCCTTGTGGTGTTAAATGTGGATATTCATATATAACTACACTATTTTCCGAGGGTTCGAATTAGCTTAAACAACTATATATTATTGAGGCTTACTTTCAGGAAAAAATACTACTGCTGGGAACTTGTATATGTGACTAATCGACTGAATAGATATCATCCCAATTTATAAATCAGAAATGAGCTGCAAAATTAATTACCCTTCCTGCACCAACAAGATTTAACTTTCCTTTTTAGTAAATGCTCGACATGCACTTCTTTGATGTAGCAGTGTTTTCTATACGTAATTTTGAGACATTGAATTTTGATAAAAAGTCCCTACCTCAGCAATTCACATTCATAGTATAACACGCACGCAACGAAAATAACAACATTTTAAAGATGTATACACATGTACGCAAACAATGAATTATGATCTAAAAGTGTCCTAGAAAACTTTTGTAATGATGCTGAAAGGTATTCTAGCTTTAAATAATCAAGACCTTAATTACTATGTTAACTCTATAAATCTCTAGTGTTATTTTCGAAATGGTTAAATATTCATTAATCTTGTGAAAACATAGGACATCTGTCTAAACTATAATTACAATGAAACGAATTGTTAAATCATTTCCTATTATCAACTTCGCTTAACAAATGTTTGGAATGCTCACATTTTCTGCATCAGTAATTTGAAACTAATTAAAACATGAAAATAACTTAATGCTTAATTTGAAATGCACATGTTAAAAAAATTAATCGTTTTATAACATACAAATGCATTTGGTTACTCAAGAGAGTGCATTAAAATTAAACATACTTAAGTTTATTTTATTTAACTGATCATTTTTAACTGTGTTGGAGTTACATAGTTCATGAACTAAAAATTATTACTTATCTAATATTCAATAAAATTCATAAAAGGAAACATAATCTATTTACAAAATACTACATAGAATTATGTACACAAAATATAATGTTACACATATTATACTACATGAAACTTTTATAATTATCAAAACACAACGTATAACGCATAGTTAAACATTATTAATCCTACTTTAGAAGCGCGAGGCCATGTGTCACTGATGACATATATCCGTTCTCGGATATACATTGTGGTTATAAAAAAACTTTCCCGACATATGTACCCCTAGCAACCGAACCGCTCAACTAATCGAAACGGAATTTGAGATTTAGCTGTCTGAAGGTATGCGCTCGAGATCGTTATGATTTAAAATAATAGATCTCACATGGTTACGGTTACAGTGAAAAAAAATCATATTTTCGAATGTCAACAACTTTTTTTCCTGCGCAAATTCATCAGCGCATTAAAAAACCATAAATGGCGTTGGAACGATATACGTATGTGTAAACTTGCCGGAGTAATATCGTGACACTCAATCCTAATCAGTTCCTATGTAACGTAATATTCATTACTCTAAAACAAATGATTACATTTTTATTTTCACTATGTGTACACAAACACAATTGAAAAACACATTTTAAAACAAATCTTACAACATTACCCAGTTCACAAGTGAAAAAAAATCGTCTGCTTAAAAACATGTCTTTTAGCCACTTCTTCGTTCCTCGCAATGGTCTTTTTTGCAAGTGTTTTACGCCGGCAATTTTCATTGCACGTGTATCCTTCCAATGCCATTTATGGTTTTTCAATATGAAATTGCGCATGAAAAAAATGGGTGTTGTCTTTCGAAATTTTAGAATTTTTTTCGCTGTAATTGTAACCGTGAGAGCTCTATTATTTTAAATCATCACGATCTCGAGCTCATACCTTCAAATAGGTATATTTAAAATTTCTTTTTGATTGGCTGTACGGTTAGGCCGCTAGGGGTTCTTGTATCGGGGAAGTTTTTTTTATGACTAACCTGTAGAGTGCTCTTGTAGTACCTTTCTTTGAAATCTTTAGAATCAATTTACTCAAGGTCAGTATTCCGTTGGATGCAGATACGAAAGTATCAAAGCTACCTGGTTGACAACTGTCCCCCACGCGAATAAATACAAAATAAAATTTGAAAGGTAGGTGTTTTTTATTTCTTATTTTTCATACTATTGTAATACTTTTCTTATTTTATGTTATTGTAAAGATTTGGAAGGTCAGACAATATTCCCTGCAGAAAATCCTCAGTGGCACAGATTCACTATATAGGAAAATCTAATGTGTTTCCAAAGCAGAGCAAAAATATAGCTAAGTTCACTAATCTGAACGGTAAGATAAAACGAACCAGTCGATCACCATCGATCTACTACGTTTGACAGTCTCTGACAATTCACTAATACAAGGGGCCACCGGTGGTGTCTTTGGTGCTCCGCGTGAGAAATAGCAAACATATTTTCGCACGAGAAGATTTCCTCTCGCATGCTCCATGTACAAAGATGGTGGCGGCCCCTTGGCCGACCGCTCAGTGAACAGCCCAGCAAATAAGAAATTGCTGGCCAGCAGCAAGATAGATGCTGGCAATGATGGAGAAGTGCTGGCTAATGGTCTACCACTGCATGACCACCGCTGGGCAGTTTCAGTCAGCTTTGCTGTTGAAAATCATCAGATAAAATTCTCATGGACATAGTGAACCCAAAATAGAAAGCATATCTGCTAACTCTTATCTTCCTAGTGAACTAAAGAGTCGGTCAAACGTTCTTCTTCAAAAGTTACCTCAAAAACCACAACGATCAAACCTTGAAGGTAATTGAGATCTCTGTTATGAATGTCGAAGGAAAAGAGACAAAACTACCTAAAAATTGTGCTAAAATGTTTAAATTGGTTATGTGGTGACCATTTGAAAGAAGTGTGTGAATTGTTTCGAAATTTATGTATGTTATTTATTTTTTTTGCTTTTCATAATTGAGTTGTTCTTAAACAGTTATAATAAATTTTAAAAATAAATTTTGAATGCGTATTTTGTTGGTTTGGAATGTTGCTGTTTTGATTTTTATTAAGTACAAAAATAGCATATTAAAAATGGGTGACATAGTCCAGCGCGCGACTAAATATGTAACAAATATTCGTGCTCCTACCGCAAAGTTAATATAAGTATGTATTTAAATTATATTCAGAGTCAGATCTTCATCACGTATGACGATAAAACTGCAGAGCTTCGTTTATGCACAATTTGTTTTTAATTTGAAAAGAAAAATTGGGAATGAAAATATTGCGCCATTTTACGAATAATGATTCCTCATATGTTTTTAATGATATTCTTCTTGCATTTTAGTAACTTAATCTCAAAATTATTTTTATACGCTTTACTTTTTGTTTTTATAGTTATTTTTCTCTTTGTGCCTACCAGCCACGTTTAAACATATTGATATAAGGCTTCCTAAATAACTTGCAATACAAATCACCTCTACACACGATGTTTCTGCGCAACTAGGTAATACACCAAGCTGCTTACCATTGCCCAAGCGTGTTCCATTTCTTATATTTTCACAAATTTCTTCAAACAAACGTTCGTAGTCACGCATCTTTCCTCGCAAATGCATCCACGTTTTCATGGGTTGGAAATTTGATAAACTTAAAACCACTGCATTCTTCAGAGATCCTTTCTTGCAGCTAATCTATTTGCAGAAAGAATTTAGTGAATTAATTTATTACACTGGTCAACAAATTTAAACTTTTGCTCTGTCCTAAACAAGATTAGTTGTTTTTTATGCGGTGTTTTGTGCGGATTCCGAATCTACTTTTAGATTGACTACAGCACGCCAAATTTGAGAGATGTTTGCATATTTCTATTTATGCAAATTTAGTAAATTTTATACAATTATTTGCAAATTTAAGGTATAAAGCAATATCAGACATGGTTTTTTGCTTTATGTTGTGATTACTACCTAATTTACTTCACAAAAACGTTGTTTCTGAGATTTTACTGACATGTGACTGTGATATATTGTACCTAATATGCATATTTTTCATGTTTCCTTAAAAAAGGTTTCTTGACGTTCAAATATTTCTGCCCACGGGTACGCTAACATGTTTCTAAACCAGTTTTTTGAGCTGATTTCAAATCTTGTATCTGTTTTCTTCTATCACGTCTAGTTTTATAAAAAAAGTGAAATTTTAGTTGTTGGTCAAAAAAGCCAGAAATAGCTTTTTATGATACTTTGTATGATAAACTTCAACTAGTAAGTATAGATTCTACTACTTATTTTTTTTCGATTATACATTTTTTTTTATGTCTGATATGAATCTGACCCTGTTCACCTTCTTGAAAATGAATTACACCCTCTAAAAAGCATCTTATATCAAACCTGTGTTAATGCCATGCAAATGTAGAAATTCATCTTACTCAAAAACTGGGCATGACATAGGAAAACAGAGTGCAGATTTGAAATCAGCATACAAATCTAGTCTAGAAAAACATTGCGTCAATTCTGTGGCAACTATTTTAAAGTTGCAGGTAATGTAAACGTTACACCATTGAAAAATATGCAAATTAGGCTTAATAACTGATAGATAAATGTTAAGAATATGCAGATCGTGACATTTATCCGAAGCAAATAGTCAAGTAGTCATTGTCTAGAAAACGTAATTAGATGTGACACATATATTGCATCTAAAATTTGCATAAAATAGCACAAAAAAGCTTAAATTTATATAAATTTAAATATTCAAATTTCTCAAAACCTGGAGAACTTAGAGATAAACGGAAAGCATATTCGAAATCAGCGCCAAAAACTGGTCTAGAATCAACTAATTTTAGTTCTAGGACAAAACCAATGTTGTCCAGTGTTATTTTCCATGAGTGAGAATCGATATGCTGCACAATTAATTGCACATCAAGAAAAAAGCGCGTATGTAGTTTTCAGAGCAACCTTCTGCCAAAATATACGATAGTTGTAGTGTTACATGATTGCTTGCGTATTTCTTTAAATTATGTAAGTGTAAAATAATACAAGAAAAGAAAATGGGATTTTTCCGGTTTTATAACTTATTTTGAGTAACTGTATCATGGTCAACTCTTATTACTTAGTATAACCAAAGGATTATTGACGGTGTGTAAGGTTGTTTAAAAAATCACATTAGTAAAAGGTAACGTGTGCGCAAGACAGTCATATGTACTGAAATTGTATAAAAAAAAATTGTTTCTGGTTTTAACCATGAGAATATGAGAGATCATCGAAAATTTTAGACAAGATAATATTTAGTGTAACATTCTTGTTGAAAAAGTGATTTGGCTATTATTATTGTTTTCATAATAATGTAAAACAATTCATAATGACGAAATTCTTTCATTTTTTAGATCTGTGTTTTTTATGTTTGTTTCTTTTTAAAATAACAAATAATACACGACTGTATATAAAAAAGTCCTTTGATTTTTTAAAACATTTACTTTTCAGATATAAAATAAATATTATTAAATTAAATAATATTATTTTATGTATACTTTTCAAATAATATAAACCTTAAAGTGTGTGTGATAATTTGGCTGAAATCAGCGTCTAAATAGACGTTTCATACCTTTGGGTTTTTGCTGGAGTATAACTAAACATAAAAAGGATTTAGACTTTTTTTAAGTAAATTATGTAAGTTTATTTAAATTATGCTTTTTAGTATATCAAAATATCTTTATTTTCATACAGACTCAATGGGCAATTTTCATGTAAAATTTCGGCATTATCATTTATATTATCAAATCTTCACACCATGAATAATAAGTTTTACATGGTCTTTGTTTTTGAGTTAAAACATGTACGTCAGAATAAGGAAAATTACATGAAGTTTTAAGAAGTAAAACTCATGTCAATATGGCATCCTATTTGAGATGAAATTTTAAAATATTTTGTACTGGTACATGAATGATTAATATGGGTTACGCAGAGTAAAGGTTTTCAGTCAAAGCTGGCACCATGATTAACTGAAAAAAAATGTAAGAGAATAATGTCAATATGAAATGGTTTCATTTGGAAAAGTTTTACTCCATAATAGAAACAAAAAGGACATTTTCAAATATTTTAAATTCATCAAAGGCGCAACTTTATCAATGAATATTGAGAGCAGTTGAATATGGCATATATGTGAAAGTAAAAATTATTATTTTTTAAAAAATGAAACTGATTAGTGATCATCCGTGTGAGTTACATATAGAAAAGAGGTTTTCCTAAAACTTTACGTCACGATAAACAGGAAAAAAAGTTCAAGGATCTGTTGTATTGAAAGCTACCCGTCTATCTATTTTTCTGCTATTACTAGACCATCAGACATTGGATGATAAAATTAAGACCAGTTACCCGCTTGGATCTGAGGATATCGTCTAGAATTTCAGAATAAAAAATAATAATTAGTATACAAGATATTATATTTTTCGATTACTTTTAAAACCATATATGTATCGATGATAAATAATACAATCCATTTTTGCAGATAAAAGGGAGGAAAAGTTTAAACCATAGTTATTAATATATTTAAGACGCCATTTTCGCATTAAAATTGAAATGTGAAATTATCTTTAATTTAAATAGTTTGAGAAAACAACGTCGTCATTAAATTATAAAATATTATTTACTTTTATTCAAGTTTCTTGTATAAGCTTTATTTTAGAAAGCAAAAAAAAACTGTTATCGACTGGGACAATAAGGTACATTCCATTGGAGTGAAAAATCTCCCCGCCGTGACTTTTTTTTTTCGTTTTAATTTAGTCATGGTTATTAAACAAAAACAAATTAGTACTCTTTGCATATGATAAGACAATTATGTTCCCCAATTTACAAAACATGAATTTAAAGAAGAAACAATGTTTTCCAACTAATTATTTTCGATAGACGGCGATAACTTTTCACAAAGACTCTTGAAGCGGAATGATTTTGATAAAAGAAAACATTTTTCTAAATATTTATTCATAGTAAATAGTCGTAAATTTGAAATAATTTTGAATACGTTTGTCTAAATAATGTCTTTTTTGTGGATAAGACGGGGAAAAATAAAATAATGTGGATCGTTGCATTTTCATTAATTTCATTTTGAAAGAAAAATTTATATCAATGAATGTATTTTGTTCGTTTAGAGGGTGAAAACAACTCTAACTAGTTCAGGCAATAGAGACCGTATAGGGTCTCTACCTAGCAAAATTCATGGTAGTTCTGGAAAAAGGCTTACTTTATGTTTCTTGGGTCGCTGAATCCGAATTTTTAACTTCCCACCAAAAATTGCCCCCGCAACCCCCCCCCCCCCCAAAAAAAAAAAAAAAAGTTTTTATTAAAAAAATAATTTTTTTTTATTGTTTTAGGGAAAAAAAGTATCTAGAAATTCAGAAAGTAGACAAAATTTGCAAAAATTAGATGTATAACATTATGACTTAGGATGAAGGGTAAGGGGGGATCTGCCTCGGAACATGCGTTCGGTGCTACGTGAACTAAGTTGCGCAATTCCACTTAACCACTCACACGTTAATATTCGGCCTCCCATCCCCCCCCCCCCCTCCGAACTTTATCTATAAGGTTTACTTTAAGTTTTTTTTTGGCTCGCTGAATCCGAATTTTTAACTTCCCCCCAAAATTCCCTCCCCCAAATAGTTGTTTTTAACTTAAATTTCTTATTGTTTTAGTGGAAAAAGCATTAAGATATTCAGAAACTAGACAAAATTTGCAACAAATAGGATATATGACATTATGACGTAGGATGAACGAGTATGGGGAGGGGCTGCCTCTGAACAACTATGTTATGAAGTCCAGTCGATATGGGATTTTACCTGGCAAAATTAATACTAGTACTGCATTTCGACTCACTTTATGTTTTTTGGGTCGCTGAATCCGAATTTGTAACAAGTTGATTTATTTGAAAAAAATGGTTTTTGAGAAAATCGCGCGGGGAATGTTCAGAGGCAGCACCCTCTATAAACATATGAGTGGTTAAGTGGAATTGCGCAACTTAGTCCACGCAGCACCGTGCGCATGTTCCGAGGCAGATCCCCCCTTCACCTTCATCCTAAGTCATAATGTCATATATCTAATTTATTACAAATTTTATCTACTTTCTGAATTTCTCGATTTTTCCCCCTAAAACAATAAAAAATAGAATTTTTTAATAAAAACCTTTTTTGGGGCTTTTTACCAAAATTTGGGGGGGTTGCCGGGGGAAATTTTGGTGGAAAGTTACAAATTCGGATTCAGCGACCCAAAAAGCATAAAGTAAGCTGATTTCCAGAACTGCAATTAATTTTGCTAGGTAAAATTCCCTATTGCCTGGACTTTAAAGATTATGTGAACAAATATTTTGACATAATTAATCTTCAGGACTTAATTTGTCTTAAGTGGGTCCGGGACACAAAAATCTTCAAATTTCGTAAAAACATTTTATTCCATTAAAAATTTCTCTGTTTTTTTTCTGTTTAAAACGACATCTAAATCATGTTTCTATCTGAATTAGAACAAACAATATTATTTTTTTCGTTTTTGTGTGTTTTCAAAATGTAGCTTTCAAGCAATGGCTGTCACGGAAACGACTTCTTGTAACAATGCATTTTTCTTCATGATAGATTTTTTTCACCATTTCTTGTTTTTAAATTCTTATAACTCGGGAACTGTTTAATATAAAGGGTTCAAATTTGAACATATCTTTTTCAATTATTTTACTTTAATTTTAATTTAGCATATTTGAAAAAAAATATTTACTTTTGAAAATATGATTTTAAAAAAAAGTTGCACCACTTTTTCTCCACTTACTCTCCACAGTAATGTTAAGTCTATAGGGGTTTAGTGCATTCTTATATTCAAAATATCTCCTCGGGAATTCATATTTTTAACTTCTGTTTACTTTCTTCTATCTTCAATAGAAGAAAGTATTGTAATCAAATTTTTTTTCGAATTCCGGTTTTCGACGGATTTACTTGTTTTAGGGGTCAGAGATCCCAACAACATGTTTATAGAAAATGTCTGTCTGTCCGTGTGCCTGTCCGTCTGTCCGTCTATCTGTCGCCTTTGTACCATCAAACAGTGTATGAAGTTATGCATAGAAGTGAACCAAATTTTTTTAAAAAGTTTTTGACTATTGGAAGCAGGTCCTATCTGAATTTTGAAAAAAATGCGCCTGTAGGGGGCGTTGTAATATCGATTTTTGTGCGATTTTGAATATTGTACCATCCAAGAGTGTATAAAGTTATGCTTAGAATTGAACCAAATTTTTATTTTAAGTTTTTGGCTATGGCAAGCAGGGTCTCCCTGAATTTGGAAAATATTTGCCGGTAGGGGTCGCTGTAATAGCGATTTTGAATATTGCACCATCCAAAAGTATATGAAGTTATGCATAGAATTGAACCAAATTTTTATTTTAAGTTTTTGTCTATGGCAAGCAGGTCCTCCCTGAATTTCGAAAAAATGCGCCGGTAGGGGGCGCTTTAATAGCGATTTTTGTGCGATTTTGAATATTGTACCATTCAAAAGTGTATGAAGTTATGCATGGAATTGAACCAAATTTTTTTTTAAGTTTTTGACTATGGCAAGCAGGTCCTACCTGAATGTGTAAAAAATTACCGGTAGGGGGTGCTGTAATAGCGAATTTTGTGCAATTTTGAATATTGTACCATCGAAAAGTGTATGAAGTTATGCATGGAATTGAACCAAATTTTTGCGTTTATTTTTGGTCCAGGCATGAAGGTCCTCCCTGAATTTGGTAAATTTCTGCCGGTAGGGGACGCTATAATTGCGATGCCTGTACCATTTTCATTATTGTACCATCGAAAAGTGTATGAAGTTATTCATATAATTGAACCAATTTTTGTGTGTATGTTTCTGGCTATGGCAAGAAAGTCCTCCCTGAACTTAAATATATTTCGCCAGAAAGGGGTGCTATAATTGCGGTCTCTGTGCCATTTTCATTATTGTACCATCAAATAGTGTATAAAATTATGCATACAATTGAACCAAAATTTCTGTGCATTATTTGGCATTGGCCTCCTTGAATTTTGGAATATTGCGCTGTAAAGGGGCTCTGTGATAGCGATTTTTGTATAATTTTCTTGATTTTTCATAGTTCTATTGTGCAGCGGCGCGAACACGCTACCTGCTAAGCCGGCTATTTGCAAACAGCTGATAACAACAGAATAAGAAAAAATTAATAATTTTAAGAAATATCATGAGATAGATTAGCTCGTTTTAAATCCGTTTAATTGACTTGAGCAGAAATTTAAGATGAAAATCAAATTTGTTATACAGACGTGTGAAAATGTTTAGAATAATTGTGAAATTTACTTTAAAATCTTGTTACATTAAAGAAATAATACATTAAAAAATATTGATATATTTAATATTTAGTGTACATCCTTTTAAATAATTCTCCTTATTAAAGATTCGATATGTCTTGGCATACTTTGTATGAGTTTTTGGCAATTAATTTGTATTTCGTTGTCAAGATGCCAAATATGGATGAGTCTTTCTACCAGAACATTCTTGTTTGTGATGTTGCATTTCTTTAATTAAATTAAAGAAAATACTTCCATGGCCTGGAACCAGTCCAGATATGAACCCCATAGAGATCCCTTAGGCCATTGTAAAGAAAAAAATTAAAGAAATGCAACATCAGAAACAAGACTGGTCTGATAGAAAGACTCATCCAAATTTAGCATCATGACAACAAAATACAAATTAATTGCTAAAAACTCATACAAAGTATGCCAAGACAAATATGCCATCATTTTTTTAATAAAAAACAAGGGGATGCACACTAAATATTAAATGTATCAAATTTTTATTTTCACACGTCTGTAGTATTGAACTAATTATACTGAAGTATTAACATGTGTAACTAGGTTTTGAAATATTAAGATGTATAAGATAGAAGAAAGTTTTGAAATTGGCGCATCCAACAAGTTTTTAATTTTTTTCGTTAAATATTTTTTTTAATTAATATTTTAAAAAATTCCGAATCAGAATTAAAACTTACATATTCCTGTTTTTTTTTTTTTTTTATTTAAAAAAAAATAAAATTCTATAAGTAATATTTCGAGTTATAAGGAATTGAAATTACACCACTTTTTTAATAAATTTTATTTTTTTTTTAATTACAAGAAGTTTTATGATGTGATTTTGTTTACAAATCATAAAGTTAACCATAAAAATAATTTCAGAATTTTAACTCAATAAATAAAAATTACTTTAAAATGTGCCCGGACTGGCTTAAGAAGAAAAAGTATCGTGCAGATGACAAACTGATATAAAGACATAATTACAGTTTTGTTTTCATAATTTCTTGTATGAAAATTCCTATTTAAACTGCAATTTGTTCAAGTTAATGACCATAAAAGGTACTGCAGCTAATAAAAGAGAGAGAGAGATAGAGAGAAACCATCACGCCCTAAAGAAATTAGGTAGTGAGTGAGTTGTAGAAATAGATAAAATATTTTTTTAAATCGGCGGGGAGTCCGAGCGTGATAGAATTATATTTATCGAAGCGCTTCTTTCTCACAGTTTTGATTCAAATAAATTATTTTGATGAGTTATGAAAATTAAGTTGACGTATTTATTTTATTTTTATATATGTAGGATTTTGAAGATACATGATAAATAGGTAACTTTGATATGTATGTAGGTTAATTTCGTTAAGGAATAGCTGGAAATAAATGCCGAGCCATTTATATCAATTTAAATGCAAAAGAATTTATTTTTATTAATCGTCTGCACGCGACAGAGATAGATTTTATAAAGTCTTTCACGCTTGAAAATTATTTAAAAAACCATAAAATATGAATAAATAAAGAGACAGTTTTAAAACAAAATGTGATACAGTTTCCAAACAAATTGCATTTGAAAGTATATTTTCCCTCTATTCGCCGGTGCAAAAAGTGAAAGTGTGCGATGTTTAAAAGTTTAAAAAAATTGCCCTAAAACCTAAATTTAATTGACTGGTGTTGCCGTCGTCAAAATGACGCTAGTGTTATGGACGGATACGTTTGTGATTTATAATATAATTTTTTTTAAATCTAGCATTTGTTAATATGTAATATATTTTTATTTTATAATTTAACATCTATACAACAGAACCTGTGAAATGTTTGCATTAAAATAAAAAGCCAACGTTCTATTATAGTAACCAAAACTTAAAACTATGTTATCCATGTACATTTTATCAACAAAGAAAAAGGTAAATTGTATAGATAGTACATAAAATATAATTTTTAAAATGTTCTAAATTATAACTAGAATCTGTTGTTACTTTTTAACTTATTTTTTGCATTTTGTCTCCACAAGTTTCATTAAAATTGACAATCAGTACAATAAATAAAAAGGATTTTTCTCTCTTAAAAATAAATCCAAATCCAAACTTTCATATTGGGCAAAATCGACAGAATTAAATAAAAAATTAAAAAATGAACTATCACTTAATTTATGTTTAACAGTTTAATAACTGTGTAGCGTTAAAAAATAATACTCACATGTATGTAATTTTACTTTTCATTACATAAAAGCAGTTTTGAAAATTGTGTTTATGTGTGTCACTTTTGTTTATTCCTAATGTCTTTAAAGAATTCTTTTTGTTAGAACATTTTACACTTACTTTTTAATATCAAAATTAAATATTTATGAAAGCATAACATTCCCATTGGAAACAAAATGAATTTTTAGTAAAGTACTTGTTGAATAAAGAAAAACAAAATTTTAATTTCAGAAATTATATAAAAGTTGCCTCTTTATTATGAACAAGCATTTCATTTTTCATCACAGTTTATATTTTCTTGTTTAATAACTTATGAAACAAATTTAGGTAATGTTCTGCATATTATTTTAACAATGTCGTATTTAAATTTGAATTTTTAATTTTGATTAAGTTATTTTTTGTTTAAGGGTACTAATGAGAAACAGCAATTTCTTACTTTATATTCTTTGTGTAAAATTTATTGTGTATATTCATACTGCAATTTATATTCATTGTGAGTAAATATTTACATATAGTTTAATTAATACAACCTGCAATTCAGCTGATTTTTTTTTTCAAAATTGGACATAAAAATGCTTAATTTGAAACAGGGCTTTAAGGAACAATATTTTCTTTCGGTTATTATGACGGTTCCCAATAAGTATTACGTGTTTAACTATAACTCCATTTTAGTTTAAAAAAAGGATAAATATAAAATGAATTAGTTTCTGCAATAAAAATTCTATTAAATTATTGTTATTCCTACCATTCACTTTGTAATGTCCTGTCAAAATGAAATGGGCATTTTACAAAATTAATTATGTCGAAATGCACATGAATGTGAAACATATATGAAACTGTTACTCTGAAGACAGAAAAAGAGATAGCTGCATAGAAATCCTATAGAAGATTAATAAAAAAATTATTATGACAATACGAATCTATTTGTTGCATAGAAGCGTACAGGCGATCCATGTTCGTGAGTACCAAGACATGGCATGATTACAATAAGTTAACATTATTAATATCACGGTAAAAAATTGACTTAGTCTAGTGTGAAGTGTCTTATCCAAGTCTGAAAATCAATTGTGAATGTCATAATCATCAGGTAATCAATTTGTCAGAATAATTGAATAACAAACGCTAAGAATAATGTTGGAAATATACAACCAGATTGTTTTTAAACGTAATTATCAATCCATTAGACACATATCATCATTTGTTCGTTCCACAGAGAATAAATTTAAAGAGTAGGCACTCACTTTTTGTATCGAAACCAAAAATAAATTAACTGGATTAGCCTTTCACAAAATTTTGCTTCATATTTTCATTACAAGAATTTACCGGTATCAGTATTCTTGCAGATCTGAATATTCTTCTGCATTCTGATTGCTGTTTGTCCTATCTTCTGATTTTGTATCTTTAGAATAAACTTTTATTTCTGTTTTCACAGAAAAAATAAGCATTTTTTCTGTACTTGAAAGAACGCGTATTCCTAGTATACACTGGAAAAATATTTGGATCTTGTTGCATATTTTTCATTATTAATCATATGAAATATTGTGATGTTTTGCGTTACTCAAACATAACTACGCGCTACGTATTAATGTTAGCGCGAGAGTTGCTAAACATGTCATTCACACATAATTAACAAACATGTCCGCGGAGGCTATTTTGTAACAAAAATAGCACAGGTAATTCTAGAGCAATGCGTGTGGTTTAATTAAAATTATAAATATTTTATTAAATACAAAATATAGCTAACATTTGGAATGAATAAAAAGAATTAACAATTTCGCTACATAGCGTACATAATATTTAGGTTTTATTTAGCATTGCTGAAAATATTTTATATTTTCTTTTTATGGAGTGGTATTATATAAATTCAGGTAATTTTAATTCATCTATGTAATTGTATCTAAGTAATTGTAATCTATGTACATATCCAAGAAAGACGCACACACACACACACAAAAGAAATCTGTATATTTGTAATATCGGCAACCTATTGGATAACTATGAAGTTCTAAAAAGACTAAATAAATAAAGTACGATAGACAAGATTACAGATTAAAATAAAAATTATAAAAAAGTTTAAAAAATACATTAAAAATACATTTAATAGACACTGTTTTAATGCGTTTTTTTTATATTTTTAACTTTTTATAAATTTAATTTTAAACTGTATTCACGTCTGTTTTACTTTATTTATTTTATTTAATCTTTTAAAAGTTTCAAATTCAGACGTTAAATGTATGTATATCATAAAATATGGAGTTCTTTTTATTTGATAGCGCGCTGTTTGTAATTAAGTAAAACAAGGACTCCTCAATAACCCACAACACATAATAAACAAAAAAAGTGAACTGCATCACGCTTTTAATTAAAAACCCTTTTGGTTTCACACTCTTTTGGAACAGAATAATTACATGTCAACAAAACAAAGCGTTGCCATTTTCAGAAGAAAAAAAAACTTACAAAAAATTGCTCGGGCTGGTCCTTGGCAGACGATAACATTAATTTCGAACATTAATTTTAAATTTATTAATTTATTAAATTAATTAATATTTTTCTCTTATGTGTAGTTGTTTTTAAGTGCATCCCCTAGCATTTAAGCACCAGATTATCAAGAAAATTGAACTGCATAATTTGCCGATGAGATACAGATATTTCAAAAATATCGAAGTTTCTTTTAGTCTTGCATAAATGTGCAGATTTTTGTAGTTATTTTTAAGTACACCGTTACTCATATAATAATCCCAGTATATCAGACTTTTAGAAGAAGATATATGTCGACTTTCAACTTTCTAATTTGTAAAATACAAAATACATTATCGGATATCGCCAACAAAATCAATGCAAATGATAATGCTTTTGAGTGGAATTCCGAACGCCTTCCATGCCCCAATACAGATTTTTAGCACTTCTTTACTGTTCCAAATAAGTGGTAAACGGAGATATTGCCCATATGTATCGAAACATAAAGTTCAATGATAAACAGAACATTCTAGTGTTTTGTGAGGGAAAATCCACGCACTAACGTATGGGATGAGGAATGGCCTAATCGATCTTCTATAATCTATATTGTGAAATGATGTGGTGGAAAAAATCTTAAACATTGATCTTAAAATGATTCAATCACGAATCTGATATGGTTTAACTTCTTACTAGCGTTACAACTATTAAGACTAACAGCAGAGTACAACAATCAAGTTTCAGGCAGCTAATATTAACAAATTCTGTTGATCATTTGTCATTGGTGTACGTCTGGTTTATTGACGTTTCCAATAATAATAATTCCTTTTATATATGAATGCGATAGAAAACCACTGCAAAGAGATAAACCCTAAAAGCCATTTCAAGGCTTTTTTTTATCTTTTTGAAAACAAAATAATAACCTATTAGACGCGTGAATCTTTCTGTTTACTGAATGTGCCTTTCAATAAAAACTTTCCATAATTCGTGATCCTTTTTATCATCTTTCAACATACTTGAAATTTGTCGATCTGTCTGGCCGTGTGCATCTGACTCTTAAATATCTTGTAACAACTGTTGCAAATATTTATCCACGCAATTAATAAATGTTATGGCGGTTTGCAGTGGTATGATCGCGATAGAAAATGAACTGTGTAGCTTTTATAGTTCGGTTACACTATCACTAAAAAGAACTAGGTTACATTATGGTCTAGGGAGAAAAATCGTTTGGACCACATTTTTATGATGTTATGATTCTTCACGCATAATGAAATAGATATGCACAATTGAATTACAAATGCTTTCTATAAATTATAAAATGCGCAGATCTCATTGTTTATTTACAGACACTCAAAGCAATCTATTAATGGAGAATATCTATAATATCTGCCGGATGTACGATTTCAGCTGTGGTATGCATTTATAAACATAACTACATTTTTAGAATTACATGGAATGTAGATCATATACACGACTGCACGAAAGAATTCACATTTTCAACATAGTTCAAATTTGTTAGACTGTCTGGCCGTGTACATCTGACTCGTAAACATCTTGTAACAACTGTAGTAAATATTTTCATATTACCATGTAATAAATAAATACTATGGCGGTTTGAAGTAGTATGGTCGCTATAGAAAATGAACAGTGTAGGTTTTATAGTTCGTTTACAGTATAACTAAAAAGAACTAGGTTACATTCGTTTCTAGGAAAAATTCGTTTGGTCCACATTTTTATGATGTTATGATAACTCAAACGTAACGAAATAGATATGCATAAGTGAATTGCAAATGCTTTCTATAAATTATAAAATGCACAGATCTCATTGTTTATTTACAGACACTCAATACATTCTATTTCTGCAATATCTGCCGGATGTACGTTTCAGATGAGGTATGCATTTTTAAACATAACTACATCTTTTGAATTAGAAGGAGTGTAGATCATATACAGGATTCCACGAAAGAATTCGTTCGCATCGCTGGCTAAGGACAGCAATTGCTAAAAATGGATTTTTACTAGGATATGTGGTTTTACATTGTTAATTAAATATCGCTTTTTGTGGTATAAAAAAAATAAAGTTTCTGAATATTTTTGCGGTAGCTTTGGAAACTATTTTATAATCTGTTCCTTCATGCGTCATTTTTCGTACTTATATGTTTATTTATTTTTGCAATTTAAATGTGTCTACAAATTCTTGCTACAAAAATTCGACTTGATGGAAATTTTAAGACTATAAAATTTGGAGATAATTTTGAACAATTATAATGATTAATTTTTAATTATTTAAATATGTATAAATCGCTCTTTGATTTTGGCATGTGGGTGTGTTTTCACGCAATTAATTTTTCATAAAAATGTCATTAGGACAAACACATCACAGAAGTTTAAGAAACTCATTTATATTTCATGGCGTTTTCACCGAAATTTCCTTAAAATGTATTCCGTCGCTTATTATTTTTCACAAGTGCTTAATTTACTTCACTTGGATTAAATTTAAATTTGATATTTTAGTATTATATTATTGAAACGAGAATAGATTTTACTGAAAGAAATATGATTCACATACTAACATATTTCGTGAAAATAGTATGAAATACATGTTAAGAAAAGTGTAATTTTATTTGCAATGGGTTTTTTAAATATTTTTCAATGTTAAGCCAATATTGTGCAAAATATTACTAATATCCATTTATTATTTTTTAAAATATTGAACAAACTGGTGTGAACCAATGAGGGGAAAATAACTTCTTAACAACATTATTAAAAAATGCGCAAGGCCTTTCGAAATAAATTTGACTTTCTTCATACTTACTACCACTTTGAAAGCAGGAGAAAGGCTGAAACTAAATGGAGGTAAATTAACGTGTCAAAGAAAAAGCCAATAGAACAACAGATGACATCAGCCAATCATGGAAGCCTATTATCCAATAAGAACTCAAAACAGAAGGAGAATTATAAAGCAAATTGAATAAATATAGAAGAAAAAAATAAAGAAGAAAAGATAATGCACACACGCACATATATATATATATGTGTGTGTGTCTCAAAATACTAATAAAATAAATAAACAAAAATAACAACAATTATAATGATCACTAATAAACAGATTAAGTTAAATAATTCTATAAAAATTGATAACATATCATTATTAAGATTGACGATTGTTTCATCGCACAGACGACAACATTTTCAAAATCCTTCACAATAGAAAATATTTTCACATAATTTAAAAACAATAAACATAATAAACAATGTCACGAGACATCATGTATAATGAAAAACACTGCAAACATAAAATTAAATTAAAATTAAGTTATCTATTTGTGAGCGTGGATTATCTTTCACATAATTTAAAAACAATAACATGGTAAACAAAGTCACAAGACATCATGCAAATGAAAAACATTGCAAAACATACAATAAAAATAAAATTAACTTGGCTATTTGCGAGTGTGGATTAATTTTTACTATTGATACTAAAATTACATAGTATCTCTTTCCAAATTTTAGCTAAATAAGGGATACTAAATCATTGCATATATTCTCGTTGCGTAAAAATATCTTTATTCGTCACGAATTATGGATGGTAAATAAAATCTTGATGGATAAATTAACTTGCTATTTTTAAAAACGATCTGTAAAAGTTATTCGCTGCAAAATCTGGCGAAAGGTGTGGCTCTTCTGTTTTATTTGATGTCTGCTATATGTTCTTTGATTTTAGTTTTAAGTTTTCTGCTTCTCATACCTATATAAAACTGCTTTGTTCCATCTTCTTTGGTGAAAGGTATTTTGTATACTCCTGATCAGTGGTTTGACTCAAATGGATCAGTGTTTATCACTTTTTATAGCATTATTTAACTTAAATAAAAATAAATAAAAAATATATCTATATTCTTGCAAAATAACGTTGCCAGACACGTAAATTTGACCTTTTTTGTGATAGAGAGTTTTTCTAGTGTAATATTAAGAAAACTCTTGCATATGAAAATAAGAAAATTAACAATTTGATATAGAAATGTTCAATGAACACGCTGAAACAAATAGTTTATAATTAGAAGAACATTTTAAAGAGCTGTTTAATGTTAAATTTGGTCAAAATAGTTCGTTAAACTAATTTTTTAGGAAAAAACCTACACTGTTAAAAATTTTGCAGCATTCTAGCAGGTCATTCAACTGTTTTTTAAAAAAACGGTTTCATAACCATAATTTAACTGTATTCGGACCATAAAATGACCAATAATATGGTCAGAATAGTGTTAAATTCACGGCTGTGTAACCGTTTTCGGAAAAAAAAAAAACGGTCAAATGACCTGCCAGAATGCTGCAAATTTTTAACAGTGTATAGTAGTGTATAGTACTTTAATTATGTTTTTCAGGGACATATTTCAAAATCTTCAGGTATGCAGTTTCAATTATTTTTTTTTCTTTTTATTATTTGACAATATTCGTAGATTTCCTTTTGATTTTTTAATTTAAAATTTCAGCATTTAAATAGATATTTATTTGATATTTAGAAAGAGTTATTTTTTACACCGCTGCCATTTGGTAAAAATAGCAAATAATCTTAACTTTAAACTAGAAACAGTTTTCACACGCGTGAATTGAATCTGAAATAAAGATTAAAAACAATAATTAAAGGTCCATGTGTTAAAATCTGTAAATACGAGAAATTGCGTCATAGTGTGTGTGTGAAAAAATCTCTTTAACAGTGAAAATTAAAAAAAGACAAAAACTTTAAAAAATAATAATTGAATTACAGTGGAACCTGCTAAAGTGACCACCTGGGTAAATTGGCCACCTTGCTAAAATGACCTCTTTAGCAAAATTTTACTCATGCTTATATAAAATAATATAAGAATTTTCTGATGATGTGACCATCTGTATAGCGTAAAGTGACCAGATAGCCTCTCATTGACAATGTTATTTGAAACTGTAAAATGTGACCATCCGTTTTTCTGCATGCCAAAAATTTTCAAATTAAAAGACTAAACTATTATTTTTAACACAATCATACTGATTGGTAAAGTTATTATATGAATTGAATTTTTCCAACTGAGCTTAAACGGTAGAGCATTGACAATAAGCCTAGGATCTGGGTTCGAGTCCAAGTTTGTTCATTTTTTTCGCTCATTTGGAAAAATTCAATTTGTATAAAAGACTAATGTGACCCTTTTCCGAAATTTTTATTTTCATCCATAAAAAAGTACAGGAATTTATCTCATATAGTAACCAATTTCTTAATGTACGAAGTTACCAGTTCGTTCTTTATCTTAATGATATTTACACCTATCTAAATGTAATCTTCCCTTCCCATTTTTCTCGCAAGGAGACAGAGGAATGAGGAAGGTTTCCTCCACGCATATTGACCGATCTTAGGATAGGAATGCTTGCGCCTGCTATTCATTGGCTAACTAAATCATGTGTTACTACTTCGTTTATCTGAGGAGACGTCTTTGCGATTGGTCGGATTTGTTTTAAAAACGGATCCTTTTCTCATATGATCTCATAAATTCTAAGAATAAACCTGCACATGTTCTTTCTTTGTACTGCTTTTAAGATTTGTAACATTTAACATTAAGTTTTAGTTGTATGAACTTATAATTTTCTCATTGCTTTGGAGTGTTTTTTTTTTTCACGTTTTTTATTTTTAATGCGGATAAGCTTTCTTGTTAAATTATTGGGAATACAGAATCTAAGTCGAAAAAATCTAAATATTATTTGTGTTCAAAAGATATAACTGAAGTAAGTCATTTTCTAAAAAATAGTCAAACAGCAGCAGTTGAGAATTTTCAAATCAGTAAAACTTGCGTGAGTAATGTTTTTAAAAGAAAAACGGAATATTTACGAAGATTCGAAGAAAATGAAAATGAGTCTAGGAGTCGGAAAATTAAGAAAAAAAATATTTTGAAGTAAATAAAGTAACTTTTGAATGGTTTTAAAAATGCGCGGCTTGAATGCTCTAGTTTCTGGACCTTTAGTACAAGAAGCAGCTTTAGAGTTAAAAAAAAAAACCCTCAATGTAGAAAGTTTTACTACTTCTAATGGCTGGTTGGAATTTTTCAAGAAAATAAATAACATTTATGAGAAATTTTTGTGTGGAGAATCTCATGGCGTTGATATAGAAACAGTAGATTCCTTTAAAATATGTAAAAGATGGATTTCTGATTTACTGGAAAATTACAAAAAAAGTTTTTTTTTTTTTTTTTTTTTTTTTTTTTTTTTTTTTTAATTGGGCAATCCAAACAAAATATTAGCAATGGCTGGAGATAAATATAAAGATGGAAAGATTGTTAAAGCGGGAATTACCATCTTGCTTACTCGCAGTTCAACAGGAGTGAAACTGAATCTTCTTGTAATAGGTAAATTCAGAAAAACATGCTATTTCAAAAAAATTAAAATCAAGAATTGTCCAGTCTCATGATATTGAAATAAAAAATCCTGAAGTACATCATGCATTTTTATTGAAAGGTTTTTACAATTAAACGAACAGATGACACAAAGAAGGAGAAAGATTCTATTATTTATAGATAATCAAGGAATAATTCAAGCTTTCAAGCTACATAAGGTTAGGCTAACTGTGGTACGCCGGACACCACATTTTAAAAATAAATAGTCGACTTCTTGAATCCCAGGAATTCGATGATTAGATTAGGCAATGATTACTATAAAATATTAATGGTGTCTAGCGTGCTACATTTGGCCACCCATGAGCTACATGATAGCTAATTCTTGCTCAAGGCAATAATTTTCAAACCAGACTAATGCAAATCAGCAAATGACATTGCTTCCTGTCTAATCTTCCTTAATGCCATAGTGTGGGTTAATGATATTTTTTTTAATATTTGCATCTGTTATTAATTTTAATCTTGATTGTAATTGTTATTGTTTGGTATTTTTAATTTTATTATTATTATATGTATTTTGTGATTCAATTCTGTAATTATTTTAAATAATTATTTTTTTAATTTTTATATTTTTATATCTTTCAACAGTATTTTTTTACTTTGTTTCTAATGAATTTCCTTCATAATATTTGTTCTGCTTTATGGACTTTTGACTAGGTAATGTTCTTCTCAGGTTGGCTGGCAAATTCTGCTTTTCAATTGACTTTTCCTGCAATTTAAAAATTTCCGATGCTTTTGCTTTCAGTCTTGCTCCTTCTTTGAAAGTGGTTGCATGTGATCTTGCACCTGAAGAAGAAAGATAAAATTCTTCGAAAAGCCTTGATCATTATCTGTTTTTCTGGTTTTAAGAAGTTATTTTTTCCTTATAATATAAAATAATATGATATAAATCTTATTAATATTCCCTTATTAATAACCTTTTTAATATATTGTACAATGTATTTCTCTTATAAATAATGCTATAAACATTGTAATTTTTACGTATAAATCATTTATTTTTTTAATATAATAACTATCATTAGTGTAATACTGCTTAATTTTAATTTAAGGCAAATAATTTGATATTGAATACATTATTAAAAGATTGTGACTTTTTTAATAATAAATGAAGTTATATAAACTACACTTTATGTATTTATTTATTTATTGTTGTGTATATCGTTCAACACCGTACCGTATAATGATAAAAATATCTCATTTTCAATAGTCTTAAAAATGTAATTTTTAATTTAATAATTTAATTATCGAAATGAGTTCGTTTTTATGAAAAGCTTTTATTTTAACATAAACAAATGTGAACTTCAAATATGTTTCGATACATAATTCGATCATATAATTCGCGATTTTCTTTAGCTTTCCTTTCAGAGCAGATGAATACCTTTAATTTATTTACAAAATTAGAAATTGATAACCTATTCAAATAATTTCTTTGATCCAAATATCTTTTGGTATGTATGATAGGTAAATATTTCAACATATGTTAAGGGGAAAACTACAAAGTCTTTTATTACAAGACGTATGGAAATAAATGGATTAAAATAAAACAAGATTATAAAATTCCTTGTAATGTAGAAATGATTTACTTTCATATTTACTTCAAATGATCTCCTTTCATATATACTTTACATAAGATTACTCGTAATGTAGAAGTTACGTAAATTAATTTTAATTTCGCATTCAATCATATTTCAAAAATCATATTATTAGTTCTTATTCTATAGTAAAACTATTAGAAATTCGCTGATTATTTTCAAAAGAGTATTTTTGGGATTTGTTAAATGTATTTCGAATAATTTTACAATATCCGGCGTTAATTTAAATGTATATTAAATAAGAAATAGTTATTTACTACATTCTACACTTGTTATGGTGTATTATAGTCCGGGTTCTACGGTTGAGAAAACTGCAAATCCTGATAAGAATATACCGATTGGCGAGTATCTTCTTTATATTAATACAATGTATTTCAGAGGGGGAGGCATCGCGTAAAGTCATGGGAATTCAAGATGGCGGCCGTTATTCAAAATGGCGTCATTTTCTGAATGTTCTTACTATTCATTATATAAATGTGTGTTTTAGGTCGATTTCGATGTTTTTAACGTCCAAAATTTCGTTTTTAATACTTCCCGCCATAGTTGAATGAGTTTATGAAATCAGTTTGTCTGTTTGTTTGTCTATGTGCCTGCTCTACATTCCACGATCTAACTCCCTTAAATATCACTACTCGCTTAAATTATCTCAGATTGTCATGTAATTTATATATGTTATTGAAGTTTACAATAACATGTTCCGAATAAAAATGAAATGTATATGTTTTATAGCCCGTTTACAGGGCACTCAAAAGAATTCCATTACGTTATTATCTATTAATCCAGGTGCTACGGTTGAGAAAACTGGAAATCGTGAGAAGAATATACCGATTGGTGAGTATCTACTTTATATTAATACAATCCGTATAAGAGGGGGGAGATATCGCGTAAATTAGTAGGAATTCAAGATGGGTGCTGTTATTCAAAATGACGTCATTTTCTGAATTTTCTTACTATCCATCATATAATTGTGTGTTTCAGGTCGATTTCGACGTTTTTAACGTCAAAAATTTCGTTTTTAATACTTTCTGCTATAGTTAAATGAGTTTATGAATTCCGTTTGTCGGTTTATTTGTCTGTCTGTCTGCTTGTCAATCCATGCTCTAATTCGCTTAAATATCGCTACTCGCTTAAATTCACTCAGATTGTCATGTAATTTATATATGTTATTGAAGTTTACGATAACATGTTCCGAATAAAAATTCAAGTGTATAGGTTTGATAGTCCGTTTACAGGGCACTCAAAATAATTCTATTACGGTATTGTCTGTGTGGGTGTGGGGGAGGATCGTTTGCAATATGTTTTAATCATGTTATACTCTCTGAAACACATTCAAATTTACATACATCAGTGAGGTGCACTACAAGATACTTACTGTAGAAGAAGGTGTGCATGTGCATAGTATTTATCGTTTATTTACACTGACACACCAAAAAAAGAATACGTGCGTTTGTAACTCTTGTCTAAATTCTATTAAGATCATCAGTTAAATCAACTGTTATAAGTGGTGCTGCTAGGTATGAAAAAACTGTATTTTGTGATAAAGATATCCTAAATGATCAGTATCTACTTATTATTAATACAATGCATAGAAGAAGTTGAGGCATCGTGCAAATTCGTAGGAATTCAAGATGGCAGCTGTTATTCAAAATTGTTTGCATCTTTATTCCTACTAGGGGATCGTACCCGGGCTTCCCGGGTTAAAGAATATAGGTGAAAACATTTTTTTTTTAATTGGAAACTAATAATTTTTTTATATGCAAAATTTTTTTTAGATTGTCACAAAGCATTTTTCATAGGTAAAATACGAATTATACAATCAAATAAATTTTTGAAATTTATCAAAAGCTATATTTTCTTAGTAGCTGAATGTTAAGAGTTATTTGAGCAAGATTTTACTACTTATGGCATCCTTTTATATTCTGATAATTTCAGAGCTTATACATGTCTCTTAAATTTGTGTTTTGTTTATATTATTTATTTATTCATAGGGAAGTTTTTTTTAATGGATATTACCCGTAAGAAAATGATGAACTCTTTATTTTGTTTTAAGGGCAAACTGATTAATCTTTCGTAATCGAGCTTCGCGCGATATAGATAAATTAAAAAATATTTCATGCTTTAAAATTGTTTTTAAAACCATATACAATCAGTAAACTGAGATGAACTTTGCAAACAAATTCCATTTGAAAAAAAATCCTATTTGGTGATCTAAAAATTAAAATTGTACGATTACAAATATGATAGATTTGTGTTTTTACAATATTATTCTTTTGTTTGTTTATAAAAGAAGAATTAATTTCGTTAATTTGTCTTTCACAAATATGTTAGATTGCTGTTTTTTTTAATACTATTCATTTATTTGTTTATAAAGGAAGTATTAATTCCGTTATGCAAAAATAGTCAGAAACAAATGCTGAAAAATGTTTATTATTATTATGTATTGAAACCGGCACGCGATAAGATAAACTCTAAAAAAATCATCCTTAAAAAGTATTTTAGAAAATATAATACATCAGTCAATTAAGATACAGTTTTTAAACAAATTGCATTTGAAAGTAATTTTTTTTCCTTATGCGACGAAAATTGAAAATGTACGATGGCCAGAAGATTAAAAAATTGCAGTAGCGAAAATTTCAAGACGGTAATTTGATCGTGAAGTGTTGCCATTTGCAAAATGATGTCGCGTTACGCACAGATACATTTGTTCTTTATAATGTAGATACATAATCAATAAAATATAAAAAAGATCAGTTATTAGGATGTGGTTATCGGCTGAAGCTCTTATGCTTGATATTCCGGAATGAAAAACAGCAATTTTCACCTTTTCAAAATTTGCATACGCACTTCTCATATCCATATTCATCATTTAAAAAAAAATTCGTATTTTGTTTGATCATTTAAAAATCAATTAAACTCAAAACTTAAAGTCACGATTGTCAGCAACACATTCCGGAGAGTAAAAATTTCCGTAATTTATGTTTTTTAGACGCATTTGTATTAAAATGTTTAGTTTTATCTAAGAAAATGATCGTTTTCTTTTAAATATGACTTCATTTTCACTTAATTAAGCATTTCGCCTAGTGTCTGAATCTTAGTATCAGTACACATGCAGAAGGAAAAACAATATAGAAAATTTATGAGGAAAAATGCGTGTTTTCAAAAGCAGTACGTCATTTTTCGTTCAAAATATTATATCCTTATTGCGATTTTGCGCCACTTAACCCTATACAACAATTTTTATCAACAATTTTGAATTTTTATCAGATAATCACGTGAATAAAATTAAACAAACCTCATTGTTTCTCACTTCTCCGTAATGATGAAAGCTATCTTATTACCATCATTTTGAAGAAATTTCATAGAATACTTTAAAAATAAAAATATAATAATGGATATTTAAAAAAAAAACAGCTAAGGCCGTCACACAAAATGAACAGCTATCAGTTAAAAATTCATTAGTAAATTTGGTTTAGCAGAAAACTCAGGGCAGATGACTATAAAGAACACACTTGCGTTTTAAATGTATAGATTATATAAAATTACGAAAAATTAAATTAAGCAAATTCTGTTATTTTGGTAAAATTATGGTAGAATGTCTTAAAGAATAGCAATAAAATTTTATTATTCGAGAGAATTTTGGTCAAACACTTCAGGAACATGACATTATTTTAAACCACGAATTATTTGTTTGCTTGTCTAACTCGGCGAAGCAAATCCATCCAGGCGAGAATCATCAATTTCTGTAAGATAAATCGCTATTATTTGCACGTCACCTCTCTTCTATAAAGGCACTCTAAATTTTTGTAAAACATTGCGTTTTATCAGTTTTACATTATTTTCAAAAGTGAGAAGCCTTTTCACTTGTGAAAAATTTCAAAGCAGCTGGTCAGTGAAAATGACGCACTTCTACAAAACATAATTCAGATTTAAGAATTAAAATACGTGCTTTTTTATAAAATGACGTTGTTTGCATCTGCTAAAGTAATCCACTTTTACAATCAAGTCTTAAACTTCGTCTATAGAAAAGTATGCATATGACGTCATTATCACGGAATAGCAGACAATATTCTTGATATAGACAATATTTTAATTTCAACTTTTTTTTTCAGATTATATGAAAAAATGGCAACAAAAAGTTACAGTATCACCTATTTTCGACTATTTTCCGTTTACTTTCAATGACTTTCAATAGAAACGGGATACTTTTGTTGCCACGATAAGAAAAATGGTATTAAAAACTACAAAAAAAACATTAATATCTCAAAAATAAATTGAGATACAGTTTTCAAACAAATTGCATTTAAAAAAGCATTTTTTCCTTATACGACGGTGTGAAAATTTAAAATGTGCGATGTTTAGAAGTTTAAAAATTTGCAGTACAGAAAATTGCAAAACCAAAATTTTATTTCAAATTTCAAAGTGCTGCCATTCGCAAAATGACGTATGCGTTACGCACAGATATGTTTGCTCTTTATAATATAGATACGTCATATAAAAGTGTCTTGATATCAATTTTAATATTTTAAAACTGGAGAAATCCCTTTTTAATATCAGAAAAATGCTTAAAATGAAAATAGGACAATTATTAAAGTATTTTTGTATTTTATAGTGAGGAAAACGAAAGGAATAAATAAATAACAAAAATTCATTCTTATTGATAGCTTAATTATAAAAGATATTAAAAAAATGTATGTTATATTTAAAGTTAGAGAATATAAAAACTTCACTTTGTACCATCATATTTCTCACATTTGTTTTCTCACATGCACAATACTGTGCAAGAAAGTCCAACCTTTCTACAGCCACATTTGTTTTTACTGATTTTGCACATACATTTTACATCAAACATACTTTTACACGATGAATAGTATGAAAATTGCAAGAATTCCAGAAAATTTTGAATAACAGCCGCCTTCTTGAATTCCTACGACATGAAGCGATGCCTCACCCTCTTATATGGATTCTATTAATATAAAGTAGGTACGCACCAATCAATATATTCATCTCACGATTTGCAATTTTCTTAACCGTAGCACTCGCACAAATAGACAATAACGTAATGGAAATTTTTGAGGGCCCTGTAAATGGACTATAAAAGCTACACACTTAAATTTTTATTCGGAACATGTTATTGTAAACCTCAATAACATATATATAAATTACATGACAATCTGAGTGAATTTAAATGAGTAGCGATATTTAAGCGAATTAGAGCACGGAATGGCAAGCAGGTAGATAGACAAACAAACAAACAAAACTGAATTCATAAACTCATTCAACTATGACGGAAAGTATTAAAGACGAAATTTTTGACTTTGAAAACCTTAAAATCGACCTGAAACACACATTTATATGACGGATAGTAAGAAAATTCAGAAATTGACGCCGTTTAGAATAACAGCCGCCATCTTGAATTCATACGACTTTACGCGATGCCTCTCCGTCTTTAATGGATTTTAAAGCAGATACTCACCAATCGATTTACTCTTCTCACGATTTCAAATTTTCTCAACCGTAGCACCTGGATTAATAGAGCAATGGAATTCTTTTGAGGGCTCTGTAAACGGACTATAAAACCTATACAATTCATTTTTATTCGGAACATGTTATTGTAAACTTCAATAACATATATAAATTACATAACAATCTCAGTTAATTTAAGCGAGTAGCGATATTTAAGGAAGTTAGAGCGTGGAATGGCAAGCAGGCAGACAGACAAACAAACAGACAAACTGAATTCATAAACTCATTCTACTATGGCGGAAAGTATTAAGAACGAAATTTTTGACGTTAAAAACATCGAAATCGACCTAAAACACACATTTATATGATGGATAGTAAGAAAATTCAGAACATGACGCCATTTTGAATAACAGCCGCCATCTTGAATTCCCACGACTTTACGCGATGCCTCCCCCTTCCCCCCCTGAAATACACTGTATTAATATAAAGTAGACACTGACCAATCGGTATATTCTTATCACGATTTGCAGTTTTCACCTTATTTTGGTCGTGTAGCACTCGGACTATTAGTCACCTTGGATCGTAAACTGCAATATTATAGATATGTTGTGTGAGTATCTATGAACATCCTATTTTATTTTCGGCATACTGTCCATAATGAGAAGATGGAAGACAAAGCATACAATTTGAAATTAATGTATATGTACCGTATATCGAACATTACATTTTTAAGTAATTTGAAACAAGAAAACTGGAATTTGTTTACATTGTGTATTTATTTTAGATTCCTTCAGAAGACCGGATTTTCTTCAAATTCCGAAGTATTTTTTTACGGATATACTTCAATTGGTAATGTACTGTAATATGTTTCATGTATATCTTGGTATTATCAGTTTATGTAATATTTTTAATCATTGTATTTCAATTATGTTGTTAAAAATATATTTTTTGTTTTATATATAGCAACTATAGAAACATACACGTGTTATTGGATGTTTAATTATATTGCTGGAAATTAAAAACTGTAAAAGGATCAAAGTAAGGGTATAATATACAGATAACACCAGCATAATATCAGTGTAATATCAGACACAAATATTAATCTATGTGAAATTTACATTTTATAAGTAACTAGCAAACTCCGCGGCAGGTGATATTTGCATGACTATTTTTTATTACAACAACACTTTTTGGAATAATTCAAAAATTACAAATTAAACCTCATTTTGACAAACTTCATTATTAAAGTGCAGTAGACAGAAATGAGATTTTAATTAATATGAAGAATTAAAACTAATTCCAATTTAATGATAATTTAAAAAGTATTTTTAGACTTTTATGCTCATTTCATACACTCATTTCAGTATTCATTTGAAGTTTTGAATTTTTTAGAAAGAATATTAACACATTTACATCTTAAAATTAACCAATATGTCAAATTCCAAGCTTCTTGTCTAACAGTCTACCACCTTTCTGGTGTTAGTGGCTCCAACATAAAATCCCGAACAGAGTTCTAATAAAATGTCTCGAGAGACATGTTAACAGAGAGTGTCACCATTAATTTGCCAACAACATTAACCTTGAAAGTGGTTGGTATTTCCTAATATTCTATAGAAAACGGAATTTAGATGTTTTTAAAGGCTTTCTGGTTTTTCCTGCCAACCAGGTGGTAGTGACACCGGCATACAATATAGCCCATATAGGATCAGGGACTATCACTCTTGATTCGCAAACAACAACTTCTGTAATCGGTTTATTATTTCCTGAGATTCCATAGAAATGGTAATTTAGGACTCTTTTAGAATACTTTTCGCTCCTTCCCTTCGCTTCACCCCTTTTTAATTTCGAATTTATTTTCGAATGTTCATAGAGGACATTTTTATTTGATAAGTAACTACCGTGCTATATTTAAAGTTTCTATCCTCTTCAGTACCGCAGAAATCGCAATTTAGAACGTTGTTTGCTCCTGAAACCCTCTAGGGGTTGTGGCACCGACATAAAATATAGCTTACGTTTGAGCAGGTTCTATCATCATCAATTTGCAATCATTATGTTTGAAATCGGTTTCATATTTCATACGATTGCATAATAGTCGAAATTTAGAACGCTTATAGAACGCTTTTCTCTCTTTTCATCCTTTTAAATTTGGAATTTTCTCTCGACAATTCTTAGAAAGCTTTTTCATCTTTGAAGTAATTACCATTCCAAATTTAAAATGTTAGACCCCCCTCTTTAACACAAAAACGCAATTTAGAACATGTTTGCTCCTGTAACCCCCAGGTGTTAGTGACAACAACGTAAAATACAACCTATGTTGGAGCGGGGACTGTCACTATCAATTTCAAACCATTACTTCTTAAATCGGTTCATATTTCCTCGGTTCATATTGCGTAGAAATCGCTATTTAGAACGTTTTTAGAAGTATTTTCGTTTATTTTCACCCCATTTAAATTTCAATTTTTTAAGAAACTGTTCTCAGATGGCGTTTACATCTCATAAGTAATTACCATTGCAAATTTCAAGTTGTTAGCTCCTTCAGTATTACAAAAATCACAATTTAGAACGTTTTTTAAAATGCAGCACCAATATACTAGTGACGCCGATATGAAGTAGATCCTATATTGGAGCAAGGGCTGTCATCATTAATTTCCAACCATTACTTTTGAAATCGGTTGGGTACTTTCTGAGATTGCGTAGAAATCGCCATTTAGAACTCTTTTCGCGCTTTTTCATCACTTTTAAATTTCGAATTTTTTAAGACATATTCATACAGATCATTTATATCTTGTAAGTAACTACCATTCCCATTTTCATGTTCCTAGGCCCTTCGGAAACACAAAAATCGCATTTTCTACCCTTCTTTTGCTCCTGCACCCCCTTCGGAGGTAATGTCACCGACATAAAATTTAGCCTATGTTGGAGCAAGGGTTATCACCATCATTTTGACACCATTATTACTTTCTTCTATCTTCAATAGAAGAAAGTATTGTAATCGAAATTTTTTTCGACTTCCGGTTTTCGACGGATTTGCATGTTTTAGGGGTCAGAGATTCCAAAAAACATGTTTATAGAAAATGTCTGTCTGTCTGTGTGTCCGTCTGTCCGTCTGTCTGTCGCCATTGTACCATCAAAAAGTGTATGAAGTTATGTATAGAATTAAACCAAAATTTTATTATAAGTTTTTGGCTATGGCAAGCAGGTCCTCCCGGAATTTGGAAAAAATTCGCCGGTAGGGGGCGCTGATATAACAATTTTTGTGCGATTTTGAATATTGTATCATCCAAAAGTGTATGGAGTTATGCATAGAATTGAACCAAATTTTTAGTTTAAGTTTTTGGATATGACAAGCACGTCCTCCCTGAATTTGGAAAAAATTCGCCGGTAGGGGGCGCTGTAAATGCGTTTTTTGTGCGATTTTGAATATTGTACCATCGAAAAGTGTATGAAGTTATGCATAGAATTGAACCAAATTTTTATTTTAAGTTTTTGGCTATGGCAAGCAGGTCCTCCCTGAATTTGGAAAAAATTCGCTGCTAGGGGGCGCTGTACTAGCGATTTTTGTGCGATTTTGAATATTGTACCGTCCAAAAGTGTATGAAGTTATGCATAGAATTAAACCAAATTTTTATTTTAAGTTTTTGGCTATGGCAAGCAGGTCCTCCCTGAATTTGGAAAAAATTCGCCGGTAGGGGGCGCTGTAATAGCGATTTTTGTGCGATTTTGAATATTGTACCGTCCAAAAGTGTATGAAGTTATGCATAGAATTAAATCAAATTTTTATTTTAAGTTTTTCGATATGGCAAGCAGGTCCTCCATGAATTTGAAAAAAATTCGCCGTTAGGGGGCGCTGTAATAGCGATTTTTGTGCGATTTTGAATATTGCACCATCGAAAAGTGTATGAAGTTATGCATAGAATTGAACCAAAAAAAAAAAAATTAAGTTCTTGGCTATGGCAAGAAGGTCCTCCCTTAATTTGTAAAAAAATCGCTCGTAGAGGGCGCTGTAATAGCGATTTTTGTACAATTTTTGTGCCATTTTGAATATTGTACCGCCGAAAAGTGTATGAAGTTATGCATAGAATTGAACCAAATTTTATGTGTTTATTTTTGGTCATGTCACGAAGGTCCTCCCTGAATTTGGAAAAATTCTGCCGGAAGGGGGCATTATAATTGCGATGTCTGTACCATTTTCATTATTGTACCATCGAAAAGTGTATGAAGTTATCCATATAATTGAACCAAAATTTTTGTGCATGGGTCTGGATATGGCAAACAAGTCCTCCCTGAACTTGAAAAAATTCCGAAAGAAGGGGGCGCTATAATTCCGATCTCTGTGCCATTTTCATTATTGTACCATCTAACAGCGTATAAAATTACGCATACAATTGAACCAAAATGTTTGTGCTTGTTTTTGGCTTTGGCCAACAGGTTCTCCTTGAATTTGGAAATATTGCGCGGTAAAGGGGCTCCGTGCTAGCGATTTTTGTATACTTTTCTTGATTTTTCGTAGTTCTATTGTGCATCGGCGGCTCATGCAGCGGCGGGAACTCGCTTCCTGCTATGCCGGCTAGTCGCAAACAGCTGATAACGACAGAATAAGGAAAAATTAATAATTTTAACAAATATCATGATATAGATTAACTCGTTTTTAGTCCGTTTAATTGACTTGAGCAGAAATTTAAGATGAAAATCAAAGTTGGTATAGTATTGAACTAATAATATTGAAGTATTAACATGTGTAACTAGGTTTTGAAATATTAAGATGTATAAGATAGAAGAAAGTTTTGGGATTGGCACATCCAACTAGTTTTTTAAGTATGTTTGATACTTCTTGTGACTGCGTAAAAATTGCCATTTAGAACGTTTTTTAGAACGCCTTTTGCGCATTTTCACCCCTTTTTAAATTTCGAATTCTTTCAGAAATGTTTTTAGAAATCATTTACATGTAATACGTAACTACCATGTCAAATTCTATGTAGCGAGGCCGTTCAATAACACCAAAAATGACAATATCGAATGTTTTTTTTTTTTTTTTTTTTTTTGCTCCTGCTCCCTCTTTAGGGTTAGTGGCACCGACATAAAATGTAGCCTATGTTGGAGCAGGGGTTGTCACCATCATTTTGACTCCTTTATTTTTGAAATCAGTTTAATATTTCCTGAAATTGCGTAAAAATCGCCATTTAGAACGTTTTTTTGAACGCTTTTTGATCATCCCTTTTTTATTTCGATTTTTTAAAGAAATCTCCTTAGAGATCATTTGTATCTTACAAGTAACTACCATTCCAAATTTCCTGTTTCTAGGCCTTTCAGTAACACAAAAAACGCATTTTTAGAACGTTTTTTGCTCCTGCACCCTCTTTTGGCCAGCGGCATGGAGATAATATATGACCTATGTTCTAAGTTGGACTTACACCCTCATTTTGATACCATTACTTTTGGAATTGGTTCGGTAGTTGCAGAGCTTACCTCCTACAAATAAACAATTTTTACCTCTTTATAATATTAGTATAGAAGTACAGATTAGTATAGATAAATGCTGATTTTCATTTGATATTTGATTTTTATTGCTAATTTTCGGAACATCACATATGAAATCAAGTAAACATGAGTTTCTTCTCATATTTATATTTGTTTTATATTTAATTAAATTATTGTAATAAATTTGTAATTAAACATTTCATATTTAAAAAAGAAAATATAGAGCAAGAATATCATTTAAAAATTAACATGCCTAAAAAGAAGCATCATTAGTTTTTTTTTTTTTTTTTTTTTTTTTTTTTTTTTGCTTGAGTCATGTTTTTATTACAATAAAGCGATTATTTATATACGAATTGAATATTTCCAACTGAGCGAAAAAATGCCCAGGCCGGGAATCGAACCCAGATCCTTGGCATACAAGGCCAATGCTTTTCCATTTAAGCTAACCGGGCCGACAACCAGCCAGCATATTTCGCTCACATAACCTTATTGGTAGGAACATCTGGTCTGTCATGTAGACAGCTCAACAGAATAAACCGCAGGTTAAGGACCTCCATATAAACGATGGATACGTAGATGAACTATTATTTCAATTCGTATGATAACTTTACCAGTCAGTTTGACTGTGTTAAAATAATAGATTATTTATATATCAAGCCGTATTTCGTCTTGTCGCGAATAAATTACATCCTTTTAATAAACCAAATTATATCAACACAAAACATAACATTATTTTTTAATATAAAATAGCCATTCGAATAAAAATATGTTTGTTGATTAATAATTGAACAGCTAATAAAATAATTGAACATCTCAGATGATAAATGTGCAATGGGACAAAAATAAAGTTTTAATAATGATTAAAAAAATCAATGGTAATTTAAAATTTGTTAAAGTATTATTAGAAAAAACCCCTAATAGGCACATGAATTGTAATTGAAAATGGAGGCATTTGACAATAAAGGTAAATATATATTTAAAAAATTACAGCTCATTTTTTTTAATGATGATTGTATCACTTACCAACTTTATCATCTCAGCTCTTCAGTTCTATCTTGATTCCTTAATGTAAAATTCTTCAATTATTTAAAATAATATATGTAAAGTGTAATTATTATCAGAAAAAAGAACACGTAAACAAACTAGAAAACTGGTGTTTTAAGTATATACTAGTTTCATTCAGATATAAGTTTTTATTTAAATCATTGTTTCTTTAATATTATATTTTATTTTAGAATGTTTTTATTATATTTATATGTATATGTATATTAAGTAATTTGTAAATCTCAAAAAAAAAAAAAAAAAAAAGATCATATGGATATAACATATTCTTCGTCCTCTTCTCCTCTTTCGCGTACAACTTTGGTAGAAGAAAGTTTTTCTTGCGGCAGTGATACTCGGAGCTTTGAAGTTTTACCTGCACAAGCAATTCTTAACATTAAGCAAAATACGTATTAAAAATCCACAAAATACACTTTAAAATTATTTTCTTGATCATGTTAGGCGTTATAATGTTCTTCATTGCTTTTTCAGAAGCATGTTATGATGCATTTAGTACAGGGAGAAATGCTTTATGTCAACATATACTACGTAAGCAGTTCTTCATTGCTTTTTCAGAAGCATGTTATGATGCATTTTAGTACAGGAGAAATGCTTTATGTCAACATATACTACGTAAGCAGTTCACTTGGAATTGGTTTAAAAATGTTTAAGAAGCACCATTATATAACTTTGGGCATTTGATAATGTTTCATGTTTTAACCACAATTTACACCTCTCTCTCTTTCTCTCTCTGTTTTTTTTTTTTTTTTTTTTTTTTTTTTTTTTTGAAAAGTTGTTATTTGTAGATAAAGAATACGTGAAATAGATAAAAAAAATGACAAATTATACAGTCTCTTCATGTATTTAGATATACATTCAACTTTCAAAATACTTCGGAAAAAAATGTTACTTTCCTCTCTGCTCCAGTAGCTAGCCATATTAAATTTCTGATTCATCATTTTTTAAGTTTTCGGCTTATTCTAAAATTATTTATAATGTATTAGAGTATGTCAACAGCAATTTACTTTAAAATAAAATATAATATTAAAGAAACAATAATTTAAATAAAAACTTATATCTGATGAAAATCTCTAAGAATTTGCCAAACAATCTGTTTTGAAGACAATGTAAAAAATAAACTAATGTATCAGCAGGAAAAAAAAAAAAAAAAAAACATCAACAATTATTCCAAATAGTTTCTGTGAAGTCAACATTTAAGGATGTTATTCAATAAGCTATATTTCAGTAATTTTCAATACATGAATTTTGGAATTATTTTTTAACTTAGTATATTTTAATTAGTAGACAAACTACAGATCGTTGTTTCCCTATAGGTGCATTTACATTATATTACTATTTTCAGAAATAATATTTATGGTAATATTAAAAATTGCATTAAATAAAAATACATCAAATTGAATAGAGGTAAATATTCTTACCATTTAACTTTATTAACAAATAGTTTATTGGTTGTAAGTGTTTTTATTTTTTAACACTTCTGTGATGATCATTTTGAGTTTTATATTTCAAGAACTTTAGAATATAATTTAAAAAAATTAAATAGTTCTTATTTTTATTGCGCATTAGAAAGTTGCGCAAACATACATCTACAGCATAATTTTCAAAACCCTGCTTAAACCGCCAAAAACCCTTTACACTGTTACTCACATAAATATTTATTTACAAAAAGATAGTTGCAAATCGTGTGCAATTTCAGAATAATACAACAGACAGTCAATGACCTAAATACAAAAACATATGACTATTTATTATTTTCTCATAAAACATAACAAACCGTTATTTTTATCAGATAGCAATCTCTCAGAAATGAATAATGCATAATTCTTCTATATGGGGATTAATGATGTTATTTTATGGAAGAAATGTTTATCTTATTTATAAAGAAATAATGGATTTTTTTATCAATATAATTTAGCGTATTTAAAAAATATAAATATAATAAATTTTATACTGATAAATTTAACTGAAAAATTTCCTTTCTTTCTTTATATATTATTGTGTTCTCGAAAAATGATACAAGGATTTTCGTGGACATGACGGATTAGGAGTGTTTCCGGTATGATGATCGACTCGTCAACGTGTCATCTTCCAGAAATATAATTTTTCTTCAATACCTTTTCTCCGTATTGAAATATGGCTAATCTTCCATAATCGGACCCTCAGGCGAGATTGGCGTGAAGTAAACCAAACAAATACAGTTTGAACTCAATTAAAATTTAAAGATGAATACAATAATGAAATTAATTTTCGTCAGACCTATGCTAATATTATTGTTGTACAAGATAATGGAACTTTCTCCAAGCAAATAATTTAACCATTTAAACGTCTGGCCCGGATTTTTCCGTTCCTAGAAATCATGTTAAAATGGCTGTAGATCAAAATATATTAAACAGAATTTTATTTTTAACTTTATATAGAAAGTAGTGATTATTAAAGATACGAGGTGGAACCCGCCGAATTTCGACGAAAGAAAATGTTTAAAAAGGAACTGTTGCATTAAATTTCTAATACATCAACAACAATAATTAGAAGAAAAAATCCATCTTACACTTGTTAATTTAACTCTCCAAAGACATATCTTAACCTAAGATTAACAAAATTATTTTTTCATAAACTTCACTGTTAAAATTATTAAAAAATTAAACTTAATTCATATACGTCATCAGTAAAATATAATCAAGGTAAGTAATTTTGATTAAGTTAATAATTGATGCTTGGCATTACGGAATGAAAAATCCGCAAAAATGATTTCACCTTGACATAATCATAGAATTTTTCTACCTTTACATCTAAACCAAATCAAGTCATTTTCCACGTTTCGCATCCATATTAACCATTTAAAAACATTTTAATGCGCAATAGGTTATTAATAAATATATTTTCAAGCTTGAAGTCACGTTTGTCAACTATTACAACTTTTCATGTTAAAATTCCCACTCGTGATTTGAGCTCTTAGTATAATCTCTGTAACTGCGTGTAAAAATTCCAGAAATGTATAACTTTTAGACGTATTCAAGGGGAAATATCTCGTTTTATCAAATAAAATTATCGTTTACTTTTAAATATGACGTCATTTTCAGTCGCTGAAATATTTTGCCTATTGACTCAAACTCAATATCTGCGAAATGAAAAAATAGTGAAATATAACAGCATCATCAGGGAAATTGTGTCTTTTTTAAAGCGTAACGTCATTTTCTGTTCATATTTTTAAAAAATATATTTGTAACTGTAATGAGAAAATGGCATCAGTAAGAATATAATCAATAAAGATAACTAATCCACTTTTATTAGAAATGAAGTACTTCAGTTGCCACGATTAGAAAATTGGTATTAAAAACTATAAAAAAATTAATATATCAAAAATAAATTGAGATACAACTTTCAAACAAATTGAATTTAAAAGTGAATTTTTTTCTGCATACGACGGTGTAAACATTTAAAATGTGGGATGTTTAGAAGTTTAAAAATTTGCAGTAGCGAAAATTGCAAAAGCGAAATTTCATTTCAAATTTCAAAGTGTTGCCATTCGAAGAATGACGTATGCGTTACGCACAGATATGTTTGTCCTTTATAATATAGATTATAGCATCAAACTGAGATTTAAAAAATATATATCCTGGGATTTACAAGCATTCTTATAAAATTACTGCAAAACCCTCGGACGGTGACAGGTTTAAGACGGTATGTAAAATATTCCATAAATGCAAATAACTGAAAACTTATACTAATTCAACGATCAGTTCTTTTATACATATAAAAATTTTACAGTGTTTACCCAAACATATTTTAACTATTTAGGTAAAAATTACGGATTAGACTTTTGTGGATCTCTCAAAGAGTGCCCTGTATTATCTATGAGGGAAAAAAAAACTACACGGTATCTGTTCTTCGCACAAGTGGAAATCATTGTAAAATGCATAAAACGTAAAAAAAAAGCCGAAAATTTAAATTATATGGAAAATTATTGCAAAATTTATATTATAGCCGGCATGAAGCAATTTAGTATGTTTCTAGGTTGACCCTAGCTGTACTGTCCACGCTCCAAATATCTAAACCAGTAAGCGTACTGGTTTGCCATCGCACTTTGTCGAAGTTTAAAAGTGCGAAATGATTTGTCGAGAACGGCAATGTCCCACGCATGCACAATGCATTGTTTCTTGTTTACATTGGAGTGTTAAAACTGACACAGTGTTAATATCCAAATTTTTCATATGTACAGAATCAAACGGATTAACATTTAACTCGGCGTGAGTTAGTATGATGAATAAAAAAGCTATAATTATACTTGAAGCTATGAGTTGATAACGGTAAAGATCGATAAGTTCATAAAAGCAACAAAATATGAAACATTTAACAATTTTAATAGTTAATTTTCGAATTATCCAGCATTCAGAGCCAGAAGATTTAACTCGTCGTGAATTCACTACGCTCGACTTTTTATGGCGATTTCCAGTTTGAAGAAAATATGTATTTAATAATGTAATAAATAAAAGTTATCATAAAATTAACCTGATGTTTTTGTTTATGATGAAAATAGCTAAAAATATTGCTCGCTAAAACTAGATGGGACATTTTTGTTTTCATTTTATTTTATGCTAATTTTGAAATTTAGGAAATTAAATTTGCAAAATAAAAAGGATATATCCATTTCTAAAGTGAATTTATCTGTAAGTCATACGTTTCAGTTTTTATTGCCGTAAAACTGATACATTAATTATTAAAAAAACTCTTTGTTTTATTTTTGTTATAACATTTCCTTAAAAATACAAATTAAATTTATCATTCTGATGTAAAATAAACCTTTGATTTTAATTTTAATTTATTAATTAATTTGTTTTTGCAAACTACCTGACTTATCTTTTCCCCTTTATTACACCATCCTTCAATAATGGTGTAGATCATTAGACTTTCTACTTTTGCATGTCATACTTATTAAAATTGCTTGATTTATGTATATATTTTTAAAAACTAAGGTTTGATGTTCATTTTTATGATATTTCTATTAAAATAAATGCATTCTTAAAAAAATTGTTTAGTGGAAGGCCAGAACAAACAGCAACTTTAATGCTTAAATATTTCAAAATCTAGCTCATAATCTAGCTATTTCCTTAAAACAGCTCTTGATAAAGATCATCAAATAACACATCATATCTGTTCTTGCCATAAAACAAATGTCTATTTTCTTTTTATTTAATCTCTTTAACACTTTTTTATATTAAGTATTATTATTATTATTTTGTTCATAATTTTAAATGAATTGCATAACAAGAAAAATACATATATCCCAAAACAAAACAGCATGTACGCAATGATTATTTTTTTAGCAACTTGACCCCGAAACCCATGAGAGCTGAAAGATGAAATATCATCTCAAGTGTTTGATTTATCCCTTGTTCATAAATTTCACTTATCTATTTTTAAGTTCTGTTTATCTATTTTATAATTTTATGTTTTATGGGGAGAGAATTTAATAAAAAACAAACTATATGTCATAACACACTATTAGAACTCCTATTTTTTCTTTATGAAACACAATTTTATATAACTTTAATATTTTAGATGTTATTAAAAGTAAGGCGAATAACATTGCACATAGAGTTTTATTTCTTTGTGCCATAATGTGCAGTACTTTTAAGCAATAAATTCTATGATGATATATGTGTGCATTGTAAGAACTTCAAATACATCAAATACTGAGCAAATTAAAAAATTAAAACTCCGCACAAATCAAATCTCGGTGAAACTTATAAATTGCCCATTTTCTCACAAACAGTTTGCTTGGACTACAGAAAAAAAAAAATCAAATTAAAATTGAAAATTGTGTTTCGATTTTTTTTCACCATGCTTCATTAAACTATACTACGGTGATTTTTAAGGAAGACTCCCTGATCTCACTTGAGAAAACTGAATACTATATTAAAAAATTCTTTAAAATATTAAATTATTTATAAATGTAGATATGTTATAATTAAATAAGAGGGCAGGGAGTTAATTTTTTTTATTGGCACAACATCATTTCACTTTCACGAGGTGAAAGTCTCAACTTCATTAAAAATATCTTAATGATTCTCCGTAATATCGTCTGCAGCCATTCATTTTAAAAGAACGTAGCTATGCGATATTAGATAATACACAAAAACACTGAAATTACTTTACATACAATGCTTTGAACACTAGAACATCCGAAAATTCCGAAATCCTAAAACAGCCGCCGGTATCATTTCGACACCACTAATTATGTTATAGAAAATATATGGTACAAATTGTATTTTAAGATTGTATTGGACATTTCTACTTTAATTAAGTTTATATTGTTACATTTTCAAAAAGCTACACTGTAAAAAAATTTGGTCACAAATTACGGTACATATACTGGCAACTTTGTGACCAGTACATGTACCGTAATTTAACTGGACGGTATATGTACCGTAAAATATTTAAAGTATATGCACCGTAAAAAAATATTCATACAGCATATATACCGTAGGTTAAATATACAGTATATGTACCGTAAAAAACAATTATACAGCATATATACTGTAGGTTAAATATACAGTATATTTACCGTAAAAAAAATTATACAGCATATATACCATAGGTTAAATATACAGTATATGTACCGTAAAAACAGCATATATACCATAAATTAAATGTGTGGTATATATACCGTAAAAGTACAGGATGACCCCAAAAAAGCTCCCACATTTGACAGGATAAAAAACAAAAAGGACTGCAGAGAGAAACTTGTTTGTTCAAAAATATACAATAGGAATGACAAGAGTTTAAAATGACTATCTTTCAGAAATGACGTCTGGTAAGCGTTGTCCATTGCGAGAAATACACAATTCAAGACAATGTCTGAAATCTATCACCACCGACGCCTCGTCTTGTGGATTAGCTGCTACTTTCATCTGAATATTATTCCCTTGGGGTTAGAAAGAGCGTAGGTCTTATGTCCCGAGAGTAATTCAAGCGGACGTAGGAGCTTCCAGAAGACACGATATGTCAGGTGATGATAGATTTCAGATTTATCTTCAAATGTATATTGCTTGCAATGGACAACTCTAACCAAACATCATTTCTAAAACAGTCATTTTAAACTCGTTATACCCATTGTATATTTTAAAACAAACAAGTTTCTCTCTGCAATCCTTTTCGTTTTATATTATCTTGTTTTGTTTTATATTATTACTTTATATTTAGAAAACGTAGTTTGTAAGAAAAACCTGTCAAAAATGTATTGGATAATATTTAATCTATAGGAAAATGAAAGGTATAATGAGTATATCATAAATAATTTGGATTTTGTACGGATACTTCAACTTTAAATAATCATTTAAAAAATTAACAGTTTTAGAAATATATTTAATTTTTGTTTCTACATTTTTGGTGAGAATGAAACATTGATAATTCTTTAATTGAAGTGCCCATAACTTCTGCAATATAAATTTATTATCGATCTCAAAAATTTTTTAACCCTTTGCAGCACTGCTATGTCGAGTCAGACTCAACATGGTGAAACTCATGATTCTCGATCTTTCTTTGCAAAATTTGTTTTTGACATGAGAAATAAGGGAAAATAAAATTTTCCTTTAAGTTTAGTAAAATAAGTAAATGAATATTTATAGTACTGTTGATATAGAAACAATACACCATATCTACACATTTTTTAAAACAAAACTACTACCATAATTGGATAAAAAATATTTCTGAACATCTACATGTTAAAAAAAAAAAAAAAAAAAAAAGAAAGAAATTATGTTCACCATAACTTCTTTACTCATTTCTTTTTTTAACAAACTTAATCATAATAAATAGCTTGATAAAACAAATTTTTACAAAACAAACAATTTGAAAATTTACAAGAAAATTTTTTAACGCAGATAAAACACAGACAGCACATTAAGTAACAAAAAACCTTTAAAAATGCATTTTTATTTTATCAGAAATTAAATAAAAATCTTTATTAAAATTTTTCAGGCTATAAAAATAGGTTTCACTTAGCAATTAATCAATTTAAATTGAGATTAAAGTTGAAAGGTAATTTTAATTATTGATTTAAATATTTAAATGTATTTTTAGACTATATGACCAGATACTGTCAATGAAACTGTTTAGATTTTAAACAATGTAAAATTTATCAACTACTGAAAAAAGTGATTTTTTTTTCTTCCCAAAATCTACTTGCATTAACGAAAATTCAAGTAAGCAGTTTTAACACCACTGGATTAGTTAAACAATCAGAAGCAAATTTTACTATTTGAAAACTGCATTCTAATCTGAAAGGAAAATATGAACTTGTGAAGAGTACTTGTAAAAATTCTTAAAAATGAAAAGCAAAATAAGGAAGCACTTTGTCACAATTGGAACACAGTTGCAGGTAAAAAAATATAATATTTAAAAATCAAAATTTTTCCAGGATCAATCGCAAAGAAAGTAATCTTTGACAGTTTTTTCATTCCTGTGCTGTGTCACTTAATTAAAAAATAAGAGTATGCAATTAAAAAAAAAAAAAAAAAAATCAGTTGGTAAATATGCATGTGCATTTTTTTTTAAGTTAGCAAAAACAACCCGATCTCAAATACTGACTGAAGACGTTAATAACAGAATAGAAAAACTCAAAAAGAGTTTAGAGTGGAATGCCACATTCATCCTACATAAATATAACTAAAATAATCATCAATTTTCTAAAAAAAGGTGCTTAAAATTTATTTACAATTCCATTACAAATGAACTGGTCTTAAAAACTCAAAATCATTGATAAAAACATATGTAAAGAAAAGAAAGATGACATGTTCATTAACCCTGAGATCTAACGATCACAAATGTGATAATTTTCATGTGATTTTTTGTGACATCTATCCTTTCAAAAGATCTCTGAGTTAACGTACGGCCTGTCTTTTCTTTACATGTTTTTAATATGAATGGTTTTAAGTTTTAAAAATCAGTTTATGACGTTAATAATATTCAACAACATATTTGAAATTCAGATTTTTTAAGCATAACTAATGTGACAATAAATATAAATAATAAATACTTAGTTGTGTATTTTTGTTCCATTTAAAAATAATGAACAAAAAAAAAAAAAAAAAAAAAAAAAAAAAAAACAATCTACTGCGAAAGAACATTTATTTAAAATAAAACTACAATTCAAATTGTTTTAACAAGCCACATACATGTTACTAGAAACAACAAAACTAGCTTTGTTACACATTTCTCTGAAAACAACTGCTACCTCATTAATATACAAGAACAGCATCATATCCTTTTTCACATTCCAATTGTTATTAGACAAGGAGGGTTGCTTTTAACTAGAATGGTGTTGCCCACAGCAGTATTATCCTGTAATAATAATATTAACAAATTTTACTGAACTAATTGCTAATCATTATGTACATTTAATTGGACAAAAACAGAACAGCAGCAAGTAATGATTAATACCTTAGTGATTTAAAAAAAAAATTATACAATTGAAAAAAATTTCAAGTTTACAAGGTTTTAAAACTACATATTTTAACATTTAAGGAAACTTTTGAAAACTTTTATTTTCCAAATCTGTCCATAAATAAATTATATTAAAAATTTGTTATTTACATGTTCACAAAGACATAATGAGATCTCTACATAATATGAATAAAAATACTTTTGAATGACATACACTTAATTATTTAAAAGTTTCCCATATCCTTGCAGAAAATCTCCATTTTTTTGCATTAAACAAAATCAGTACTTTTCAGTTAGACGTGCGCCAGAGTTATATATATGCAATATGATATACATATGTGTGTGTATATATACATATGTGTATACAGGTGTATATGTATATTCATACATCTATGCATAACACTGATGCCCAGCTAACTGAAAAGTACCCAAAAATCAAATAAGATTTAAATATTTTCCAATTTGTAAATATATGCATTAATCACTTGATATGTTTCACAATGCAGTGTGTACAATGTAATGTGTCAGCTGAGATTCTTTATTTTTAATTTAGAATTTTTAATCTTTAATTGTGATGTTTGATTAAGGTGTAAAAAAATCATTTAAAAAAAAATGATCTTTTTTATTTAAATCAGATTTTTATGATTTTTTTTTCCCATCGTTCAAATACAGAATAGCGACCAACAGTTTTAGGTTTCCATAATAAACATCTAATTGCAAATGTAACCCGTGTTTTTAAACTTTAATAAAATTATAATTATTATTTAGTAATTACATAAATTATAAAAACCGAAAATTAGTAGTTTTATTAGTTAGTAGCATACAATAACGTTATATACATTTATATTTTGTAAATTATGTAAAACTAAATTAAATACTAGTGATTTACATTTATTAAAATTATTAATAACTGCATTTAATCTTAAATTGTTTAACACTATTTAAAATTAATAATTATTAAACAATTAACTCTGTAATTAGGGACATAACATCTTTATGAATTAATTCATATGATAATTAATAATTTACAATTCATTCCAGAAAGTAAAAAGGACAGGATGCTAGTTGCAAAAAAGGGTACTATTTCATGAGGAAATATATAATTGCTAAACACATTAGTAGTAATACAAGAAAAAAATTTGTATATAGTTTCTTAGTATATAATAAATAAAATGTCATTTATTTTTATGAATTACAAATTGAAAAATACAATTAAATAACATGTTTTAATTTTTTTTTCTAAAGAAATAAAGTTCTATCATTTTTGCAAGGTCTTATGCACATACACATTTAGAAATACTACTGTGGAATTCCGAAATTTTTTACATGAAATCTCAGTCTACAACTGCAGGTGAATTTCATTATTTTTCAAAAAGTAAGGGTGCTTTTTGCTAATTTCAAATGGGCAGGTTGTGGTGCCCTAAAAAATGACCTAGAGGAAACAGTAATTATAGAATTTATAAAAATTGCAAATAAGTTATTTCCTTAGTTAATAGCACAAACAACAAAGCTAACAAACATTATTTGCAGCTCAGTTTGCATTTGTACTGTGAATCACCTAAATCTAAACTTACACACATGTATGCATATGCTAACCCCTCCACCCCTCTCCCGGCAAAAATAAAATATATATATGAAAATGTTTTAACCTATTCATACACTAGAGGTCTGCATGGGCCGACATGCCCGGGCCCGGTAAAAAAGTTGAATGTTCGGCCCGAGCCTGGCCCGGCCCGGTAAAAAAGTTAAAAGTTCGGCCCGAGTAAATTTCTACAAAACATTGATTTTTATGTCGATTTGGTTAAAAGTTTTTCTCGTACGAGGAGATCAAGCCAAAAATATTTATATTACCTTTTCTTTTAATGTTTATAATATTCAATTTTATAGAAGTGCCGCAGGGTGCGATATTTATTTTTTTAACGAATCTCTATTTCTTGTATGTAAATGTTGCAGTTATCATTAATATTGTTAATCCATATTCCATGTATTGAAGTGTTAAATATCTGAAAAATGCTACAGTAAAATCTAAGACTGAATTGCATAGAAAAAAAAAAAAAAAAAAAAAAAAATGCGTTATAGACAAGTTCCCTTCTTAGCAAGTGTAAATGTATTATATATTATTTTCTCACATAGTATATTAATTTTGTTTGTTATTAATTTTTATAATTTTCTTACGTAGGATTAAGTAGTACATTAATTTTGCATAGATCAACACGTTTTTCAGTTTAAAACAAGATTCCGTCATAGACAGGTTCTTTTTTACACGTTTTACTATATTTTAATAATTGTAGAAATCTACTACTCTTTAAAAAGAATGAATTTGAATGTTTAATTGTAGAATAATGGCGATTTAAAAATGTATGCATTTTTTGACAAAAAATTTGTACCAAGCCTAATTTTACTGACCTTTGAATGGATCAGGCCATTCCGAGACAATGATTTTCATACAGGGTGGGTGAAAACTAGGAATGAAAATTTTGAGCCATGAAGATTAGGGATGAAACCAGTACCCGAGTGTGTGCAGAAAAAATAAGTTCGGCCCGGCCTGAAACTTCAGGAAAAAAAGTAAGGCCCGAGCCCGGCCTGTAAAGAATAGTGACTAGGCCCGGCCCGAGTGCCGTGAATGAAAATAGGGGCTCTGGGCCAGCCCGTGCAGATCTCTATCATACACACATACAGAATAAATATAAGGAATAGCCAGTTATATCTGAAATCCCCAAAACATTAAACAGCAGTATTATTAACACCCAGTGCGAAGTCTCAGCATTCTGTGTTTCAAACAGTTTTGCCGAGTTTTTAATCCCTAACAAATTTTATTTGGTGTATACGAGTTTAAAAAAAAATTCAACATTTACTGAAGATCTTTCTCTGCTTAACATTTTATACCAATTGGTTCCTTTTCTCTTATACATTCTTTTTTAATAGCGGTTTACAATAGCAGTTTAGCCAATGTCATTCTTTCATTCATCTTTAGCTCCAGTATTTGATATAAATTTATTATTGCAAAAGTAGAATGGGAAAATAAAATTCTTGCTATTTTATTCTTTTACTCGCAGAAATTTACTATATTTGCTGCGCTTATTTTATATAAAACAACGAATATTTTGATTACTGAAAGGAAATTGATAAAAACTAGGCTTCTTACAAACTTGCTATACTTGAACTTTTTATAATAGTCAGGAATTAAGCTTAAAAACAATTATTTAAAGTTTTTTTGTGTATTCATGAATCATTGAGTCAAAATACCTGTAGAAACTTTCCAAATTATGTTCACCTCAGATTTAAACTTTTAGAAAAATTATGATTTTAATCAATGATGTTTTTTAAAAAATCAATTGATGAAAATCACGATTTAATCGCTGATTAAACTAATTAAAATCGTTGACACCCTATATTTGATTCAAGTAAAAAAAAAAAAAAAAAAAAAAAAAAAAAAAAAAAAAAAAAAAAGGCATGACTTTTCAGTTCTCAGCCTCTACCACTTCAGGGGTCGATGCAGGTTTTTATTCTTGGGGCCCATTTTGTGAAAAGTAAAGTTATTTTTGTGAATTTTATTATATTTTTGTGAAAAATAACATTTTGTAATGAAAGTTGAAATCCAATTACTCAAATTTGAACCAAGAATTTATGAACAAAAACATTCTTTAAATTTCTTTGCTAAAGTTTCTGTTTTCGTGACCTGGTTTTATTTACAAATTACACATTTTAAAACAATTTTTATGAAAAAGAATGTTACGTAGGCCTATTTTATTAAAAGGAATTTTGGGAAGGAGCCTGTTTTATTTAGTTCATTTTTGTGAAGGGACCCATTTTATTAAATTTATTTTTGTGAAGGGGCCCATTTTATTAAATTTATTTTTGTGAAGGGGTCTATTTTATTAAATAGATTTTTGTGAAAGGGCCCTAAATAGGCCCCAAATTTTGTCTGGATCAACCCCTGCACTTTTAAGTATGACTTTATGATATTTTAAGTATACCATGGAATTTTTAAAATGCGTCAGATTTTCTCCAGAATGCTGCCCAACTTTTTAAAATATACCAAGTAACATCTCAATTCTACTACGTTCGTGATCATCAATGTTCAAACTTGCCTTAGGGGATGTACATATATAACGTTATCAGTTTAGGGGGAGGAGGGGCCTAGCACATGATATCGCTAGGGAGAGGAGGGTTGTCTTTTGATATTATCATTTTTGATCCAACCAAAATTTTCTCTTTTTATTTGTAACTTGTTTTTATGCATCAAAAAAGCCTTATCAGTTTTTTATGGAAATACAAACTTATGATTAAAATCTCAAATGATTATAAAAATATTTAATTCCAAAATATGGAATACGCCACCGTTAAGCATTCCTATTCTTCTGTCATATGTTATGCATACATAATCTGTGGTTCGAGAAACCAATTGATGATACTTGTTATGTTCATTAGTAGTAAATGAATAAGAAAGAATGTTGTCCATCTGTTTTGTTGATAAGAAGTTCTGTCTCTCCCCCCTCCCCAAACCCATGCTGAGACAAGTGCAAGAAAACATTATTACTGTTGAATGCATTATATAACAAAAAGCTATTATTAAATATTTTTAAATAGTAAGTATTTCTTTTAAGTGTTATTTGATATAAAGTCATATCATATACAAAGTGATATTTTATTGATTTCTCTTTATTTCAAGGGGGGGGGGGGTGTTCGAGGTATAATAACATATATCATAAAGGGGGGGAGGGGGTCCAAAAATGCCAGAAAGTTGATAATGTTATATAAGTACAGCCCCTTACTAAGTAGTTTTTTGCAAAGGGGGAGGGGGCACTTTTGCAATAGCAGCTAGATGAATTTCTTTAACATACTTTTTTTTTAACATTTTCTATCCTGTTTTTTCTTTAAAGCATGAATTATTTTTGCAGTTGCGTACATTCTGTCATAACAATTTTCAAATGTACATTCCTTCTTACTGGCTGGTAAGATTTTCTGAAAATTTCCCACCCCCTAAGAATAATAATCATAATCCCCCCCCCCCCCCTTTAAAACAGAATATGCCGTATGTCGCAAAACAACAGATTTCTTTGCAGAAGATTTAAATTCATTCTCATTTTCAGTGAAATTCACTATTCAGTCATTGGAAAAATCTTGAAATTTGTCAGTCAATCATCGGGAGGAAAAAAATCGTTCACTTAAAAAGATTTAAAAATTCATAAATTGGTCGGAGGAAATCTCGTGCAGTTCGCAAGTCGATCATGTTAAAAAAAAAATTCTTCAGAAGGTTGTGGAAAATACGAAATTCGTTGAACAAGTCGAGGGAAAAATGCATGATTTTTACCAATCGGTCACAAGAAAACAGCAGCAAAATTTGCCATTCGGTATACGGAAAATATCATGAAAGTCATCAATTGGTCGCAGGTATAAAAAAGAAATTTGTAAGTGGATCATCAGAAAAGTCCATGCGATTTTTGCCAATGCAAGGGATAGAGGCCAAATTTGCGGATCAGTCTCAGTAGAAATAAAATATTGCAAAATGTGCCAATTGGTCGCGAGTAAAATATCTGAAATTTGTCAATGGATCGTCGGGAAAAAATATCACAAAATACGTTGATCAGTCCCGAAAAAAAAAAGAACCCCAATTTCCCTCCCAATTGGTCTCAAGAAAAAGTCAAAATTTGCCAATAATTAGAAGGAAGATAACAGATTTTAAAATTGCAAAATTCGTCAATAGAATGTCGGAAAAAAATCTCAAAATTCGGCA